>WOVY01003812.1:0-82500 GCA_013436015.1 Rhipicephalus annulatus
ATCATCATCATCATCAGCCTGACTACGTCCACTGCAGGACAAAGGCCTCTCCCATGTTCCGCCAGTTAACCCGGTCCTGTGCTTGCTGCTGCCAATTTATACCCGCAAACTTCTTAATCTCATCTGCCCACCTAACCTTCTGTCTCCCCCTAACCCCTTCCCTTCTCTGGGAATCCAGTTGGTTACCCTTAATGACCAGCGGTTATCCTGTCTACGCGCTACATGCCCGGCCCATGTCCATTTCCTCTTCTTGATTTCAGCTATGATATCCTTAACTCCCGTTTGTTCCCTAATCCACTCTGCTCTCTTCTTGTCTCTTAAGGTTACACCTACCATTTTTCTTTCCATTGCTCGCTGCGTCGTCCTCAATTTAAGCTGAACCCTCTTTGTAAGTCTCCAGGTTTCTGCTCCGTAGCTAAGTACCGGCAAGATACAGCTGTTATATACCTTCCTCTTGAGGGATAGTGGCAATCTACCTGTCATAATTTGAGAGTGCTTGCCGAATGTGCTCCACCCCATTCTTATTCTTCTAGTTACTTCAATCTCGTGGTTCGGCTCTGCGGTTATTACCTGCCCTAAGTAGACATAGTCTTTTACAACTTCAAGTGCACTATTACCTATCTCGAAGCGCTGCTCCTTTCCGAGGTTGTTGTACATTACTTTCGTTTTCTGCAGATTAATTTTAAGACCCACCTTTCTGCTCTCCTTGTCTAACTCCGTAATCATGAGTTGCAATTCGTCCCCTGAGTTACTCAGCAATGCAATGTCATCGGCGAAGCGCAGGTTACTAAGGTATTCTCCATTAACTCTTATCCCTAACTGTTCCCATTCTAGGCTTCTGAAAACCTCCTGTAAGCACGCGTAAATAGCATTGGGGAATTGTGTCCCCCTGCCTTACACCCTTCTTGATTGGTATTCTGTTGCTTTCTTTATGAAGCACTATGGTAGCAGTTGATCCCCTGTAGATTTCTTCCAGAATGTTTATATATACTTCATCTACGCCCTGATTCCGCAGTGTCTGCATGACGGCTGATATTTCTACTGAATCAAACGCCTTCTCGTAATCTATGAAGGCTATGTATAGTGGTTGGTTATACTCTGAGCATTTCTCTATTACCTGATTGATAGTATGAATGTGGTCAATTGTTGAGTAGCCTGTTCGAAATCCTGCTTGTTCCTTTGGTTGATTGAATTCTAATGTTTTCTTTACTCTGTTAGCAATTACCTTTGTAAATAGCTTGTATACTACAGAGAGCAAGCTGATCGGCCTGTAATTCTTCAAGTCCTTGTCATCTCCTTTCTTATGTATTAAGATGATGTTAGCGTTCTTCCAAGACTCTGGTACTCTTCCCGTCAGGAGACACCTCGTAAACAGGGTGGCTAGTTTTTCTAACACAATCTGTCCTCCATCTTTCAGCAGATCTGATGTTACCTGATCCTCACCAGCAGCTTTGCCCCTTTGCATGCTCTCCAAAGCTTTTCTGACTTCTTCTATCATTACTGGTGGGGTGTATCTGGGTTACTGCTAGTTCTTATAGTATTAAGGTCGTGGTTGTCTCGGCTACTGTACAGATCTCTGTAAAACTCCTCCGCTATTTTAACTATCCTATCCATATTGGTAGTTATTTTGCCTTCTTTGTCCCTTAGTGCATACATCCGACTTTTGCCTATCCCAAGTTTCCTCTTCAATGCTTTGACGCTTCCTCCGTTTTTCAGAGCGTGTTCAATTCTCTCCATGTTATACCTTCTTACATCGCATACTTTACGTCTATTAATCAACTTCGAAAGCTCTGCCAGTTCTATTTTGTCTGTTGTACTTGACACTTTCATGATTTGACGCTTCTTAATTAGGTTCTTCGTTTCCTGGGAAAGCTTGCCAGTGTCCTGTCTAACTACCCTGCCTCCAACTTCCACTGCACACTCCGTAATGATACTCGTCAGATTATCATTCATTGTATCTACGCTAAGGTTGGTTTCCTCACTAAGAGCCGAGTACCTGTTCTGATAAAACTCTATATGTGCTGCAAAGACCTTTGGCGTTTCGATGCTATGATGAAGGTCACGTACAAGTGATCCTCAAATCAAGTGGACGGTAGCAATTTCCACTAGAATTTTAGCGCGATGAGCCAGCATCAGCGCAGTTCATCAGAATGCGCTGATACTGGCTTATCGAACCACAAAGTTCTTGAAAATTCCCAGAAATGTTTTTAAAGAAACATATTCAACCTCCCGTAAGCAATTACACAGCGCCAAAAAAAAACATCGATAGGACGTTTAAGCACAACAAAATTATAAATAAAGTTGCTCCCCCCCCTTTGAGGAACTCCCAATAAGGTTTATCATTAATTTATCGTACCCACCGTGGTATGTACCAGCCACGTGCGTAGATGAAAAAAAAGTAGAAGAAGCAGCTTGAAGGATTTCTCACTCAAGGATCTTCATGATTTGTTTGATAATGTCTTCCTTCTTGTACATCTTTTTTTTAAATATAATAGTCTTTCTTGGGGTACTTCTACGCAAAAATTTTGGTCCGTCTGTCTGTGAATTTCTCTGCTTGTCTGCCGTAATGATTTCCCAAAGAACCCAAATAGTACCACAAACGGCCAACCACATCTGCAGTACCCACCAATATTGCTCAAGTTTAGGCGTTCATACTTGTGCGATGTCAATTAAAAGCTAATATTGTGCACATCTGAGGCACCATAACAGCACGTCAAGATTCTATATGTGTGTCTTAATACTAGAGAAGGCATGCGTAAGTAATTCTAAGGACCGTAGCGTTTATCACGGTGCCCTTACAATGCAACGCGATGCTCAAAGAGGCAAGTGCTTACAGCCCTTTGCTAAGACGACATGGTGGTGGCACCTGCCCGGTGCTGTGCGTTCTAAACCTTCTCGCCTCTGAAACAGGCGCGCACGCCTTCCTTCATTTTCGAAGATAACTGCCAGATAGCGCTCGTGTCTAACGTGCCTCGATGCGCTCGTTCGCCTTCGCTGCATAGATCAAGACACTCTAACGCAGCGCCTCCAAATCACACTGGCAGTTCATAAGTTTCTCCCCACAGAACATCAAATAAACGATTTGTTCACTCTCCAGACGCAAGACTATCGTCTTTCGACGACATTTGCAGTGAAACATGCAAATACAGGGCCATTTTTTTGTAAGCGATAGTGCAGTTACCGTCCATAGGATACCATGTTTTTTTGGCCAATTCCCCCAGAGTGGGTAAGTGCCATGGATTCCAGGATACAAACAAACAAACAAACAAAGCTCGCGGGTTGAACTTCGACAGATTGTTCGAAGACCTGGGATCTCGAGTCGGCACCTACGGTGAGCGTCCGTCTAAATAATTTTCGTCAACCACTGCCCGCCCTCCACCCGGCGGTCCCGGTCCACCAACAAGTGTCTTTGAAGGATTGAGCTTGGTGCGGCAGCAGCAGAACCAGCCACAGCGCTGCCTCATATGGGTGCCGATTTCAGCGTGGCGGCACTCTCGATGGCCAGTGAGGTGTACCATGGCTACCAGCTGCTGTCGTGCGTACCCGACCCTCCTAAAGTGTTCCGGCTTTTCCCTCAGAAGAAGAGGTGATCAGTGGCACTCGAGAATCCAAACGCAAACAACCAGCGCTTGGGCCGCCGCGTGGACAAGTTTTGGCGTTCATGCAGCACAGCCGATGACGACGACGACGACGAGCTCTGCCAGCGAAATGCGGCTGAAGTTGCCGACAGCTCGGCGACGTATGTGATCTGCGGGAGGCCCGCCGGCCGCCACGCTCGAGAAACACAAACGAAAACAACCAGCGTGCCGGCAGCCGCACCGGCAAGCTGTGGTGTTATCTAAGTACCACCGGCGATGACAACAAGTTCTGCAAGCGTGATGGCCTATGTGGCCGGCAGCCTGCCGCAGTCTAATATCCGTGGGATGCCCCCCGGCCGCCAAGCTAGAAAACGACGTTTCCGAGGCCTGTAGCAGCGGCTGCCTTTTCTCGAAGTACGTGGAGTTTTTTCTGTAACCTTCCAGAAGCCGTCTTCTAGCAACCTCGGAAGTCGTCGACGTCTTTTAATCTACATCGATAAGGAAGGTGGCTAGCTTTTCGTCGGCCTCCCATGGCCCATCGGCGGGGCGGACGACTGAACGGCCACCGCGTCGGATGAGTCAGCTGCTTTGTATAGTGTTCATGGGTGCTGATTACTGATACCAGAAGAGCAATGATGCCGGTACCATTACGTATTCCTAACCTACATAGACCATGCCAGCGAATTCAGCCATAGGAGAAAGCGAACTGTGGAACAATTAATCACCATGCCTTGTTTTCTACGCATGCACTACGATGAGTTTGTTGATATGTTGTTATAAGCAATTGCGAGTAAAACACCTTGATCTGGCCAGTTTATAGCGATATGTAATTCTTTTAAAACAGTGACAATATTTGAAAGTGTCCTTGAACATGCCCATTTAGTGCACTTGCACATCAAGTAAAGCGTGCACGAGAAACTATACCACAAAAATGGCGATTCTTGCACTAACCGGAGATACTGCACGGTTCTGCAGACTAATCTCGTTTCTTCTAGGCGTTGTCTAGGTGGTGCAGATTATGTATAAGTGTCTTCTATGACGCTAGGTTCTTTCTACGCTCACTATGATTGATTGATTGATTGATATGTGGCGTTTAACGTCCCAAAACCACCATAAGATTATGAGAGACGCCGTAGTGGAGGGCTCCGGAAATTTGACCACGGAAATTTCTTTAACGTGCGCCAAAATCTGAGCACATGGGCCTACAACATTTCCGCCTCCATCGGAAATGCAGCCGCCGCAGCCGGGATTCGATCCCGCGACCTGCGGGTCAGCAGCCAAGTACTTTAGCCACTAGACCACCGCGGCGGGGCGCTCACTATGAGAGACGAGGGAGACGAGTTAAACCAGAGACTGTTGCAAGCACGACAAGGATGTCCGCACTCCAGAGGAGGGAACGCGCGCTCAATCAAAGCGTTCTCAAATGTTTACGGGCACGTTGTTGTTGGCGTAGGCCTTGTATCACTTCAGGGCCTTCTCGCAGCCATGGTTTGCTTTACCATTGCATTGTATTCTGTTCTTGTATATGCGTTTGAAAAGCCCCATTCCGGTATGTTTGTTTGTGGCTCATGTAAGTCATGCAGGTGCGCGTTGGAATCGGGGGCATGTTTGGAATTGGGTAAATATGGTACCCGATTTCCATGGCACAAACTTTTTTTTATTTGCAAAATCCACACACACAGATTACGGCTAGCTCAAATGGCTTCACTCTTTAGAAAACTTTCCACGCGGCATGCTGAGACCACCCGTGCAAGTATAAATAATGCTGGGAAATAAAGCTAGACGCTGGTGGTTGAAGGCATAGCCGATAGCTCTTTAGACTCACTCTGTGGTCATAAGGCGAAACTGGTACGAAAATTTCGGAATACTTATTTCCATGTTCCGAAAAGATAGGTGTCAAGAAGACGACGGACAAGAAGAGAGAGACATTGAATTAAATGCAAAAGTAGAAAGTAAAAAAAGTTTGCTATCACTTTGAATTTCATTCGGTAAAATGACTATTGTTCTGATCTGAATGGAACAAAAACAAATACTGCACTTTTCGCATTTACGTACGTTGTTCTCCTTGCGGCTACGGATCTTTAATATTTAAATTATCTAAGAAAAGTCGGAGATCCACATGCTGCGCCTTTAAAAGTTAAAGGCGATTACGGTGTGTGTGAACTTCAACAAGTGCATACTTTTATTTGCATCATGTTATTAGTGCACTTTAAATTGAGGATTACTACAATGTAACTGAGAAACGTGCAAGTGCATTGTGTAATGAAGCTTTCGCATATGGCTGCATACTGTGCAATGGGTAGCATGCTTCACACCGTGAGCGATTTTGCACGTGAAATGATTTTGAACGTGCTTTGCACACATCACGTGATCCTAAGGGAATACCCGAAGTACCTCGTGCGCTTTTTGTAATGCGTGGCTGATTTTAACCCAAGAGCTTGTTATGATAATCACATGTTATGACGTCCGTTGGCAATGTACGCTTGTACGAGCAAGATTTCTGCGATATGACATGTTGTATTTTGAAGCCTGTATAATAGGCGTGTGTGTTTATAAAGAATGAAAGTTATTTTCACTGCATTTCGGAACAGATGAACTTGTGTCACTGAATTTATAGGCTGACGCGTGACTGTGTGTTGGAACAATTGTTTGCCTCATAAACATCCTGGTTTAGATGTTCACTCGGACCTCGAAAATGTTTTTCATTTTATTTTCACCTTTCGCGATTTTTGGTCACGGACGAAATAATTTTTACTCACAACTAATGACGCCAACGCCGAGACTGATGCCAGAATTTCTGCGGAACGAGCTTTTTAACCCCATATTATGTTATTGGTGAGTGCCCCGCCACGGTGGTCTAGTGGCTAAGGTACTCGGCTGCTGACCCGCAGGTCGCGGGTTCGAATCCCGGCTGTGGCGGCTGCATTTTCGATGGAGGCGGAAATGTTGTAGGCCCGTGTACTCAGATTTGGGTGCACGTTAAGGAACCCCAGGTGGTCAAAATTTCCGGAGCCCTCCACTACGGCGTCTCTCATAATCATATGGTGGTTTTGGGACGTTAAACCCCACAAATCAATCAATCGTTATTGGTGAGTCCCTCTGAGTGGGTAGGAGCTGTTAAAGTTGATAACAACAAGAACAACAACAACGACGACGACGAAGATCACGACTACAAGAAAAACCAAAACAGCACGTGCGCGCACACACACACACACGCACACACACTCACACAAACACACACGCACACACGTGCATCCCTTCCAACAATGTTTACTTCCCCCCCCCCCCAAAAAAAAACATGGGGCTATTTACACAGACAGCGTTGTAACATTTACTCGATGCTTAGTCGCATTCGAAGTAGAAATATGGGTATTTGTATCTGAGCATGACACCTGGCAAAAGTGTGAGAAGTGAAGCTTAAGCAACTCACGGTGAATCGAAGGCGCGCAGGAAGCGCCCTCCAGGGTTTTTCGAAGGACGCAAATTTAATTAGTGTTAGTAATTTAAATTATTATTTAAATTACTAACACTAATAATAATTTAATAATTTAAATTATTAAATTATTTAGTTCATATTATACCTTGCCACTATTTGTACGGACTCTATCCCCAATCTGATCCCGATATATGAACTTGACTATGCCCATATACATACTGTTCGCAGTGGAACAGCGGAAAGACGAATCGCAAAATCTGAACAAAAAAAGCGCTTCAGATCTCATTTGGGATTCGTCCCTGCCAGTGAAAGGCGGCTGAAGTTGCCGACAGCTCGGCGGCGTATGCTATCTGCGGGATGCCCGCCGGCCGCCAACCTCGACAACCCAAACGAAAACAACCAGCGTGCGGTAAGCCGCATGGGCAAGCTATAGGGTGTTATCAAAGTGCCGATGCCCCCCGGCCGCCAAGGTAGAAAACAATGATTCCGAGGCTTGTAGAAGCGGCCGCGTTTTTTCGAAGTACGTGGAGTTTTTTTTTTGTAACCTTCCAGAAGCCGCCTTCTGGCAACGTCGGAAGTCGTCGACGTCTTTTAATCTACGTTGATAAGGAAGGTGGCTAGCTTTCGTCGGCTCCCATGGCCCCTCGGCTGGCAGCGACTGTACGGCCACGGCGTCGGATGAGTCGCCTGCTTGTAGTGTAATGGGTGCTGATTACTGATACCAGTAGAGCAAAGACTCAGAATCCCATTACGTATTCATAACCTACATAGACGCTGCCAGCGAATTCAGTAATAGGAGAAAGCGAACTGTGGAAC
Organism: Rhipicephalus annulatus; assembly: GCA_013436015.1. Classification (NCBI taxonomy): domain Eukaryota; kingdom Metazoa; phylum Arthropoda; class Arachnida; order Ixodida; family Ixodidae; genus Rhipicephalus; species Rhipicephalus annulatus. Next base: position 7,831 of record WOVY01003812.1, read on the forward strand.
GATTATTCACCATGCCTCGTTTTCTACGCATGCACTACGATGAGTTTGTTGCTAACTTGCTTTGAGTGATTGCCAGTAAAACCTTGATCTCTCCAGTTTGGAGGCCCCGCCGCGGTGGTCTAGTGGCTAAGGTACTCGGCTGCTGACCCGCAGGTTGCGGGTTCGATTCCCGGCTGCGGCGGCTGCATTTCCGATGGAGGTGGAAATGTTGTAGGCCCGTGTACTCAGATTTGGGTGGACGCTAAAGAACCCCAGGTGGTCAAAATTTCCGGAGCCTTCCACTACGGCGTCTCTCATAATCAAATGGTGATTTTGGGACGTTAAACCCCACAAATCAATCAATGTGCAGTTTGGAGTGATATGCATTTATTTTGAAACATCGACAATGATTTGAAAGTGTCGTTGAACATGCAAAATTAGTGCAATCACATAAAGTGAAGCGTGCATGAGAAATTATACCACAAAACGGTGATGCTTGCAACGGTGATGCTTGCTTAAAAAACATAAAAAATCGAGAAAACCATGGATTGATGCCTCTTTACTGAAGAGAATAAAGACCCGTGATAAACTATTTGCATTGTTTATAAAAACAAAGAACCTTGATCGGTTAGCTGAATACAAAAAAATGAGAAATAAATTAGCAGCTGATATTAAACAAGCACGTAACTTGTATTACGAGGCTAAGTTTACTAGCATTGCTAACGATTCCAGGAAAGTGTGGAATTGCGTTAATGAACTACGAAATAAAAACGAAAGAGACGTAATATCGGAAATATTGATTGAGGGTGTATCATATACGGGTAGTTCGCTGGCAAACAAGTTTAATGAGCATTTTTTAAAGGCAGGTGTTTGCACGTCTTCACCGACAAATGATATCAGCTGCACTTCTTACATGAACAGCTCAGACTCAACAATTTATATATATCCTACTACACCGGAAGAAATATGCGGCTTGTTAAAAAAGTTAAAAAAACAACAGTGCCTGTGGTGTAGATGAATTGAAGGCAGTTCCTCTTAAAGTAGTCGCTCATGCTATCTGTTTACCTCTATCGCACATATGCAATCTTATTCTAAGCTCTGGAACGTTTCCCAACGAACTGAAGATTGCAAGGGTATCAGTTATTTTTAAAGGAGGAGATAAAAACGATCTCGGTAACTATAGGCCAATCTCTGTTTTACCTATGTTTTCCAAGGTTATTGAAGAAGCTATAAACTTCAGGCTTACTAATTTTTTTCAGCAAAAAAACATTATCGTAAAAAATCAATATGGTTTCCAAAAGAAAAAATCCACAGAAATGGCATTACTCGATATTAAAGATAAAATAGTTGACAACATAGAAAAAAAACTGTTCACGGTAGGGCTTTTCCTTGACTTTAAAAAAGCATTTGATTCCGTTAAGCATGATGTTTTACTGCTCAAACTATCCAGATACGGTGTCAGAGGTATAGCTCTAGACATTGTAAAAAGTTACCTAGAAAACCGTGTGCAATACACCAACATTGGTAATGCGAAATCTGAATTCGGTAAAATTACATGCGGCGTGCCACAAGGGTCAATCCTTGGCCCACTCTTGTTTATTATGTACATAAATGATATAGTTAACATACCTCTTACACCTGACATTATTTTGTACGCCGATGACACGAATGTATTCTTCTCTGGGCCAGATATTGACGACCTTATGTTGAAAGCGAATATTTGGCTACAAAACTTATCTACATGGCTTAGGGCCAACAGGTTAAATTTAAATGCTAAAAAAACAAAATTTGTTGTTTTTAGACCTCGTAACAAAACATACACTAGTAAGAATATTATTAGCTTTCAGGGACAGCCTATTGAACGCGTTGCGTCTCTTAAATTTCTCGGTGTCTTTTTTCACGAATATTTAGATTGGTCTGTGCATATAAATTACTTACGAAAAAACATCTCTCGAGCAGTTGGCATACTATGCACGTTGCGCAGCCTATTACCAGTATGGTTAAAAAGACAGATTTATTACGCAACCATACATTCGCACCTTCACTATTGTCTTCTGATTTGGGGAACGACGACAAAAACTAACCTCAATAATTTATATCTATTACAAAAACGAGCTGTGCGATTAATTGAACTTCTACCTTTTCGTTCGCACACAGCCCCTTTTTTCGAAAAACATAGACTGCTAGTCATTAATAATATCCGACATAAAAAATTAGCAATGATTATATATCGTGAAGTTAAATCTAATCGAATTGAATTTTTCAGGAAGTATCACGAGCGTGACCACAGTCATAATTTACGACACATTAGTTTTAAGAAAGACACGCTTCGTACAAATTACGGTACACAAAAACTAACTTACCAAATTCCCCACTTTCTTAATGAACACCCCACTGTGATGGCATTAATTGAACAAAGTTCCTCCATTTATGTTTTCAAAAAGAAGATACACACATTCCTTCTAAAAACTCAAACAGATTCTCATACCTCTTTCGATTCATTTTATTTTATGTAACTTTTATGTGCTGCTGTGACTTTATGAATTTTTTTTGCTTTTGTCTGCCTGTTTGTTTGTGCGTAAATAGTCTCTTATTATTTCTTTATGTGCTAATTCATAATTGCTGTTCATTTCTTTGTCAATACTGGCTTGATGTAAAAAAAAAAAAAAAAATGTAAATGTTTTTTGATATTGTATGTATCTCAATTTCAATTTTTGTACTGCTATATATAACCTGTTTATGTATGTGTGTACATAGGGGGTTGGCGCTTTGTCAGGCTTTCTTTGCCTTTACGCCGATCCCCTAGGCAAACTGTGTATACGGGTTGTCTGAAATAAATTCAAATTCAAATTCAAATAATCAAAGATACTGCACGGTTCTGAAGACTAATCTCGTTTCATCTAGGCCTTGTCTAGATGATGCATATTATGTGAGGGTGTCTTCTATGACGCTAGGCTCTTTCTACGTTCACTAAGAGAGACGAGGGGGACGAGTTAAACCATAGACTGTCGCAAGCAGAACAAAGATGTCCAAACGAGAAGGGAACGCGTGCTCAATGGAAGCGTTCTCAAATGTTTACGAGCACCTTGTTGTTGGCGTAGGGCTTGTATCACTTCAGGGCCTTCTCGCAGTTTTGCTTTACCATTGCCTTGTATTCTCTCCTTGTATATGCGTTTGAAAAGCCCCATTCCGGTATGTTTGTTTGTGGCTCATGTATGTCATGCAGGTGGCCGTTGGAATCGGGGGCGTGGTGGAATTGGGTAAATACGGTACCCGATTTCGGTGGCACAAACTCGTTTTTCATTTGAAAAATCCGCACACACAGATTATGGCTAGCTCAAACGGCTTCACACTTCAGAAAACTTTTCACGCAGCATGCTGAAGTCACCTGTGAAGGTATAAATAATGCTGGAAAATAAAGCTAGACGTTCGTGGTGGAAGGCATAGCCGACAATTCTTTAGACTAACTAACTGTGTGGTCATAAGGCGATACCGGTACGAAAAGTTTTGAATCCTGACTTTCATGATAAAAAATAAGGTGTCAAGACAACGACGGACAAGAAGAGAGACGCATTTAAAAAAAAGTAAAAAGATAAAAAAGTTTGTTATCACTTTGAATTTCATTCAGTAAAACGACTATTGTTGTGATCTGAATGGAACAAAAAAAATATTTCATTCCTCCCTTACGTATGCTGTTCTGCTTGCGGCTACGAATTTTTGATATTCAAATTGATATTCAAAAAGAAAAAGATATTCAAATCGATATTCAAAAAGAAAAATCAGGGATCTGTAAGCTGCGCGTTTAAAGTTTAAAGGCGATAACGATGTGTGTGTACTTCCACTACTGCATACTTTTAATTGCATCATGTTAGTCGAGTACTTTGAATTGTGGATGATTACAATGTAATTGATAAAAATGAAAGTGTATTGTGTCATGAAACTTTCGCATATGATTGCATTCTGTGCAATGGGTGGCATGCTTTAAACCGCGAGCAATTTTGCGCGTGAAATGATTTGGAACTTGCTTTGCACATATTACGTGATCCTAAGGGAATGCCTGAAGTAGCCCGTGCGCCTTTTGTAATGCGTGGTTGATTCTAAAACAAGAACTTCTTATGATAATCCCATGTTATGACGCCTGATGACAATATACGCTTGTACCATGCAAGATTTATGCGATATAACATGTTGTATTTTGAAGCCTGTATAATAGACGTGGGTGGTCATAAAGAATGAAAGTTACTTCCACTGCATTTCGGGACAGATAAACTTGTGCCCACTGAATTTATTAGCTGACACATGGTGGTGTGTGGGAACAACTGTTTGCCTCATAAACGGACTGGTTTAAATGTTCACTCGGACACGGAAGTTTTTTTTAGATGCGGAGCATCTAATACTCGAGGCTTGTAGTGCGGCGCCGTCCGCAAGCTTCCTCCTCCTTCTTCCACCATCTGTGCATCCCTTCCTCCTCTACAAACCGCGCGCGCTTCACTCCTCCACCATCTGTGCACCCTTCCTCCTCTACACACCGCGTGCGCTTCTCCTCTTCACGAACATTCGCTAGGTGTATAATGTAGCGCGCATGCGCCGTCACGCTTCGAGAACATCGGCAGCTGACGCGCGCGCATGCGCCGTCGCGCTTCGAGAACATCGGCAGCTGACGCGCGCGCATGCGCCGTTGCGCTTCTCCCCCTTCTCGAACATTCGACAGCTGACGCGCGCATGCACCGTCACCCACCATCTGTGCCGCGCGCGCTTCTCCCCTTCGAGAACATTCTACAATTCTCCTGATTCTCCAGTGGACGCGCATGCGCCGTCGCGCTTCGAGAACATTCAACAGCTGACAGTGCATGCGCCGTCGCGCTGTATATATACTCAAGGTCGGCGCTCGCTCGCTCAGTTGCCGCTCGTCGGTTGGTTTGTACGGCGCGTCGACGTCCAAGGTCGCGGTGAAATGAATTCCAACGAATCCACAAACACAATGATCGACGTCCCTTCGACCAGCGCCGCCCTTTCGCATACGTGTGTACGTGTTCACTCATTTAACACCCCCTCCTACAACCACGTTAACCAATGTAGCCATCGACCCAAGTAAGTCGCAATTTAACACCCCATTTCACAACCACGTTAACCAATTGAGCCATCGACCCAAGTAAGTCGCACTTTAACACCCCGTTAACCAATTATATGCTCCGTATCTTCCTCAGTGTTCCCCTGAGGGAAGCTGCGGGCAATTTTTTTTATTTTATTTTTATCTTTCGGGATCTTTGGTCACGGACGAAATGATAATTTTTCACTCACAACTAATGACGCCAACTAATGACGCCGACACTGATGCCAGAATTTCTGCGGAATGAGCTTTTTAACCCCACAATTAGTTATTGGTGAATCTCTCTGGGTGGGTAGGAGCTGTTAAAGGTAATGACAACAACAACAACAAACAAACAAGTAAAGAAACAACAACAACAACAACAACAACGACGACGACGACGAAGACCAAGACTACAAGAAAAACAAGAAAAGCACATACGCACACACACACACACGCGCCCGCACGCACACCTTCAAACAACGTTTACCCTCCCCCCCACCCCCTCAAAAAAGCTCGTGCTATTCATACAGACAGCGCTGTAACATTTCATCGATGCACAGTCGCATTCAAAGTGAAATTATGGGTATTGCTATCTGAGCATGACACCTGGCAGAAGTGTCTGCAGTGAAGCTTAAGCTACTCACGGTGAATCAAAGGCGCGCAGGAAGCGCCCTCCATGATTTTTTTGAAGGACACAAATTTAATAAGTGTTTAGTTCACATTATACCTTGCCACTATTTGTACGAACTCTATCCCCAATGTGATCCCGGTATATGAATTGTACTATGCCCATATACATACTGTTCGCTGTGGAACAGCGCAGAGACGAATCGCAAAAATCTTAACAACAGGAGCGCTTCAGATCTTTGTGATCCGAGTTTGTGCTTTTCCACTATGAGTACAAGCCAACTAGCCCAACTCCTCAATTTGATACTGTTCACATTCATTCGTTATGAGCCCTATAGTGTATATAGTATGTACACAGTGCCTCTGAATAGTTTTTCTTCTGTTTTTATTTTTAGTTTTTGTGTTTTTGTGTTTATCTTGTACATTACTGTCATGATATTCGGATAGCCGGCTCTAACGTAGCCTACGCTCCCCTATTTGCCAAATATCAATGAAAATGTATCACTCCTACCTGTTGCAATACTGGGCTGAGGCCATTAGCTTCATTTCGGAGCAACGGGGGGAAGTGATTTTAAATGAAAAGAAGAGCAAAGGGAGCCCCGTAACTGTCTCTCAGGGGGGGACATCTCAACAGTAGTTCACGAGGGGGGTGGGAGTAAAGGAGGGATTAAAAGTTAAAGAGATAGCGAGAGAGGAAGAAGAGGGTGAGGCGCAGACAGCGAACGACGGAAGTAAAAAAAAATAGGAAAGATGGACACAGTTGCAGGAGTCCGAGGACAGGGCACCACTCGGCGAGAGCTCTTGTCGGCGTTGGGAAATGGCGTAGGGCGAGCCCAGTCGGCCAGAGCTGCGCTGTCGTTGGAGATCGTGAGGGCAAAGCCGGTCGGCCCGAAATCCAGCTAGCGAGTCCCTTTAGGAGCAGATAGAGTTCACTTTTCAGCTCTTTACTTTATATTTGAAACACCTGTATTATTCATTGCCAAGTAATAATTTACTCCGGCGTGTCCTAGCTTCCAGCTACAGTACTGCATGCACGCTATGCACAGGCATTGGTAAATCTAAGTGCAAGCGGTACGTTTCTCACTTCCTCTTTCACTGTATCCCCGCAACTCACGCCGAGCCCTTAAAAAAATTATCCGGCAGGATATACGTGCTCTCGTCTCACCGTGTGTCTGCTTCCTTTTCATTCGCCTTACTTGGCCGGTGGAAGTCATGAATAGGAGGCTTCCAGCAAGGGTGGCCCTTACACCGGCTTTAATCTCAGCGCGGCGCTGATCGCATTCACTACTGGGCGCTACATATGTGTGTACCACTATATTTCAATGATAAAAGGAGATGCATGCAGTCTTAAATGAATATATCAAAAGCTACAGAAGCATACGCCCCGTCACCTCCTGCGAACCAGCCTTCGCTTGACTGACGGGACGAGTTATGACCGGTGTACACACGATAAGAGATTTCACGAGACACTGCATCACTTCATACACAACAGCGACTTGACGGCGCTCATCGAATACACATATGCTGCTGAAATGTCATGCCCGATGCAAACGTCTTGGTCCAAATAAAAATAAAACACGGCAAAAAGCTTTGCTCATCACTCTGTCTAGGAATCAGTATAACACAAAAGTGAAACATCGTATTAACAGATAAAGTCGATCGTTTATTTTGCATGGTTTTGTCACAAGGGCGAACGAATGAATGCTACAGCAACAAATTGTAATGTCACTCCAAGAAGGGCACGCAGCTCGAAAGTGGCAACGGGCCAAAAATCACGCACGAAATGAGCATACACATGATGAGCGCCGACTAACAACCATTGCAGCAACAGAAAGAAGGGCGCACAGAACAAATGCACAAGGATATGAAGGACGAGCTCAAACTGTCACAATTCTTCCTTCTTCGTGTTTAAGAAGCGCGCTTCTTTCGTAAACGCAGCCATGACAACGAGCGAAGTGAGTCGCTCTCTCTTTAACCACTGCAACTTTAAAGTAAATTTGCGGTGGCAGCACAAGACGTACGAAGCGCCCGAACCATGAGATAGGCGCGTGCGTGCGGACCATGCCCTGTCCTGGAGCCGCGCGCGCTACGCGCGGCGCGACTACCTCTAGAGCGTGCTCAACGCGTGTCTATCACGCCACCTCGCTACTGACGACGAAAACACGCTAAACTTGCTGAGCTCCAAGTACCGCCAATGGTATACGGTGTATATAAATGACTTGGAGCTAGCAAGCTGGTCAACGTACGCTTCGTGGTTGAGTAGTTTCGCACTGCGTGCTGCGGAGCGGGAAGAATCGTATAGGTTCGACACCCGGCTACGGAAGTTTTCTTCCATTTTTTTTTGCAATCGAATAGTATGTATTTCACAATGTCAAATCTGCGACGGGAATATGTCAGCGTGGAGTGGTGGTAGACCACGGCATAAAATACTTTCTCGGTAAAAATACATGGCTGATCTCCTGGTCTTAGGAACCGTTATGACACAAAAGTGAACGTGTTTCCACAGAAATAGTTCGTTGTTTATAGTGCATTTATATATGAGAGCTAGAAAGATTCTGTTGGCGTTTGACAGATATATAACCGCTTTTTGTGGGTGCACCCACGTTGACGCCTAGCAGCGCATCGCCAAACCAATGACTAACGCCCATAATCATAACTCATCCTTTGCGGTAGCTGAACTTGTTTACATAAAGCTGGATGCCATATATGGCGAATCCCGCGCAAAGATGGCAGCAAAATGCGCGCGATAAGCACTGGTGCTCGGTATGCAATCTTTCAAAGCGTCGTGAAACGCGAAGTGAAAAGCAGCGTGCGTCGTGTGTACCTCATAGCCCGGGTGTGATTTCTCACAAGGCGAGTGCGGAACGCGGTGTAGCAGCCAGGTGAGCATTGGATAGTTATATTTTAATGCGGATAAACGTTATGAGGCTTGGTTTAAATCCGCCTACTGGACGTGAGCTAAAACATTGACAAAATTACACTGCTTAGAAACACACTGAATGAGACGGATGCAGCAACGGATCATTGTTTAAGCTAATCTCGGAAGCCACGTATTTCTTGACTCTGCTGTTCTAGACGGCGACACCACTTTGCGAGTCAGAGAATTTTGAGAGAGGTGAAAGGCGCGTTGGTGTGTATACTCTCACGTCATGGCTTTGGTGGTGGCGTAGTGCGTTAAACACCTGCCAGCCATTGTCGTGGTCATGGGTTCGACTCCAGGCAACAGAGTTTTTTTGTTCAAGTTTTTTTTAAAATTTTACGCGTGGTCGCGTTTCTTTCACTTAGCCATTTCCGGGACGGAAATATTTCATGAATATCTGGGTCGGCCACGGCAGAAAAAAAGCACTATGCAATAAAACAAAAGGCAAAGCTTTGCATTTGAAGTCGGAGATGGGAACGGGATAATAGAATACATAGGAGAATATATATGCAAAAGTACGCGACATCTAGTAGCTCTAACAAATGCACGCAAGTGAAGGAGAGCATTGCAATGAAGCGTCAGGTTACTCCTAAATTAAAACTGCCGAAAGGTGGTCGCCTTTCAGATGCTTTCAAACAGCATGCAATTAGGTATTGAATGCTGAGTGCTTTATATGATCAAAAATGATGTGATCATAGTGGTTGAAAAATAATGTAGTGGATCATAGCAATGGGGTGACCGGCGCGTGAGGGGTAAACGGGGAAAAGAGAACGACGAAGACGGTGTTGTTGGACTTCCCCGGTTCGTGGCGAATAATGTATTGTATCAAGAAGCGCGATTGCCAACACTCCTCTGTCGATTCCGCATTCTAACGGTTCAAACCTTGTTAAAGTTTTACAGTTTACCGGCGCGAAGATCAGAGTACGCATTTATCAGCGACCCTGACTCTTTCTTTCTTGCACATTGGCCTCGATTTCATACCCCTCTGATAATTTTCGTTAAAAAGAAACTGGATTGCATAATTGTAGACATTAGCACAGTAATTGAAACTAATTCCTCAACCCTCAACATTAGAATAGAGTACGATGAAATCTTCGCCCCACTATCCAAGTTGCAATCTCTTAGATTTTTGACCACTACATTAAACGATTACTTGGTACATGCAGAAACAAAAAATGTAACAGCTACAGATGCTTCTGTCAACAACGAAAAGCCAGGCGTAGGAATTGCGTCTGATTTCCTCGGCTGGTCTTTTTCAGTAAAGCTTCCAGATTTCACTCCTATATTTGAAGCCGAGCTAGTTGCTATTATTTCAGCTCTTTGTAAAATTCTTACGACCGAGACCAGTGCAATCATCCTAACAGACTCACTTTCGGTGTGTGCTGCTCTGACAACTTCCGAACAATCTCGTGCGCTAGCAGCGTCCCACACATTAGCACCACCGCATTTAAAACTCCTCAAATTAGTGTGGGTCCCAGGTCATTGCGGATTACAATTACATGAATTGGTAGATGCTTTGGAACGAGCATCACTCGATGGACCGGTAATATCAGTACTTCCCGAGGTAAAATACTTATCAGGGGTTAGATATAGGAAATTCGCTATTTTTACAGATAGTTTAGAAAATAACACACAATGGACAGATTATCAGCACCTCGAATTTTCATGGAAAGCCCAGTGGAGTCCATCAAAAAAACTTGAAATTATAATCTCCAGATTCTAGTGCCGTGTCCCCCCATTAAATTTTTATTTACACAGAGCTGGTATGACACTTTCCCCCCTTTGTCCGTTTTGCGAAGAATCAGAAACTATTGAACATTATTTTGGCTCATGTCGTAACTATGCATTAATTAGGAAACGACTTTTAGATATTCCATTTGCGAAGCTAGGTTTAAATTTAACCACAGAAAATGTTCTAAATTTGGTGCCTCTTTTTTGGGAAATTGCCACAGAGATGCATTCGATGCGGTGTGTAATTTTACTCAAGACTCTAAGCGTTTTTAACATAAAGCCCACGTTAACAGGTTCTAAAAAAACGGGTCGAAAAGTACTTTTCAAATCTGGATAAATCCATGACATACCAAATTAATCGGGTTTGGCAAAACCAGCTGTCTGGTCGGCTCCCAAAATCAAGTTATAGCTATTAGTGTCTACTTTCTTGTTGATTATTTTTTCTCACTATCTAAATCTTTGGTTTCTTTGTTTTTTTAACATACTGTCTTCACTAAACAACTCCCCCCCCTTTTTTTGTTGTAAGCAGTAATGCAGTTCTCGTCCATATGAGACTATATGTTCTCTTGGCCAATCCCCCAGAGTGGGTATGAGCAATGGATTAGAGGTTATAAACAAACAAACAAACAAACAAACAAACAAACAAACAAACAAACAAACAAACAAACAAACAAACAAACAAAACAAACAAGCAAACAAACAAACAAACTAAGTTGGATTGTGTTCGAGCGAGTGGTTCTTGTACGTTACATTTGGTGGCATCGGCGACAACGTTAACCCATGTTCACATGGAGTAAGGCTGTCGCGATGACAGCAACAGTTGGCACTTCACAGATGCACCCTACGGAAGACGACACGTTGTCGATAGCCCTAGAACCTCCTGCCCCGACTACAAAGGAAAGCTTGGCACAGGCCGCGGGAACCCCAGTCTCACCACACATCCCGCCACCAGCGCCCCATCAGCCTCTTCTGTCGGAGTTTGATGTCTAGGATACGCCAAATCTACCTCAGCAGTCAAGCGCTGGTGCCAGTCTACCTATACCTGACTGCCTGCAAACCCTTGTTTCACAACGTGAGGCCCACAGACGAGCCCTTATGCAAGATTTCGAAACTCGCTTCACTACCCGCTTGCTCTCTCTTGAGGCCACCCTTGCCCACCGTGCCCCGACTGCAGATGTCGTCGCCGACCTAGCTGCGCGGCTCTCCGTCATTGAGGAGCAGTCTGGCCTTCAGCCACGAATGTATACCACGATCGAATGAAATGTTCCTCTGTCAGCTCAGCCTCGGTTTTTCGGAGCACAACTTCCACCACCTACTTTCGATGGCAGCACGTCGTGGGCAGCATTTTCGGTGCAGTTCGAGTCCGTTGCTGCCCTAAACGGCTGGACAGTTCAAAATAAAGCTCAGACGCTCGTTTTGCAGCTCCGTTGCGCCGCGGTTGAATACGTCGAGTACATCCCGCTAGTCGTCCGCTCGAACTATGAAGCTCTGGTCTCGGCGCTGGAAACCAGATTTGCTGGCAGTCATCTTCAGCTCTACCTCACAGAACTTAAACACGTCCGGCAAGGTCACCGCGACCTTCAAGAGCACGCTGCTCACGTCGACAGCTTGCCCCGAAAGGCCTTGTTGGATTGCCCTACCGCAATCCTGTACCTTATTGCTGCTAATGCCTTTGTAGATGCCATTAATAACAGAACCGTCCAGCACTTCGTCCTCCGCCTCGCTCGTCTGATTGACGTACGATCAGCTTTAGCTGTCGCTCTTGAGACGGAGATACAAGAACGCTCGCAAGCAGCTGAGGATCTATACCAGAGGCCAACCTACACGGACGCACCATTCCGGACCCGGAATTTGGCTTCTACTCGGCTCCACGATCCCACACCGGTACTCCGGTGCTACCACTGCCACGGTGTTGGGCATTTTGCTCAGAGCTGCCCTCGGGTGACCAAGTCGTTGACAAATTCAGCTCTTCCTATGCAGTCTTCTTCAGGAAACTACAATGCGGGTCATCGAGGACAGGACCCCGCATGATGGCTGAAGCCCCTCTTCTTTCACTTGGCTCTTCACCGAGATGCCAACTCTGCTGGTGAAGCTTGGAGATCCACCGCAGCACGTTGAAGCACTAGTGGACACAGGGGCTGCATTCAGTTTTTTAGCGATGAGTTTCTTGCCTTGATTTTAGTTTAGCCCTGAGCAGGTCGATTGACCCCATCTCGTCCTAGCTGACGGAGCCACTCTACCTACTCTCGGTGAAGTCTGCCTGAATGTGCCAGCGCTTGGGAAGACAGTGAGACAGCGGTTCCTTGTTGTCCCAAACCTGTGTGTGCCAGTGATCTTAGGCTGTGATTGGTGCGCAGAGTTCGGCATTGGTTTGCAGTTTAACGGCACTGATTGCACCATTGAACTGACATCTACCGCTTCGACACCGATTCGGGCAAGTCTTGAAACTTCCAATAAAGGTTGCCCCAGGCAGTCGTATTTCCCGTTGAGTCGTGCCATTCACAGAACTGTTGACAAAGCGCACTCCGTACTCGCTGACAACTTCCGCATGATGAAAAGTCTGATTAATAAATTTTTTTCGAAAGTCAGCATTCTAACGACGGGCACGAATACTGCCATGGGTACGAACAGAATAGAACAACCTAAAATTAGAAAACCATCTCTGCTTTTCAATCCTGTGATTACGGCGACCTCAGTTACCAACCCCTTGTCGTCTGCTGCGTGGGTTCCTGTTTACAGTCCCGACAAGTCCTTTGTAGACAAGGACATTCTTGTAGAAAGCACCGTTTGTTCCCGGCCTGGAGGCGAATTCGCATTGCCGCGGGCCCTCCATCTCTGTTCCGGCAAAACATTTGCAGTGCTTGTCTTCAATCTGTCAGACAGTATCCTGTGCGGGCCCTCAGGCACCGTCCTTGGTACCTGTATCTACCTTGAAGCACCGTCTGTCATAGCAGTAGTACAACCTGTAGCACTTTCGTCACCAATGCATCACCCTTAGAATGGAATGAATTCAACATCGGCCCCAACTTAACTCCGTCACAGAAAGCTGAGATTCAAGCACTTCTACGGAAATTCCGTGACTGCGTGGCGATGTCACCCATTGAGCTCGACCACACTCCTTTGGTGCAGCACAGAACCGACACCGGCTCTGAACTTTCTGATCGGCATCACCCGCCTCGAATCTCTGCCTATGAACGCGCCGAAATCACTAAGCAAGTGGATGACATGCTTAAGCATGGTATCATATCGCGCTCGTCAAGTCCGTAGTCATCCCCCGTAGTTCTTGTGAGAAAGAAAGATGGTACAATCTGTTTCTGTGTTGACTGTCGACGGCTAAACAGTGTCACCAAGCCTGACGTGTATCCACTTCCTCGTCTTGACGATGCCCTTGACCTTCTGCATGGTGCCCGTTTTTTACTACGCTTGATCTTCTTTCCGGCTGTTGGCAGGTGGAACTAGACCTGAATGACGCTGAGAAAACCACCTTTCTAACTCCGGATGGCCTATACCAGTTTAACCGCCTGCCATGTGGTCTCCCCAACACTCCTGCTACATTTCAGCGATTAATGGACTGGGTTTTTGGGCATATCAAGAAGTCGATGGCTTTTGTCTATTTAGACGACATGATTGTCTGTGCTCCCCCGTTTCCCGAACACCTCAGGCGTTTGGAAATGGTCTTGAGTGCTCTCCAAGACGTTTGCCTTTTCATTAAACCTTCCAAGTGCTTTTTTCGCTTTTCGAAAGTTAGTTACTTGGGTCACGCAGTCAGCGCCAAAGGCATCAGCCCTGATCTACGAACCCCCAAGCCATTGCCTGTATTCCTCCTCCGACCACGGCTAAGCAGGTTAGAAGTTTCTTGGGCTTCGCTTCATATTTTAGACGCGTTGTCCCTGACTTCGCTTCTCGCGCAGTACCTCTCAACGAGCTACTGAAGAAAGAAGTTCGCTGGAAATGGGGACCCGACCAAGAAGCTACCTTCCGTGACCTCAAGATTGCACTTCAAGCAGCACCGACGCTCGCGCACTATGACGAGAATGCCCCGAAGATTCTACACACCGATGCCAGTGGTCTTGGCCTCGGAGCTGTTCTCTTGCAAGTTAACGAGGATGGCCAGGAGAGACCGGTCGCTTATGCTAGCCGCCGGCTCAGTGAACCAGAGAGCCGGTACCACACCTCTGAACTTGAGCGCTTGGCGGTAGTTTGGGCAGTCGAAAAATTTCGTCCGTTTGTTTATGGTGAAAGCTTCACAGTCGTTACTGACAACGTCGCCCTTCGCCGACTTCAAACAAACAAAAAAGACCTCAATGCTAAGTTCGCAAGGTGGACTCGCAAACTGCAAGATTACAACTTTTCTATTGTCCATCGCAGCGGCGCTCGCCATCAAGACGCTGGCTACCTTTCTCGCCACCCAACAGCTTTCAGGGACATCTCCCCAGTCTTTGCCGTGCTTGATTTACGAACTACACAGCTACAAGATGCAGAAATCGTCGATATAACCAGACGACTATCTGGGGAAGCACGCACTACCTAGCGTCGTCGTGAAAGTTTTTCTCCGTCGTATGTCGTCCGAAAGAGAATTCTTATCACCGAAATTATCGGGATGGGTCGTGTGTGCCTGTTGTGCCAGTAGCCATGCGACAATCGGTGCTCTTCAAGTGCCACGATGCTCCGACTGCCGGTCACCTCGGGCTGCACAAGACACTGGCACGCATCAAAGACAGGTTTTGGTGGCGGCGCATGCACAGCGACATTTCCAGCTACGTTTTGTCGTGCACAGTCTGTCAAGAACGGAAGGCCACCACAAATTCACAACCGGTCCACATGCAACCCATCCCTCCTCCGGAAACACCTTTCGAGATTCTGGCACTTGATCATCTGGGACCGTTTCTACGTACGTCGTGCGGCAACAAGTTCCTCATCGTTGCCGCGGACTATCTCACGAAGTGCACCGAAGTCAGGGCCGTCCCTGACTCTTCTACTCTGCACGTCCTCACGTTCATCAACAAGTGCGTCATTTTTCGACACGGCGCACCACACTTGCTCATCACTGACCATGGCACGGCCTTCACGTCCCACGCAGTCAGAAGCCTACTGAACGACCATGGAATAAAGCATGCCGCAGCCGCTCCTGAGCACCCACAAACAAACGGTCTCGTGTAGCGTACAAACCACACCATAAAGGACATGCTGTCGTCATACGTGAGTGCCAGTCATAATAACTGGGACGAATACGTTGCCGCAGCTGTCTTTGCTCTCAATACATCACCGCAGGAAATCACACGGGAGTAACCGTTCAAGCTTGTCTATGGAAGGACGTCAAGGCTTCCGCAAGATAGCTTCTTTGGTTTGAACACAACAAAGCAAAGCCGTCTGGGTGACACCAGTACTTCGGAGCTTCTTCAGAAGGCTCGATTTAAAGCACACCTGGTCATAGCACATCGTCAGGCGAAATTCCGCTCGCCTTCCAATGAGAGCCACACCCCTTTCAAACCAGGAGACCTAGTGTCGGTTCGACGCACCCATCGTGTTTCACAGCGTTGTCAGAAGTTTTTCCCCTGGTATGCCGGCCCATTTCGAGTGGTGAAAGCCCTAGGCCCTGTTACGTTCCGCCTGGAAGATATTTCCCGAACTTGGCACCAAAACCAAAAACCGTGTTTTTCCCGCCCATGCAAGTCAGTTGAAACTTTATGTGCCGCGTGATTTCTGTATTCACCCCTCTTCGTCTTCTGACTCAGACTCCAGGAGAGAGGGGGCGGCGAATGTAGTGGATCATAGCAGTGGGGTGACCGGGGCGTGAGGGGTAGACGGGTAAAAGAGAACGACTAAGACGGTGCTCTGTTGGATTGCGTTCGAGTGAGTAATTCTTCTACGTTACAATAAGAAGGGAAGAGATTCAGAAGAGTCTTTACAGCCTCTTTCTCGATAATGTACGTTGCAACAGTACAATATAGGTTTTGCTGGAGAAAAAGATACGAAGGTTCACTCCGACTTTCACGATTGCAAGAAAGCGTGATTAGATTCAGCAAGCCATGTCACTATTTGTTGCCCGTGCGTTTCTATGAGGATAGAAATGAATACCTTGAAGAGGCTAGTGTCAAAGCATACCACCGTATAAGAGGATCAAGGAGGTGGTTAACACCTCCATCGAAAATGCAGCCGGCGCAGCCGGGATTTGATCCCGTGACCCGCGGGTCAGCAGCCGAGTTCCTTAGCCACTAGACCACCGTGGTGGCGGAACGTTATTTTGAATCTGTATGTGGATCCTTCAGTGAGATTTTGAGGCTCGCTTGCCAAGGCGTCCTTTTAAAGCCACCTTGTGCCAATAACACCGTGGTTGGACCCATGACGAGACGCCCGATCAGTAACTCCCCACCCTTGCATACTACCGCCAGAGTAGATTGGGACACCCGGTTGTTTGCATAGGGATATATTGCATATTTTTGTATGTTCAATAATCATTTAGTCCTTTAATTCACATGTTACTTCTTTACCTGCAAGTACAATTGAACTGCTAATTAAGCCAGAGCAAGCATAGATGACACTATCTATAATGACTCTCAAGCAATGGTTAGAAGTGAGACTAAATTATATTACCAATAATTTGTTGTTTCGCTGTAGTGTAATAATTTAGTCTATCTTGCCCTTCCTGTCCCTAAACCCCAGTGCTTTGAAAAACTCTGCGTCATCATCCTGAACTAAAGGGTGGAGCCCTTTACAGAACATTATCAAGTGTTCGGCAGTTTCCTCCTCTTCTCCACACGCACTGCATACCGTGTCTACCCCTTCGTATTTGGCCCGATATGTCTTGGTTCGCAATACTCCCGTCCTGGCCTCAAACAGTAGAGAACTACCCCGAGTATTATCATAAATCCTTTCCTTGGCAATTTCCGGCTTAAAAGTTCGATAGATCTCTAGTGCGGACTTCTTATCATGGCAATTCTCCACATATCAGTCTCAGCTTCCTTCACCTTCTTCTTAACCGATAATTCTTTTTGGTTTGGCCCCCTGCTGTCTTCTAAGTATTTACCAGTCAATTTTCTGGTTCGCTTTCTCCATTTTGTATCGACATTCTTCATGTACAAGTAGCTGAATACCTCCCTAGCCCAATGCTCCTCCCCCATTTCTCTCAATCACTTCTCAAACTTTATCTTGCTGGTAGCTTCCCTGCCCTCAAATGATGTCCATCCCATATAACCTTGTACTGCCTAATTTGGTGTATTCCCGTGAGCTCCAAAGGCAAGCCTACCTATTCCACGTCGCTTAATTTCTAATCTTGCTTGAACTTCTGATCTCATGCACAAGAGCGCATTGCCGAACGTCAGACCAGGAACCATGACCCCTTTCCGTATTCCTCTCACAACATCATACCTATTGTAATTCCACAGTGCCCTATTTTTCATGACTGCTGCATTCCTGCTACCTTTAGTCGTCACGTATATTTCGTGTTCCCTCAGATACTCGGTCCCATTGCTTATCCGTACGCCCTGATATTTGTATTTATGTGTTATCTCTAGCGTTACCTCCTGTATTCTAAGCTCACTACCTTCATTGTCATTAAAAATCATGACTACTGATTTTTCCTCACTGAATCTGAAATCCTGTCTACGTGATACATGCCCGGCTCATGTCCATTTGCTCTTCTTGATTTCAACTATGATATCTTTAGCCCCGGTTAGCTCCCTAATCCACTCTGCTCCCTTATTTACTCTTAAGGTTACACTTACCATTTTCCTTTCCATTGCTCGCTGCATCGTCCTCAATTTAAGCTGAACCCTCGTTGTAAGTCTCCAGGTTTCTGCTTCGTAGCTAAGTACCGGCAAGATGCAGCTGTTATATACTTTCCTCTTGAGGGATAGTGGCAATCTACCTGCCATAATTTGAGAGTGCTTACCAAATGTGCTCCACCCCATTCTTATTCTTCTAGTTCCTTCAGTCTCGTGGTTCGGTTCCGGGGTTATTACCTGTCCTAAGTAGACATACTGTTTTACTACTTCAAGAGCACTATTACCTATCACGAAGCAATGTTCCCTTCCGAGGTTGTTTTCTGCAGATTTATTTTAAGACCTACTTTTCTGCTCTCAATATCTAACTCCGTATTCATGAGTGAGTTGCTATTTTTACACTGAGGTACTCAGCAATGCAATGTCCGCAGCCACAGGGGCCTGTGTTCCTTTTCTGATATTCCGATGCACTGCGTCAGTGAGAACAGATTGTCCTCCAATCTCCTGTGTTTCCGAAACCCATTCTGCAGTTCCCCCAGAACCCCCTCATCCTCTATCCATGCCTGCAGTCTTTCTTTTATAATCTGCATCGCCAGCCTGTAGACCACTGATGTCACTGTTATAGGACGGTAGTTGTTTATGTCAGCTTTATAGATCATGCTCATCCTGCTAAGTTTCCATCCATCGGGAACATCTCCATCGATTGTTATTTTGTTCACTGCCTCTCTCAAAGCCTGCTTAGACTTCGGATCTAATGTTTTTATCAGCATAATTGGAATGCCATCTGGGCCTGTTGATGTACTACTAGGAACCCTTTTCCCAGCCCTTTCCCACTCTCGTTGTTAAAATGAAGCCATTGCGCCACTTGATTCATCCTTGTCTATTGTGGTGCATAAAGCACTTCTTTGTTGAAATTTTTCTGTCACCTTTGTTTTTATATATTCAATAGCTTTGTCCCCTTCTAGCCTAGCACCTTGAGCTGTAGTTATAAATCTCTGCTCAAGGCTGGTCTCATTTCTTAGGGAGTTTAGATGGTTCCAAAATTTCGCAGCTGCCTTTCTATCTTTTTTATGTACTTCTGCCAGCCACTGAGCTCCCTTTCTACTAATCTTTTCATTGATCAGAAGGGATGCATCCCTTCTACAGCTTAGAAAGATTTCCCATTTTCTTTCAACATCATCTGTCGGTTCACCCCGCTTCTTAGCATGTCTGTGTTCCCTAGAGGCTTCCTGACGTTTTGCTATGACTCTCTCAACTTCCTCATCCCACCAACTTTTGGGTTTGTGTCTTCTTTTCCGGGGTGACTTGTCACGTGCCTTAGCAAGCTCTAGCTCAAACAGTCTAATAAGATTTGTGTATGTCCACACTGTTTTATTATCCTCAGTGATTACTTTATCAATTTGTTTAGTGGCTATTTCAATTTGCCTTTCTGAATAAAAATGTCCCTGTATTTGCTCATCTTGTCTCTTTCCCACCTTCACTGCTCATCCAAAATCCAAAACTTAGCTTGATACGTTTGTGATCCCTACCCAGACTTCTGGAGCCACCTTTATCTATGTGCATTCCCCTTAGCTTATCATACATCCTATGTGACATCAGTGCGTAATATATCGTCGACTGCAGCCTTCCTATCTCCCATGTTATTTGCCCTTCACACTTCTCGGTACTTTTGCAAATGATCAAATGAAGCCTTTCACACATATCCATGATCATTTTGCCTGTCGGGTCGGTGTACCCTTCTATATCTTCTATGTGCGCATTCATATCTTCTAGTATAATTATCTCGCACTCTCCTCCTAACTCCTGAATGTCATTTGATATACACTCTACCATTGCCTGGTTTTCCTTTCTCGCCTTTGCTCCCGTCCACAAGTACACGAAACCAAGGAGTGTCATTTGCCCTGCCTCTTTCCCTTTCAGCCATAAATGTTCCTTGCACTCCTGCTTGACCCTTTGCCAGTCTGTACTTTTATGAATGAATGCCCCAATACCACCCCCATTTCTGCTGCCTTCTGTTCTATTACAATATTTCCACGCGTAGTCTGCATTGTTAGGAGGTTGTTCTATGTCCCTGAGATGTGTTTCTACAAAACCGTATACCATCGGCCTCTCCTCCTTTAGCTGTTCTTCTATCTCTTCCCACTTCAGCCTGTTCCTACCACCCTGCATGTTAATATACCCTATGTCTGAATTGGCTCGGCACTCGTGGCTACATCTATTTCTTCCCCGGACTCTACCTATCTTAGATACTGGTGCCACTTTGGAATCGTATCTGTCCATAGCACCTGTCAAAGAGTCTCCCTGGCTGCTTTCCTCGTTACTAGCTATCCTGCACTCTGAAGGGCGCCCTTGCTTCCCAAAAAAGCTGCTGCGCGTCCTGCAAGTCGCCAACCCCGGAGACCTCATGACCTAGCCGCCCATCGAAGTGAATTCTGTCTCGTTGAACCACCCCACTTATGCACCTCTCTGTTTATTTCCACCACCTTAAAGCCTTTCTCTCGACTCATCCACCATATCTCTTGGTTTGCGTTGACAACCGCTCTTTGCAAGTTGCCATCACGCACCGGTACCTCCGGTATTGTGCATATTACCTGTACTTGAGGAGAAGTGGCGCGCATGTCATCGACGCCTTTCGCCAGTGTGGTTGCTAGTCCTGCTGTATCTTCATTCAAGACATCATTTAAACCACCTGAAATTATCCCGAGGTTTCGTCTATCAGCTGTAGTTTTGAGTTTTGCGCTCGCTTGCCTCATGACTGCTTCCAGCTTGCGTTCTGGGAACGCCCCTACTGCAACCCTCTTGTCACCTCTTACCCTCTCTTTTATGGCTTCTGTGCATCGATTTAAATTAGAGTCCCCGGTGATTATCACATGCTGTGACTTTTCAGCTTAAGCGTCCTGCACCTGAGGGTTACTTGCACCTGTGACGCCGGCTGTTTTGTCTCCTCCTAGCCCCACCACTACTTCTCTGAAGCTGGGCCTTGCGACAATTGAACCGGCTGAACCTGTTTTTTTCCAAATTTGCTTGCTCTTTCTTCTCCGCCGTTCTGGTTGCCGGCGCCCTACTGTTCTCTCCGTCGGCCACTCCTTTGTTCACCTTGGCTAGTGCTTCTTCGGCGGACTTCAGCTTTTCTCCTATTGCCCTCGTTTTCTCTAATTCTGCCGCCAACGCAGTCACCAGCTCGGTGATTCCCATCTGCAGTTCACTCTGGGCAACCATCATTTTCTCCATTTTTTCCTTGACCTTACATTGCCTACACTTCGCGTCAGCCTCTTCTCCATCAGCGTCTACACTTGGGTTCATTTTCAAACCCACCCCGCATCCTGAGCACTTTACAGTCTTTTTAACCATGTATTTCTGACACCAATTGTCCCTATGACTTGTCTCACTCGATAATTACAAAACTCTAGCCCTGCCCTACGAAAGAGAAAAAGTCTAAGCTCTACTACAAAAGTTTGCATGTTTAATGCACGTGCACTTCCCCCACGGGTTGGAAATAGAGAAAAAACTAACAAAAAACAAAAAAAAATCAAACGCACACGCACACACAACCTAATAAATACCTGGTTACTGACCCCCGAAAAAGCCCTACAATAAAATAAGTACTACAGGGATTTTAACTGCTGCTTTATAATTATAAAGACAAGCTCAAAACACTCAAAACAACTTATCTGCGCAGTTGATCGGGAGCGCTCAAAAAACACGTCCATCCACCGTGACAGTCTGAACCGAACGCTATTGTACTATTGAGCGCCCCCTGGCGTATGACGCCACCGAAGAACACGCGATCGTAGTCGCGCGATTGTCTTTCTCTTCTTCCATACGTGTGACGTCAATCCATCTTATCTGCAAGTAAGTCTAGTGTAATATAATTGGCATTTTTCAGCTTATAGTACAAGTACCACCCTTTATGACCGGTTGAAGAATTAAATAGGGGCGTTTACCCACAACGGAGACGCACAAGCCACGCCACAAGGAGCTTCGCCCCTAAAATTTACCTTCGGTTGCTTTGGCGTCCCGCGGCGGCCGCATCAACAAGAGAAAACTCTTCGCGTGAGTGCGTCCTCATATGACGTCATCGTGGCATCACAGATAACCAGAATGTGCAAGGTCATTATAAGAGTCTCATGATCACGTCATCACACGATGTCATCGCTTTTCACTGCCTCTGTGACCGGCCCACCAATCACGGAACTCGAGCAGAATCAGGCGAGGTGCTGAAAGTTTTGTATGCCTCTGTCATATAGCCAGTGTAAAACCACGTTAGATGCAGAAAACTTTACGAGGGAAAGGCTGACAAATTGACTAAGAAGAAAAAGAGGAGGATGGCTTTCGCCTTCAAGTCGTCTTAGGTGAGTTCTTAAGAAACCCTGCGAGTTTTTATTGCGCTCATGCATAGGTGTTGATTATGCTGTTTACTGAATGGTTATGTTCAATAGGATCTGCTTTCTGTTCACCATATACCTAGAAGCCTCACCTATTTGGATTCGCTCATATCATTTTTTATTTCTTTCCCTGTGTCAAGGAAAAGAGTGCTAGTAGTAGTTTCATTATTAACGATACAAAAGCGACACTCTTCATCAGTTTCATTCACATTGCTAGTTGATGTAAGCGCTGGTGCGGCCTTCTGTACCTTTCCCCCACTGAATGAGGCTTTCGCCATTGCTTTTGAAATCACAGTCTCCCCATCAACAGCCTTGCACAGCATTACTTATCAACGCTTTCTGGCCCAAACATTCCGCGCCCATATACTGAGTTATTATTTGCACCTTAAGAATGTTCATGCTGCGAAATTTTTCCTTCTGAATACTCCTGTGACCAGTCCTTCAGTTGTTTTGTTCATGGCCTTTTTGACAAAGATGACAAGAAAAGTTTTATTCAGAAGCTTAGTGAAACATCCATACAAACGACAAGTTACTAAATTATCCTAATTGTAAACTGTACACAAAAATCACGGGAGGTTAAACAGTACAACAGAATATTGTCTATATTATGCATACTAGTGCTCATTTTGTTATATATTTTATCCCCAATGTTAACTAGTCATGACCTTTTGTGCATTCAGGCTCAAAATCCTGAGCTAATTTCCAAGTG
Organism: Rhipicephalus annulatus; assembly: GCA_013436015.1. Lineage (NCBI taxonomy): Eukaryota > Metazoa > Arthropoda > Arachnida > Ixodida > Ixodidae > Rhipicephalus > Rhipicephalus annulatus. Next base: position 30,995 of record WOVY01003812.1, read on the forward strand.
ACAGTCTTGAAAACAGGAACTACACAGGGACAGCATCTTTTACACTGTTTGAAAAAAAAATGCTGCATGTGAAGTGAAATGTGCAGAATATTCTCGCTTGATGTAGTGCGACACGGCGCCGTAATTATGCTCTTCCACACGCGACAGCACTCACTTGATGTTCACTCTACGGACGTGCTGGTATAGCTGGTTTTAGGGGCGAAACTTCTTATGGCGAGACCTTGCCGGTTGTCGGGCGACATCGGGCGTCGGTCGTCTATCGTCAACCATCCTCTGTACCCATTAAGCGCCAACCACTGGCACGCGTATGCACGCGCCTACGCGTCAAAAGCGTCTAGTCGCGCCTGTGGAGGAAAAGGGCGCGCAACTACTGGCACGCGTCGACCGCGTTGACGCCCACGCGTCCAAGGCCGATGCACAATGTTGCTTGATCTTTTGGCTTAGAACTGTCCAAGTTCAGCACAGAACGGCGCGTTCTCAACTGGAGCGGGAATGTATGTTTTAGAGGATATGAGAACACGTTAACAAGTTGATAGTTCTTCAACCACCACAGTTGAGACTATTTTAAAAGTAATTGACATTTCATTGCCCAAAGTAACTACAGCGGTAGCACCAGAAATCAACATCGGTGCGTGCGCCGCTCCCGCGAATGAACATTGGCGTCTAGCATACTGTACGTCTATCATAGGCGTGTGCAGGGTTCTCCTTAAGGAGGGGGGGGGCAAAAGTTTGTCACAGTGCTCCTCCCCAGGGCTGACTTAGCACCCCCTCCCTATCATGTTAATATACGGAGTTGACATTGAGCTCTCCCCCCCCCTCCTCTCTGCGGTGAATGAGGCGTGGCTGCCCTCCTGATCAGGTTTACAAACCACCTGGTTTCTATACCTGCCCTACCAAAGTTACTAACAATATCTTGCATATGCTGGTACCTTCAGTATATTTACACAACATATTTTATATCACTCAACTTAATAATCACGCCTGCAACTTCATGATCTGGCAGATTTAAGTCAGTCATAAGACTACGATTGAGTCCAGAGTAGCAGGCTTTCGGCTGATGTGTGTGTTCGAAATATAATGTAATGCAACAAAGCACACCTGGTTTTTATCGATACAACTGATATTGGCCATTAGATAGGAACCAAGTACTGCGTAGAATGCCTTCGGGCATTTTCCATAGTTGAAATGTGCTCTAATGCAACTAACTGTGCCTGAGACTTCATGATGTGACATATATCGGTCATAATATTGCAATTGACCCCTGTATGGAAGATTCTGGGCATTGTATTAAGTCAAAGTATTTTCTAAAACGACACCCAACTGTTCATGAAGTCACATATATTGGTCATAACATTAGAACTGAAACCTTAATGCAAGCCTTCTAGACGTTGTCTTTAGTCAAACTATTCTCTAAAATGACAGACGACACCCAACTGTTCATGAAGTCACAGATATCGGTCATACTATTAGTACTGAAACCTTAATGCAAGATTTCTGGACGTTGTCTTTAGTCAAAGTATTCTCTAAAACGACAGACGACACCCAACTGTTCATGAAGTCACAGATAGCGGTCATAATATTGGAACTGAACCCTGTATAGAAGGCTTCTAGACGTTGTCTTTAGTCAAAGTATTCTCTAAAATGACACCCAACTGTTCATGAAGTCACATATATCGGTCATAATATTAGAACTGAAACCTTAATGCATGCCTTCTGGACGTTGTCTTTAGTCAAAGTATTCTCTAAAACGACAGACGACACCCAACTGTTCATAAAGTCACAGATATCAGTCATAATATTAGAACTGAAACCTTAATGCAAGACTTCGGGACGTTGTCTTTAGTCAAAGTATTCTCTAAAATGACAAACGACACCCAACTGTTCATGAAGTCACAGATATTGGTCATAATATTAGAACTGAAACCTTAATGCAAGACTTCTGGACGTTGTCTTCAGTCAAAGTATTCTCTAAAACGACAGACGACACCCAACTGTTCATGAAGTCACAGATATCGGTCATAATATTAGAACTGAATCCTTAGTGGAAGACTTCTGGACGTTGTCTTAAGTCAAAGTTTTCTCTAAAACGACAGACGACACCCAACTGTTCACGACGTCACAGATATCGGTCATAATATTGGAACTGAATCCTTAATGGAAGACTTCTGGACGTTGTCTTCAGTCAAAGTATCCTCTAAAACGACAAGCGACACCCAACTGTTCATGAAGTCACAGATATCGGTCATACTATTAGTACTGAAACCTTAATGCAAGATTTCTGGACGTTGTCTTTAGTCAAAGTATTCTCTAAAACGACAGACGACACCCAACTGTTCATGAAGTCACAGATAGCGGTCATAATATTGGAACTGAACCCTGTATAGAAGGCTTCTAGACGTTGTCTTTAGTCAAAGTATTCTCTAAAATGACACCCAACTGTTCATGAAGTCACATATATCGGTCATAATATTAGAACTGAAACCTTAATGCATGCCTTCTGGACGTTGTCTTTAGTCAAAGTATTCTCTAAAACGACAGACGACACCCAACTGTTCATAAAGTCACAGATATCAGTCATAATATTAGAACTGAAACCTTAATGCAAGACTTCGGGACGTTGTCTTTAGTCAAAGTATTCTCTAAAATGACAAACGACACCCAACTGTTCATGAAGTCACAGATATTGGTCATAATATTAGAACTGAAACCTTAATGCAAGACTTCTGGACGTTGTCTTCAGTCAAAGTATTCTCTAAAACGACAGACGACACCCAACTGTTCATGAAGTCACAGATATCGGTCATAATATTAGAACTGAATCCTTAGTGGAAGACTTCTGGACGTTGTCTTAAGTCAAAGTTTTCTCTAAAACGACAGACGACACCCAACTGTTCACGACGTCACAGATATCGGTCATAATATTGGAACTGAATCCTTAATGGAAGACTTCTGGACGTTGTCTTCAGTCAAAGTATCCTCTAAAACGACAAGCGACACCCAACTGTTTATGAAGTCACAGATATCGGTCATAATATTAGAACTGAACCCTGTATGGAAGACTTCTGGACGTTATCTTTAGTCAAAGTATTCTCTCGACAAATTACGCCCAACTCTTCATGAAGTCACAGATATCGGTCATAATACTGGAACTGAACCCTTCATGGAAGGCAGCCAAAATGTTCTCCAATGTAATAAAACACACCCGACACATCATGATGCAACAGATATTGGTGACTAGATTGGAACCGAGCACAGCGTGGAACACAAATACGGCTGCTCACTGTGAGGCTACTGCAAAAGTGGCGTAAATATATACAAAATGAAAGGATTAAAACAGTAATATCACATTAAGTGTGCCAAGGTAAACAAATATCATTACCCTTGAGTGCACCCCTGTAATAAATGAGAGAAATAGGACATTATTATAATACAAGTGCCTCCAAAAAGTCAGACACACTGGTATTAGAAATCAAACCAAGTAGATCAATCCAGTGTTTGATAACTTTATTTGAACGTGTTAGAGAGCTCTACAAATGACTTCTAAGCTGGGTGGTGATTGTGGATCAGTGCTGTGTTGAACACTTCAGCACTTTGCTGGTAGTTTAAATATCCTTTAACATCTACAAAATGCATCTGACACTTCTTAGTGAGACTCACATTGGTTTTGAGATTACAACCAAGCACTGTGGCTTTCACATGTCATCAATTGTCAAAATACCCTATAATGCAATAAAGCATGCCAAAAATTTTTGATGGGACAGATACCGATCAAAGGATTGCACCAGAGCACCGTACAGAAGTTTTGGCAAGTTTTCCAGCAGAACTAAACTGAATATGCTTAAGTGCATGCGTATATATAATCCAAGTTAATGCATATACTAAAAAACTGAACAGAAATGAAGGACTCCTTGGAAACACATACAAATATTCAATGTTCAGAACCATCGAATATCTTCAGCTGATTACAGTCTGGAGGAACAGATAAATACATGCACAGCTCTGAAAGGTCTCATAAGTCACATGAGGTACTTTTTGCATTTCTTCTATACAAAGTGCAGTACCATACTAGTGCACCTTCATTCATTCTGTGCATACATGTGGTGATCTTCTCTTCCAACAATCGTGTCATCGTGCAGCTGACTTCAAATGAAGCGCTTCTCACAAGGTTTTCAGTTATCTGTCCAGCTGTAAGCAGAACGCGCGATATGATAGTAAACTGTAAAACGACGGAGAAGCGCCATTGTATGCCTATAGATACGAGTATCAGAATGAACTATAAATTAAGAATGTGTGTGTTAAAATGCCTCCAAACAACGTATGTGCTACTGAGCGTGGCAGAGAAGCAGAAGAAGCGAGAAGTGAAATAGCAGGCAATACCAGCAGCACTTAATCATGCAACTTTCTTTTTCGATCACCACAGCAACGCACGCTCGAGTTTCTGTCTTGTACGTGAATGGGAATGAGACCGCTCAAATGTGTCAGCGTCGCTGGTACCCGACACGAAGTCACATATCACTGCTACCAACCAGCGCACGCTTATTATTAGCTTGGCAACACACGAAAACGATTAGCACCGAAGCCAACGAATGTTTCCGCGTCATACAATTTGCGAATACACTTATATAAGTACGTACGTTTTCACATCACGAAAATGTGTTGGCTAGTGCGAGGTTCGCTTTCAGCGATGATGAATACCGATGTTGAAAACAAACACAGTGCAGATAAAAACTCCTCCGTATGAACTACGCGATATTTCGAACGTCGTATATGGTGTCTATGTTGCGACGGAAACTACCGTAGAGTTTTTTCAGCCGATGTGCCTCGCATGTGCTGGTTCATACGAACTAGATGGTAGAGGCCTGCGCTGGATGCAGATGACACCGATCTGAATTGCCTCAGCGGTAGGCGAGGGCTCACGCTCAAACCTTCGAACCTCCGAAGTCTGTTCACACTCGTTTTTAGCACAGAAAGTCACAGATCAAAGCACAAGAACACCGATATGCTCCTTTCGCTCGGCCGACGATCGCACACGGGACCGGCGCTAGCATAGCCGGCCGGCATTCGCTGGATTTGTCGGCGTCGCTCGAACTCGGCACGAAACCGCGTCACGCTGGTAGCACTCGCAGTCGTTCGTAGTTTCGTTGTCGTTCTAGATTACGAAGCGGTCATTCAGGAACGTTTGGAGTAGTTTTCATGCTTGCTTTCAGCACTCGGCTGTGCCTTCGAAGCGGCGGTCATTAGGCACAGCATTCGGAGTCATCGCGGCCTCTGGTTGGTTGGCGCCGCTGTACGCGTGGTGACGTAGCGTACGCGAGGCGAAATATCAAGCCCGGCTTGATCCCTCGCGCCTGCTCGCGTATGCCCCTCCGACGTCGACGCCGAGAGGCGCATTTGACGCTTTTGACGCGTAGACGCGAGCGTACGCGTGCCAGTGGTTGGCACTTTAGCGTCTCCCTCCTCATAAAATAGACGGCGCTATTCCACAGAGATGCGTGCAAACTGCAGTTGGGTGATCATATATTAGACGGCGCTGTACGCAGTCTATTTCTCGTCTCGTTTCCTAGAGGGCGCTGTCCCATAGAGATGCGTACTGAATGGCAGTTAGGTGAAGGTGCGCTAGATGGTGTTTCATTGGTGATGCAGCTGCTCTCCGATTGGCTGCTACGCGGGGATCCACCGGCGCCCATAATCTCTCATTCTTCTGGATATTCGCCGTACGAGTGCGCTTGCCGGGTTGTGCACATGCTGCTAGGCGGACCATGGACGACGAGAAGCGCCGAGTGCGGAAGGCCCCTGCGGCTCGTGCTCGTCGGCAGGATCCCGAGGTGCGGACGAATGGAAGCATGGACGGACGCATGGATGACCTCATGAATTGACAGATGCGCGGACGGATGGACAGACAGACGGATGAAAGCACAGGCGGACGGACAGATAGATGCACATACGAATGGACACATGGATGAACGAACGCATGGACGAACGCATGGACGCTTCGCACTCATCACATTCACTACGTGGTTATGCTGTCATTTTTTTCTACTTTCAGCGTCTGAGTACAAAGTTTCTCACACGCAGAATTTGAAACATACGATTAATATTGAAATCTACGCAATATATTGGGGCTCGAACCCATTTATAAAGGTGGGAGTTTAACATTGATTATCATGCGCGACGTGCTACGGTCTTGCACTGCGTATAGCGTGGAAGCTTATCACGAGTGATAGTGCCCGCATGAAGTAATAATAGCAAACCTGTACGACCATGCTGACAATACAGCAGATAAGGAAAGCTTCCGCTACGTGGAAATGCAATCAGCGAAGCGCAGGGGTCTCGCCGCAAAAGCCGAGTAAAGTTTCCGATTCAGTGGGCCTTTTTGCGAGTACTTGAGCATTTTCCCGGGTTATTAATAAGTCAACGATATTGTTTGCTGGCTCCATGTGGCTCAGGGTGAGTATTATCTGTCAGTGCAGGTTGAAACAGGGTAATTACGCACGATATTTCCGCAACGATGCGTTTGCACGCCCGCGCGCTGCGAGAAACTAGATGAGCCATCGCTTCCGCGAGCAGACGACACTCCGCCGGCGCTACGGCTTCCCATAATGCTCCGCGGCTAGCGTATGTGGCGTGCACTCGTTTCTACAAATGCCCGTTGGACACCACCTATAGAAATGCACGGGACCCCATTGTTATTAAACCCTCTAAGAATCCACGTAGTTTCTAGTGCAACACTGTACCTTCATGAATTGAAAAGATCCTGTTAATTTCTCTTTCATTATAGTGTTCTTGGTTTGTCAAAAATTAACACATTTTTCAAAAAACACAAAGAAATCGCTTTTCCTTTTCCCTGCATGGACCTCAATTTTTCGATTCTATTAACCGTTGCCGTCTTGGCCAATCCCCACTAGTGAGTATAGAGCCAGACTATAGGAACAAGGGAGCAATCCCGTATTGATACCGGGGCGGAAGCGTAAATTAGCAGCGCTTGTCTAACGTCCAAGACTCGTTGTTTTCTTTTGACGCCGAAAGCGGATGTGCCTTCTTTAGCTGTTGCTTGATAGTGATGTACACAGCCGCCGCAGCGCCACGCGCAATCGTGTTCCCTTTCATAGAGGACATAGTGTAAACGATGCTTCTGATTTTTGATTCCATTCTTTTAATATTTTAATTGTTTTCTTATCTGTTTTTATGTCCTGAATACATCTGTCATAATGATGGAACAGGATGATAGAATATATCCGGCTCTAACGCAGCTTACCTTCTCAAGTTTTTTAAATATAAATTTAAAATTAATTCCACTATTCTTATTGGTCTTCAGGATTATATGCTTAGTCTGATTGTACAAATAGTTATTTCACTCTTTTCTTTATATTATTGCTTTTACTTTTGCATAATCATTTCTTATTACCACACATAATCAAGACTTCATAAGAATTATTCTTGGCCCATTATTCACTGTGGGTACGATCTATATTGCCGACGTTGGCGTTTGTATCTGCGGCACGATTTGAAAATTTTGTCATGTCGGATAACTTCTTACTTTGTCAGCATCCGAGTTTCCTCATCTCAGTTATCATAAATATTATTGGAAAAATTGATGGTGATTCTCTAGGGCCAGGAATATCAGTTAGCAAAGTACGATGCCAAGTCTGGTGGAGTAACCTTTACGTCTCTATTGCAATGAGAGTGAATCTCCGAATAATTTCTTTCTAAGATGTAGATTATTAACCAACAGCAGAAAACGGCTTCCACATAAAGTTCTTCTAAGAATGGGCCTAAATTTATCCCTTCTGGTAGTTGTTTTTTTTTGAGTACTGCGTTTTAGCCACAAGAACACTTGCGATGCCGTATGAGATTTCCTACTTATCTGATGTTATGAATCTAATGAATCTAATGTTCTCTAAATTTAGCTCATTTTTCAACAACGTTGGCTTCATTTCTTTTTTTTTCTTGAATTAAGATAATGGTGATTTCGAAAACCATCTGTAACTAAACATTGTGAGAATATAAACAGATTCATTTATGTAACTAGGTACTGCTGGCTTCATGGCCGATCCCTCTGGTGGATTGCGCCAATTTAATAAGGGTTAACCAAAGAACCGTTTGTGAGGGCAAAAGAACAGCAACAAGAAAATGAAGACGATGATGGTGACGATAACAACAAATGCTGCGCACATTACATAATTTAAAACTAGTAATGAATGCTTCTAATCAGTAGTTATTTAACTAGTAGACAGGAGAATCACACAATACAGAAAATATAGGAAAAATTCACCCTCTACTTGGTCGGTCCCCTCTAATGTGTGTGTGCCATGTTTGGAGTCAAGAGCGAAAAGAAGAAGAACAAGGCCAATCTCGCTGAGGAGGTATGAGCTTTTGTAGAGGCATAATCATCATCATCATCAAGTTGAGTGAACTTCTGGACACCCGGCAATCCCTAAACGACACCCTCTGCAAACTTAAACCATCATCTATCGCTCGATTAGCGGCAGCACAGGCCCACCAGCACTTGCCTACAACGAATTCAGGTTAGCGAATCAGCAGAAGGAGCGATGCTGCTTCATGATGTGACAAGTGGTCTCGGTGGTGTAGGTTCTTTGATGGCCCCACCGCGGCGGTCTAGTGGCTAAGATACTCGGCTACTGATCCGCAGATCACGGCGGCTGCATTTTCGATGGAGGCGAAAAGGCTGTAGGCCCATGTGCTCAGATTTTGGTGCACGTTAAAGAACTCCAGGTGGTTGAAATTTCCGAAACCCTCCACTACGGCATCTCTCGTAATCATATGGGGGTTTTGGGACGTTAAGCCCCACATATCAATCAATCAGTTAGGTTCTTCGATGTACGACGAGGTGCAACAGGACCACCAGCTCAGCTCGCGCATTACGCCAGCTCCGAATGCATTCACGCTGTTAGTACAGCAGAAATGGCGCAAGCTGCCACTGTCAAGAAATCACATGCCCTCAACGCCAGTGACGAGAGGACCGTTGAGTGCAATGCCTACGAATCTACCACTGCGTTCTCCTAGCGTTGCCGACTATGAGGCCTACCAGCAGAAGGCAGCCGAAATTACCACTGAAAAACTGTGGCCTTCCCTCAGCTTCATCTCACACGCACCCTACCATCATGAAGTGGCCATGGCTGCCACTGCCAAGCTGCTGCATTCCCTCTGCACCGACACTCGGAAACCGTACCAGCGCGAGGTGGCTGAAGCAGTCCCTGCCTGGCAAGTTCTTGAGTGCTACTAATTCAAATATCGATTTCTGTGGCGAACTCTTTCCTGTAGGTATGTGCCATGGTATTAATTTAAATGTCAATTTCTCAGGCAAATTATCTTCAGCGAGTATATGCTCCATTAAAAGGATCGAGCATAAAAGTAAAAAAAAAAACATCAATCTCGGTGAATACCGTGATAGCAGTGAACGAGCTCTTAGCATATTTTTCTCTCTTAATAATGTAGGAGTAAGACTTCACTTAATACACCAACTGCCTAACTACACTTTACCAGTTATACAACCTTATACTAAAACATTGCGTTTAGCTACTTATGAAGACAAAGTTGGGGATGTTTAGCGTTAGAGATAGTTACGTTTGACTATATTTCTTAATTGTTATTTGTAGTGGTAGTTTTGTCGCCATGCCGTGGCACACTATCTTCTGTATCTCTCAGGCTGAATTATTTAAGTCAAGGAATCTATAAAGCTAGGAAATTATGCATACAAAACACGCCACTTGCGACCTTTTCTCTATTAGTTGTTCCACCTTACAGATAAACGATATACTTGAGTTTGCCTCTATATTCACAAAGCACCTCTTATGCACTAAAACTGTCTGTAAAAATAGACGGAAGCAAACTGTGGTTTTGGAAATAATATTAAAGAATGCTTCCACAAAAATGTTGAGCTGACCTTCATCCCTTTGGTGTCTACTAATGGCTACTAGGCATTCGCCGTTCATGAGCCCTGGTGTATTTCCTTGGCTTCACTTCGTGTTTCGCGTGCTGCATGAGTGGATCTCGGAGGCCATGTAGAGGGAAGAACGTGGTTGATATCGGCTCTTTCAGAGGCCGCCACGATCTCAGCTGCTCACAAGGTAAGTACCTGCTAATTCATTGAACTCAATCAATTTCAGTGATTATAACAATAGTTAATTTGCCGTTATTTTAAAGGAACCTATGATTCCATGTTATATGTATACAATATCATTGGAAACCGGAGCTGGAATCATCAATTTCGTACCAGTTTTATTTAACACGAAAGTGCTTTTATGGCAGGTTCCACCACGGCTGCACTGGCGTATTCCTGTCACGGATATGATGTCTTAAAGTGTACACTAGCAGATAGCAACGAAAAAAAAAACTAGAAGAAAAGGTTTCGTTGCCGGGAGTCGAATCTTCGGCCTTCCGCTCATCAGAGCACGGCGCTATCGACTCGGCCACAGAACATGCTCTCTTCAGCGTATTACCGGTAAGCTATTTTAGAAGAGCTTTTCTGAATACTCGGAAAACAGGAAGCAAGTACTCTATCGAAAGTGCTCGGAAGAGCATCAATGTTGCCTGTCGTTGCTCGTGCCACTAAAAACGGCAATATTTGTGCAGTGCATCCCAGTTTTTTTTATACGGCTGTATGTTACGTGCTGTGGCTGCTGCAAATGAGAGTCCATATTCATAACACTCATTTACGCTATAAAAGTTAATCTGAGAGAATTTCTGCCAAGCGTCATGCAGAACTTATGATCAGCCAATTTCGTCGGTCAGTGACAAGTGCACTTTTGAACGAATGATTTGTAAATTAGGTCCGAAGTGTAGAGAACATCGCTTTGTGTTAATATCGGTCCCGTACTCACATTGCAATACACTTGCAAAGTAGAGGTGGCCGTTCGCCATATCGCGCATAGTGTAGGCGGTGGGACAATGACAAACATGAATTATACAAGACAGCTTATGTAAAATTTTCCTTCTGGCTTCAGACATTTAAGTTTTACTAATTCGGTGCAATGCATAGTGTTTTATTAAGTGAAGGGTTAGCCTGTCGTATCCAGTCCTTCTTATGCCTTATATCCTCTCTTTCATGTATAGTTATATAAAAAAGATAGAACCCCGCGAAAGATATTTTTCTTTCACCGCAACGTTCAGGTGCCTGAAGAAGTGCCTGCTCACCGATCTCCAATGAAATGGACGGAGACTGCGCGAAAGGTGCGGAGGCTGCGATGCATTAGGAAGGGGCGAAAACTGCATGCACCAAGTTTCTACGTGTAAGGATTCGAACTTGCGACAGTTCAACAAGCGGCATCGTGAATGCTAAGATTCAGATGTTTTCCAGCAGGCCTGCATTTCCCTTGCTAGCAGTGGCGTAGCCAGGAAGGAGGAGCACCCCCCTCCCCTAAAGGTTTTTCTTTTTGCATGAGTAGATATGTATACACGCGCACATGCAGACTCGCGTGCGAACATATATATAATGTATAGTTTAACCCCCCGTCCTTAAACATTTCTGGACTGCGTTGTTTGCAAAGATTGAAGAACACGTCTTTGCAATGCACTTCTAAAAAATTATTCGAGAGTCCTATTACGTGAAAAATGCTTTCATTTGATTACGTATATTTCCGATCACTCCTCACGGAAAGTAGCCAATGCGGGTGATAGCGAAGGTGGCATGCCAGGCAATCGTGACGCATAATAATCAGAAAAAGAAAGCAAAACTGCTTCATAAAGCGGGCCATAGACAGGGAAACATCATGCACAATTGGCCGTCCTAGGCGTGTAGCTCATGAAAAATAACTCCGTGGTGTCATTGCTTCCTTGTAGTGCTTAAAAAGTATATATTCATTGTATATGAGCTCGAACTGAAGAGCTATACTAATCAGTGAGCGCACGCAAGTAAGCAATGGCAGCAGTGAACAAGCACTTACAAGAAACGCCTAGAATGCTTGGTGCTTTCCAGAAGTAATGCAGTACGAGTCAGTAAGGGGCCCGAATCAATTGACAGCCTGACACAGCCTCTTTGAATCCTGACACGTTGAAGCAGTTCAAGTCTGAAGAAGTGCCTGGTGTAACCGGATGTGCACTGAAAACAGCCTTCGCATCGAAATGAGCACGCCATTCTCATGACTATATGTATATTTTTCCCTCCATTTATATCCGCGCGGCAGCCTTGTCATTCCGCAAACCGATAAGAATATGGAAAGCTATAGGTTCCTGTTAAGTGGCGAAACAAATAGACGCACGGTCACGAAAACGTCGCCTCCGGCGCCTTGTTTTGTAAACACGATGGCGTCGGGGACGTATATTTCCGACGACTAGTGTGGGTGCGGAGGAGCGCAAAAGTCCTCGGCTGCTGCTCGTGTTAATGCGCGTGCTCGCGTTCAGGCGGAACTGTTTTGTGGGGCGCGCAGAGTCTGTTGTTTACGGAGGGCACGACCGCTGCGTAAGCACATGGACCGCTCAAAACTGGAGTGTTCTGCGAAAGGTGGCTTCGCGAGGCCGGCGCAGCACGGGCGGCGACGCATTTCCACGTCGGCGCCCCACGTCAACGCACCTTGCGGCATCCGACGCGCGACCACCGCTCCCATGCAGCGCTTCCTGAAGCGCCGGGGCCCTCGCAAGGTGGCACCGCGGGCTCGAAGAACTGTTCGGAGAGCGCCAAGCAACATCCGTGGGAACGCAGTGCTCGAACCGCTGCCTCTCAAACAACAGCCAGATAAGGGTTGCGCGCTTCCTTGCGGCGCGCACGTCAGCGAGGGCGTTCAAGCAGGCCGGGAAGAGCAACGGCGACGACATGGGCCACGACGTCAGCGGCGTAGCGTTCACACCCGGAAACCACCGTCGCGGGAAAGTTTGAAAAAGGGGTGCTCGCGATAAGCGGAGGCAAGAGAGCGCTGGCCCCGAGCGCCGGCATCACCCGCAGAAGCGCGCGGAGTGTGAGCGATACCTCGTGCATCATCGTGGCCGCTCGTGTGCATTGCTCTTTTCTCCGCGCTCACCGACCCGGAGCCCTCCCTCCGCTCGTGCCGAGGAGAGGAGCCGCAGAAAAAAGAAGTGCGCCGAACCCGAGCAGCGCGCGGGTAATTTTCGACAGGAAGGGAGAGGGATCGACACACGAGAGGAGAGCGCTGGCCGCACCGGCGGCCGCTGTCCGGAGTCCCCACCGAAACGTCAGTCGCACAGAGGCAGTGGTCAGGCTCGGACCTGTGCACACCCCCGGGTCGTCGTGCCAGCGAGTGGGCCTCCGCAGCCTCCTCCGGACTCCGCCGTGACCACGATGCGCGGAGGCGCCGGAGCAACCCTCCTCCTGGTGCTCGTCATCGCCCAAGGTCAGTCTTCCGCTCGTCTCTCCGTCGGGGTGTCCCCACTAGAGGTTGCGCAGCCGTCGCCATGGTCTCTCACCTCTGCATTTTGCGCACAGGTGGGAAGATCCTTGGTGTGGGACATGCACACGTGAGCGGTACTGAACATTCCTCTGAATACGCCTTCTCATAAAAAAATTGACATTTTGTCATTTTAATTAGCCGTTGTCGGTTAGTGGTTAAGAAGTTACGATGCCAAGAAGCCACCTCTGTGTACTGCTTTGACAGCCGCGTTCCGATGGGAGCATGATCTACACGTGTTTACGGCGTTCTGTTGTTTGGCGAACCTCGACAGGGGCACGTTGGTCGAATTAAATTCGTAGCCTTCGCCTACAACGGAGTCTCTCACGTATTTGGGACTTTAAGACATGTTTCGTTGCTACGCTGAAGCTCTTGGTTTATATATTCTGGGTTGGTCATTGAGAGATATAAATATGCAGAGGTTGCATAGGAATCATCTGGTCAGGACCACTTAAACCTTATGCCTGTCTCCGAAAGCACGCCTATACATTTAAGGTTACGGTTATCCAAGGTCCGTTATTGTGCGGCAGTTAATTTCTCCAGATATTTTAAAAGCAGTCATCTTGATCAAAGGTGAGTTTCTTTTCATTGAACGGGAAAATTAGAATCAATTGAAGTAGTTGCAACGTTAACTTGAGTGATAACTAACAATCACAAATCCGTAAGGAAGGTGCGTCTCTCTTGCGCTTGCGCGCCTCCTTACTGACCTTACAGTGAAGACTTCTTTGTGCAAACGCCGTCGTTCGCGGCTGTTCTTTCTCTTTTCGCTCAATCACTGGTGCCTATAGATGCTCGCATCTTCACGCCAGTAACACAAAACAGGAGTAACTTTCACGCATATTATCTGGTTAAATGCCACATCATATACAGTGCATGTACATCTGGTTAAATGTCACATCAAAAACGCAGCTTCGCATCCATGGGAACAGCACCATGCTCGCTCTCTGCCTCTCTCCTCCCACAATGCTACGTGTAGACCTTAACCGATAGTAACACAGTTAAACACAAAAAGAGTTTACGCCTAAATTGTTCGTAACAGAATATTTCAATTGACCGGTCGTTGTACACGTTTCCTTTGAAAGCGGCCAGCCAAGAACGAAGAGCAGTTACGAATGAAGAGCTGCGCTGTATTCAGGCTACGAAGGTTTCAGATCTCGCCGGAACAGTGCCTATTATTTCACATGCTCTGCATTGATTCTTTACATGGATCTTCAACTTCCCACCAATAAAATCTAGTGATGATGGCTTGTAATTCAATTACGGAAGTCATTTTTTTCGCGGGAAATTTTTCCGTCTCACTAAACTGCACGGTTGTTCGCTTTTATGCCGAGCGCTGGAGATCCACCACGTGAATTCAGATTTTTTGGTATGGCTGTTTGGACGGCTGAAAGTAGCTCCGTAAGTCATGCTCTGCGAGGTGGCGGCCTTGTTGCTTTTGGGTAGAGTTTAACCACTTTATAAGAGGCATGCTCCGGGCAGCAATTGTTGCCTTTTATATGAGATATCTCCTATAAGCAGGCTACTTACTATGCATTTTCTTATGAACCTGTATTTTACTGTGGGCGCACTGGTATCTCCTATACCCATTTGTCTCTTGTATCAGTGTCTCTTAAGGGTATTTAACTGTATGGATCGTCTCAGAAAAGCCCGTATGACAGAGCGGCTGTGTTTAGTGTAGTTCGCCTCCCTTTGCGTTTTCATTCCTCGTCACGTTAAAGACTTACTGCTCTACAGAAATAGAAAAAAAGCACTAATATATATATATATATATATATATATATATATATATATATATATATATATATATATATATATATATATATATATATATATATATATATAAAATCTCGGAGAGTGACTGCCAGCTTATACCCTGCACATATAGTATATATCGTTTACGATTGAAAGTCAGACCAGTTTCGGCTATCGCGCAACTACAAATGACCCCGTGACGGGGATTTGATAGTGTCGTGATATGGCTCTCGTTGACAAAATCTGTTGAGGACAGCGTTAAAAGATAAACTATCGGAACCATTTCACTGAATGTTAAGCTACGCGACGTTGCTATTCGCGTTCTGTATTCAGGGGAGGTCTACACGGGCGAGTTTTTATAGCAGGGCTCATAAAGTCTCCCTGAGATAAAAAAAAAGTGGGTGAGGGTGGGCACTTTGACTCAGTTGGGCTACCCCGATGTAGAGTCGTTCAATTATTTAAGTATTACTCACTTAGAAGGGGCAGCATATAGCAGGTCAAGTGCCCCTTCGAAAATCTAGTTGAGGATCGACATTGTTTTCTTGTATTCTGAATTTTCTTAGTCAAGTAACTTCAGACTGCATGCCGTTATCACTGCCGTTTTTGCTGTATTGGTATGTTTATACTTCAGTCTACACAACCCAAGAATAAAAAGAATGGGGGGTTGAATACTGTTTGAGGGCCCCTTTAAGATGTCCCTAAGAAAAAGGCAGCCGCGCTGACGATGGGCCCTACTGAGGGGACATTGTGAACATGCGCGCGCGCGCGCGCGCGCACGCACACACACACACACACACACACACACACACACACACACACACACACACACACACACACACACACACACACACACACACACACACACACACACACACACACACACACACACACACACACACACACACACACACACATACACACACAAACACACACACAAACACACACAAACACACACACACACCCACACACACACACACGCACACGCGCACACACACACACACACACACACACACACACACACACACACACACACACACACACACACTAAAACCCAGCAAGATTTTAGTAGCTGCTTCATGTTTGTCGGCGGCCAGGGGTATGTATGTGTGTGTTGCTGAAGAACCCGGGAGGAACGTGGAATGGGTGACTCAAATTTCGTTTGAGGTGCCCGCACCTCGAGCACCTTGACCCCTCTTCCCCCTCGTTCGAGGCCCACATGAATTCGCCGCCGACTTAGGTCCTGTTTGGCACAGTTCGTTATGGCGATTGCCGAGAAGACTGCAGACAGAAAGAGAAAGAAAAGCAAACGCAGGAAGGTTAAGTAAGTTGAACGTGGTTTGCTATCCTACACGACAAAGAGGGAAAGAGAGGAAAAATATAGTGAGAAGTAGAAGTAAAGTAATACGCTAGCACTGCAGACAGTATACTCATGAAACTTTTGCAGGTAAAGTTGAATCGCAGAAGACGCAGTCAACTCGAGAAACGAAAGCACCCAAAACGCAAATGGGAAGCCATAAGGGTGTTCTGACATGTCCCTTTTATCAATATGTCGACTGCCGAGACCACGCGTCTATATGCATAAAGCGCTCGCGGTGTGGCATATCTGTGTTACGTCTCTCGTTACCGCCACTATTAATTATTTTTCTTTTCCGGTGCGCATTATTCTTCTTGTAATTGCGATTGTGGCCCCACAGCCCGCATTCAGTGCCATGAGCGGGTTAAAAAGAAATAAAGTGCGATAGGTTCAGAAAATACACATGTGGATTTTACTGTATACAGAACGTCAACAGGTACTTCTATGCAGGTAGCGTTCAAACAAAGAGGGTGCCAAGAGCTGGCCACAATAGCTCAAGAAGCACTTCTGATTTTGTACTCGTGCTATTCATTAGAAATATATTCTATAGCTATCTGCTACCTCAAACGTGGTCATTCACGCAATTCGATTGAAACTAATTGTTTTGCACACCATGGTCCCTATATAACCTTCGTTCCGTATCAGCAAAACAGCTCGTAAGCCTTGGAACTTAATGGCAACACGATAACGATAGTTATAGCGCTATAACTATCGTCATGCCATACCAACTAGCCCAAGCTATCACACTTTTAATGGCAACGTTTCTGAGCAGTAAGGGCGAGCTCTCTGCCGGGCGTCCTTTTTCTCGCCCTCTGGCCGACGAGAAAAAAAGCTCCGGTTGCGAGAGAAGCACGCGCTTCAGGAGCATAAAGCGGCCTTCAGCCATAGACACCTCATTGTTCGCTATTGAATACAAACATGCCACTCTGAAGAATTGTAATGGAACTATTAAAAATAGGACGCTTTTGCTTCAGCCCTATGTACCCATGCGGTCATCTGTCGGGACCTTCGTAAATGATTGTACACATTTACCCCGCAACCATGTGCGCCCTCTGTTTCGATTTCGCCCTTACACCCCATTATTTTCGCATAGTTCACAAAAGCGGACAAACACTATGCATTTTCTAAGCCTAACGTCGCTACTTCGCGCAGTTTATTTTTTCCTATTTGCAAACAATGGTGACCCTAAGCAAATTAAAAGTAGATGCTTTGCCCTGTTGGAGAGAAGAAAACAAGTGATTTCAAAGGTGACGTTTCGCAACGCTGGAGAGAAAGAAAAAAAAAACAATGCAGGGTGGTGCATTGTTTTTCTAGCTGTGTTTTGTATCTGAATTCACTTTTCTGTGTTATCTGTATACATGAGTTCTATCCCCCGTCTTCGCTCTGTTAGCGTCGAACCGAAGCGCTGATGATAATTCGGCGTTCACTGCTGTTGCCTTCTTTCTGGTGTGCATACGATGTTCAGCTGCGCTCAGTGTCATTGGGCGATAGAAAAAGAGAGAAAGAACACGTAATATTTTCTCCCTCTTGCGCTCCATTGATGCTACTAACCAATGCGGACGCTCACGCGCGCATCATCGGAGACATCAGAAGCGGGTTCCCGTCGCTCCGCAGTGCTGCCCTCCAATCTCGGCGAAAGGGTCAATGCTACCCGCCTGCACCACGCGACGAGGCCTCGGCCTATACACCGGAACGGATCCACGTTGTTCTCTTGGGAACCGACCGGCTCCATCTGTGGAAGCAAAAGAAGAAACAGGCTCCGCGGCCACTTGTCTCGTCGTGTGCAGCGTGCCTTCCTGCGGCTGCTATCAGGTGTCTCGTCTCCCTCCAGCCTGTCCGAGGTGCGTGAAGAGCAAGAGAAATACGAATGGCATGTTCGTGAATAACGCGCGACCAGTATAAGAAAATACGGAATGCACCTTCTTTGAGGGCCGGTGGTGGAGGTGAGGAGCGCCCGTTGCTGACTGTCGCTATACGACGCGCTGCCCCCTTTTGGGTCGCAACCAGTCGCATGTAAATAGACGCGGTTGTTATGTCACAGACAAACAGAGGGGTCGGATTAAACGGAGTTGACTGTAGGAATGCACACAACCGTCGCTGCATGACAGCCGTCAAAGATACAGCGAAAAGCATCGGCACGCACTCCGAGCGTGTATTAGGAGGTACAGGAACACTTCATATGCGCTAAATTCCACAATGAATGGACTAAAAGCCATTTCCATTTATAGTTATGCAAACGCATTCTTTATTTCAATGCTAGTGCAAACGCGTGCATCTCAACGGGAGCCGTCGGTCTACCTGAGTTCAGGGAGTGCTCGTGATGCGGCGGCGCTATATGAGGGGTCGCGCTGGTCGCGTCACATGTGCTCAGAGCACTTTCCCTCGAAAATGCGATAGACGTGTTTCCCACTCCAATATCATACGTTTGCCAGATTCCTTTCTTCGTGCTGCTTCCTTGTGTCTCGAGACAATGCCGCCACAGCGTCACAGAGCAGCGAATGCAGAAACGTTGGAGTGACGCTTCCCCATTGGTTGCCCGCATAGCGCCACGAACAGCAACACGCTATCTCGAAACAACGTATATTTCACAGACCCAGCGTGTCCCTGCCACTATTGAGAACCCGAGGACTGCGAGACGCCACCCCACGGATTTGTACACAACTGAACAAAAAAAAAACTTCATATAATTTCTGTCGTAAAGCACTGCATGAGTGGTTACTCTCCCCATGACGGCAAAGCACGCGCGAAGGCTAGGCGATGGGAGAGAGCAGGAAAGGGCTAGAGGAGATTGTGGTGAACAGCTGGATCGGGCGCATCTGGCTGGCATTGATAAGATAGAGGTTGCGTTGGTTATGTCGTGAATTCCTCTTGTGCAAGGTATGTCGTGTAGTCTTGTTTCTCAGTTGATGCGATGAAACTTGTTTAGTCTCGTGTTGATTTGTGCGTACACTACTTCATTTTGTTTCGTCCTCTAATATGTGCTCTCGCTTAATTTCAGGTGGCATTACGGCACCATGCGTGCATTTTGAATTTTCTACAGGTTTATGCATTGACACCAAAAGGTGGCGTTGGCGTGATTTGTCACGACTTGTTGCCTTTTACATGTGTGCACTAGCGTCGTACCGAACTACGTTCTTTAAGGTTTCATTTTTGATGCTGTGTATTTTTATCGGAGAATATGTTTTCAATATTGTCGTTGTTATTGAAAACTAGAAGTCACACCCATTAAAACGTGGCTGCATCTTTTTCATTTCAATAAACAGAAACTCGTGTACACACGGAAGTGTCGTCAAGATTAGAACTTTCAAGTGGGCACGAGGAGATAATCCCGCTGAACCTCATTAATGTAGTCACGTTCTTAAAGAGCTAACGTGTAGCTAAGTTGAAGATGCTATTAACACGATAGTGTTAAAAGAGCTCGTTTTGTGCGCTGCCATCGCTAAGTGAAGTATCAACTGACATCTGCGCAATATATGTAAACAAAGCTTGGTGCAGCATCATGGGCTTTTGCATTTTTACGAGTTATGCTTAATGGAATCGTTTATTATCTCTTATTACTCATTAGTTGGCCGTAATTTGGCTTTATAGCTTTCATTACGCGTCACTGACGGCATTCTGCATCTGCGCAACACCATATACGTATATGTCAACAGCGATGCGTGTGCGTCAGCCGTTGAGTAGGTACAGCTTATGCTCCCATGACAGATCTTCACGCTATTCTGAGAGTCAGGAAAGCTGAGCAGAGCGCTATCAGTGCACAGAATTCCAGAAATAGCTAACGCAAGCAGCTTGCCTATGCTAAAGGACACTGGCCCTGCCCAAGCAGCAATGTCGGCAGTGCTGTGCATACGTAGAACCACAACCGTGCGAGGTTTCTTTTGTAATTGGATAGATATAGCATCCAAAAACTCGATAATGGTATTCATTAGCGAGTTTTAGTGTTTCATGTAGCGTCCGTAAAGGTGTCGCGTTCACAGGAACGCCGCGCTTCGCATCAACGCGTGTGGGCAGAACTTCTGCGCACGCTTTGTATGGAAACCGTGCCCCCCCCCCCCCCTTTTTTTTTACGTTCGCAACACCGTTACAAACGCTAAGGACGCAGCACCAATACTCGCTATTAGCTCTTACGCAGGCATAGCCGTCTCTGAGTTTTTAATGACGGTTAAGTTTTGTATATACCTACTGTGGTAGCTTATTGCATGCAGCAAGAGCGCGCGGGTTTGATTTACGGCATGGTGGCCGCACTTTTATGGCGCTGAAAGGCAAGAGCGCTAGAATATATATTTAGATTTGGTAACTCTCTAAAGCATAGATAGTCAAAATTAATTCTCAGTCTTCCATTATGCGGTGTGACTCAGGAGCATAGCCATATATATTTTTTTTTGAGTTGGGAAGCGCAGGATAACCACTTTTTGTGCATGTTGCTGCGTCTGTTGGAATATGTGCGTACATACCCGCGCAAAATCGATAATTTTTGAGAGGATGACATGGGGATTGTTTAAATATCATGTCCTGGCTCTGGCTTTTCTGAATTTTTCAATCTTGCTTTACGGATGGTCCCAGGGGACGTTCTGGTGATACAATGGTTGATTGTACGACGTATTTATGCGCCATAAATAATGTCTAAAACAAAAGCTGGTTAATCGTAACATTGAAAAAGATGTTGCTCATGAGGCTGGCTAATCGACGAAAAAGTCTGCAGCGAAGTTTTTGCAAGGATTGTTCTATTATACAATGCGCAATTTCCATCACCACAGACCGGCGTTGCGTATAACTGTGAGAAAATGAGAAGTGCGGCTTTTTTTTATGTCTGAAGCGAGGCATATCTGTAATGCTTGGTTTCAAGAAAGCGGAAGTGGGAAAGCAGCCAGACGATCGGGCAATTTTACTTGGAGGCTTGCGGAATGAGCAAACATGTAACGCGCCACAACACGCAGTTCCGCCAGGGCATGCCTATCCTTGCAATGAATAAGCTGGCGCTGACTTTAGGTCATCAAGCCGTATTTTGGGGTAACACGACAGTACGTTGCGCGGGATAATGTCTGACGTTAGCTAGGACAAAACTACGGCCGTAGCGTTTCTCATATCCGGATATCAGGAAGGCTGCCAGGAACGGCTGCGATAGCCCCCCAGACTATGACTTGCTTGCTTGCGCGCGTGTGCGACACTAGGTGACTCCACTGGAATAAGTTGAGGTACGACAGCTCTGATGTACAGTCCCTGTAATTTCCTTCTAGCCGTTTTCGGTGCGCATGCGCGAACAGCCTCAATGGTAGATTCTGTACCGCAAAGATGACGTGCTATATTGCTCAGACACGGCTATACATAAATGTTATTTTTATGCCTGGTGATGAGACCGGCCAATTTGGAGCACTTAAGGCTATCGTAAATATATTCTAAATATCTTGAAAATTTACTAAATCCGGTGGACCAGAGGCATATAAAGCGTTTGATTGACTGATATGTGGTGTTTAACGTCCCCAAAACTATACCATATGATTATGAGAGACGCGGTAGTGGAGGGCTCGGAAAATTTTGACCACCTGGCGTTCTTTAACGTGCACCGAAATCTGAGCACACGGGCATACAGCATTCCCGCCTCCATCGAAAATGAAGCCGCCGCAGCCGGGGTTCGTTCCCGCGACCTGCGGGTGAGCAGCCGTGTACCTTAGCCACAAAACCACGTGCACGGTGGAGTACATGTAAAGTGAGTGCAAACGCACGTATTTCTCGGCATTTATCTTTCATAGAAACCATACCAATGACCTCTGAAGGAATCATAATCATCATTATCAGCCTGACTATGCGCACTGCAGGTCAAAGGTCTCTCCCATGATCCGCCAACTAACCCGGTCTTGTGTTTTCTGCCCACATAACTTTCTGTCTTCCCTTCGGGCGTTTGCCTTTTTTGGGAACCCAGTCAGTTACCATTAATGACCAGCGGTTACCCTATCTACGTGCTACGTGCGCGGCCCATGTCCATTTCTTCTTCTTGATTTCAACTATGATCTCCTTAACCCTGGTTTGTTCCCTGACCCAGTCTGCTATCTTTTGTCTCTTGAGGTTACACTTGTTTTCGTTTCCGTCGCTCGCTGCGTCGCCCTCAATTTAAGCTCAGTCCTCTTTGTAAGCCTCCAGGTGGTTTCTGCTTCGTATATAGGTAAGTACCGGCAAGATGCAGCTGTTATATTTGTTTATTTACTTATTTATTTATTTATTTATTTACAAATACTGCAGGCCCTGTTCGGGCCCAAGCAGCAGTGGGTAACAAATGTCAGTGACAAGACATAATATAAAAATATAAGAAAATGCAATACTTGGTACAAAAATAAGGAAATTCCCAACATCAGGGAAAATATAAATAATACATAGCAATAATGGCATTCATACCAAAATACAAAAAACCTCAGCACTAATGAGGAACATAATATATGGCATACTAAAAATCAGGTGTTAGGTCATTGACGAGATGGGCGAACGATTGTGTCGTGTCCGCATTAACGGCCTCCTGAGGTAACTTGTTCCATAATGAAAGAGCATGAGGGAATAATGAGTACTGATGAACGTTCAGATGGATGAATGGTTGTCTAACTGTTTTATTATGATGAATACGGTCAAAGCGCACGGACGGGTTGGTTATGTAGCGATTGGGTGGAATTTTGAAGTGACCATGGTACAATTGATAGATGAATTTTAATCGAGAGACTATTCTACGATGAGCGAGTGTTTTCAGATTTGCCTTCTCGCGAAG
Source organism: Rhipicephalus annulatus (assembly GCA_013436015.1). Lineage (NCBI taxonomy): Eukaryota > Metazoa > Arthropoda > Arachnida > Ixodida > Ixodidae > Rhipicephalus > Rhipicephalus annulatus. Next base: position 54,210 of record WOVY01003812.1, read on the forward strand.
GGCAGAGACGCTTGCAAAACGAGAGTAGCTAGAATAAATGAACCTCAGAGCCAGGTTTTGGATCCTCTCTATTTTTTTAATCAAGTATTTTTGATGCGGTGCCCACACCAGGTCTGCATATTCTAACTTAGGCCTGATAATCATCCTATTGAGTGTTAGTGGCAGATTATTATTCATGATTGGAGAATGCTTGCCGAATGTGATCCACCCCATCCTTATTCTTCTAGTTATTTCACTCTCATGGTTCGGGTCCGCAGTTACTACCTGTCCTAAGTAGACATTCCTTCACAACTTCCAGCGTCTCTCCACCTATCGCAAAGTGCTGTTTTCTGCCGAGACTGTTGCACATTACTTTAGTTTTGTGCATATTAATTTTCAAACCTACTCTTCTGCTTTCCGTGTCCAGTACAGTAATCATGAGCTGTAGTTTGACTCCTCAGTTACTCATAGAGGCAATGTCATCAGCGAATCACAGGTTACTAAGATACTTTCAATTAACTCTTATCCCTAACTCTTCCCAATCTAGGACCCCGAAAACCTTCTGTAAGCACGCGATGAATAGCATTGAAGAGATCGTGTCTCTCTGCCTTACACCTTTCTTTATTGGGATTCCGTTGCTTTTTTTATGTAAAACTATGGTGTCTGTGAATCTGCTGCAAATTTCTTCTGGTATGTTTATGTAGGGTTCTTCGATGCCCTGCTTCCGTAGTGCCTGCATTACTGGTGATGTCTCGACTGAGTCAAACGCCTTCTTGTAATCTATGATATATATATATATATATATATATATATATATATATATATATATATATATATATATATATATATATATATATATATATATATATATAGGTTGGTTACCAGATTGATAGTACGAATATGGTGTATTGTGGAGTAGCCTGCACAAAATCCTTCTTAGTATTTTGGTTCATTGAACTGAAATGCCGCCAGAATTCTATTAGCTATTACATTTGTAAATAGTTTGTAGAGAACAGACAGTAACATTATTGGCCTGCAATTATTCAAGTCCTTGGCGTCTCCTTTCTTATAAATTAAAAAGATGATGGCGTATTCTGGTACCCTTCCCGTCAAGAGACATTTTGAATACAAGGTGGCCAGTTTTTTTTTAACACAATTTCTCCGCCATCTTTCAACAGGCTCGTTGTTATCTTATTCTCAGCGGCGGCTTTGCCTCTTTGCATTTGTTGTAGGGCTTTCTTTACTTCCCTTCTCGTTACTGGTAGGATGACGAATTTCTCTAGGCTATTATTGCTTCTTACGATATCGTCCTGGTTGTTTCGGCTTCTGTACAGCTTTCTGTAGAACTCCTCTGCCACCCCAACTATCCTATCCATAACTTATGACATCGCCTTCCTTGTTTCTTAATGCATACATCCGATTTTTGCCTATGCTCAAGTTTTCTTACGCAGCTTTTAGGCTTCTGTCGCTTTTTACAGCCTGCTCAATTACGGTATACCTTCTGATGTCAGATACTTTGCGCCTATTAATTAACTTCGAAAGCACAACTAACTCTATTTTGTCGGTTGTATTTGAGGCTTTCATGGTTCGTCGTGTCTTAATGAGATTTTTTGTCTCCTGAGATAGTTTACCTGTGTCCTGCCTAGGGACTGAACCTCTGACTTCCATTGCACACTCCTTGATGATACTAGTAAGATTATCGTTCGTTATATCAACGCTAACGTCGGTTATCTGGTTTAGAGCCTCGAATCTGTTGTGAAGTGAGACTCCGAATTCGTGCACTCTGAAAAAATATAACAGTGCACAAAGCACCGGCTAAACTGATAGGCCTCTGAGAGCGTCGAATTTTGTGAGTTATGTTTCCTCGAGGATCCTCGCTCGGAGTGTCGGAGTGGCGCCACGCAAACTACTTCACCGAGTGTGCCGCACATGCACGGTGAAACCGCTTGGCAGATACTGCGAGGTGGTGCGCGCGTGCACTTTTCTGAAGTTATACCAGACGCGCGTTATCAACTGCGGTGGCGTTTAAAAGTCACGCATTCGGCAGTTAACCAGCTATCTCTTGCGGCCATCTCCGCTCCAAAGAGGTCCACTCTGGTGTACACTTTATCCTTAGTTTTCTTTTCGGGGCGTGTAACCAGATGACTTCGACGAACACTTCGCCGTGCGCTGCACTCCTTGCGCGGGGCTAGTTCTTCGAACCCGGTCGAAGCGGTGGGCCTGTGTACGGTATGTGGCGGGGAAGAGGGCTGGCGACCTTGCCGGCGGTGTTCAGCTGGAAGCCACTCTGCCGGCCTTGAGAGAAGTGGCGCCCTCTGCATGGGCTCAGGAAGAGGCCACAGGGCGAAGCATACGTAAGAACGGGCGCATCGCACCTAACGTGTTCGAGTGGCGTGCGCGGCTCGCACCTTGGCTGTGCAGCTCTGCAGAAAGCCAACAACCACTTCGCAGTAATTTCTCCTCGCGTAGGCGTGGTGGTTCGCTTTCTCGGGATTTCAGCTGCTGGGCGTCCTATAGCGTGTGAAAGAACAAAAAAAAATTAATACAAGAAAAATGACTCTAACAGCGCGCGAGTGTTATAACCTCCGGATAGTTTATTGTGTGATCACAGCGCACGCTGCAAGCGTCGGTTGCGCTAGGTGTCGGGGGCCTGGTCGCTCGTTGGCTTTTCATAATATGTGTTGTGTTCCTCCATTTTTTGTTGCTATGCCTACGTGTTATACAGTGCTTACACCAAATCATTGGTTGCGGTTTCTCCTTATATTTTTGTTATCTACTTTATCGTTTCTTCTCTAAAGGGCGTCGCGACCCGAACGTGCCAGTGGGTTGATTCGGGGTGCAAAGGAGGACTTTTTTCCAAGAATTCCGTCCACGCTTGCGAGTACTGTGTCTGGCTTAAAAGGCTCAGAAGCGTAGCTTGCTCTTTGACGACTTGCTGTGAGGTCGGCGACGATATGTTTAGTGACGCAACAATGTGGATTTTTTTTTCTGCACACCAAGCGTTACTACAGTCGCGGCTAGGCTGCCGTTGCTTGCAGCGATGACCATACGGCACTTACCAATCCTAAAGAATGAAAAAGACACGAAGTGATTCCCGCACAACCTTGGAAATCTCGAAACCGATTGGCATCCCTACCGATTGCATTGTTATCCCCCTTCCCTTTTTCCACCTTGGTGTCTCGTTTCATTTTATATGTTTAAAGTGCACGAATGTTCTACACGAAAGCTAGTAAGTTAACTGTAACTTTGTTATTTCCCTAGGGATAAGTTTATCTCTTCTGCGGATGATACATAGCATGATGTGCAGCAATAATGTGCATGAAATACGTCGTAGTTTTTTTTTTCATTATCTTTGCCATGCACTTACGTTCTTATCTGCAGCAATAGGAAAGCAAATGCGCTGATGCTGTGCTTATCACAAAAGCTCGCTTCTCACTTTAAAATAATGTGTACCATCAGAGTTCAGTTCCGGCCGCTGCACTCTTCTTTTATTCCTGAATTTTTCTCAGGGTTCGATGATAGTGAGCTATGCTTATGTGTACGTTTGATGCTGAAAAAAATATTAGAAAAAAAAGGAGAAAATTTACGTACGTGGACAGTGTAACGGCAGCGTGAAGCTGCAGGTTTTGCATTAAGAGCTCCTTGGGGCATTGAAATGGGACGACGTTATATGCCAGCCCCGCCTCGGTGGTCTAGTGGCTAAGGTACTCGGCTGCTGACTCGCAGCTCGCGGGCTCGAATCTCAGCTGTGGCTGCTGCATTTCCGATGGAGGCGGAAATGTTGTAGGCCCGTGTACTCAGATTTCGGTGCACGTTAAAGAACCCCAGGTGGTCAAAATTCCGGAGTCCTCCACTACGGTGTTTCTCATAATCATATGGTGGTTTTGGGACGTATCAATCAATACGTTATATGCCTTTAACTATGACATATTGACACTTTAAAGAGAACCCGTATAGGGGTAGGGGGAGATCACTTGAAACGATGGGACATTAAAGACGGCTTTACTTGCACAATATAACAGCAATCTTTGTAAAGCTCTCTAGTTAGTAGTGCTTGTTCACTAACGGTATTGGCTGCGGAATGCAATTATGAAGTTATGCGATCACTTTAATATAGTACTACTGCATGGACAATACGCGTAAAACGGGTCTTGTGTGGCCCCGCAGCAAACAATGACCCGCTCCTCGATGCGCAGGATCGCCCACCGAGCGAGGCCTATATCTGCCCATCGTGTTTCCCGAGGAGAAGCCGCCGTGTCCTGCTGGTCTCGTGTGCCGGGACATCACGCTATGCTCGTCGGCCATCAACCAGGTACGCAGTGGCGGCAGGCCCACTATCTGCGGCTGGAATCGACACGTGGCCAAGGTGTGCTGCCCGCAGGACTCCAGGGTCGGCACGGGCCGCCCTTATACGCCAGAGTTCATCGCTTTCCGCAGGCCTTCGGGTGAGTAGTAACAATGGTCAGTTCGCATTTGCTACGCCACTGCCGAGTAGCACTCGTGCAGTAAACAAAGTTGTAAATTTGACCCTAGGCCTTTCTCGTAAACATCGAGGTTTTCGCTGTGCCGTAAAACGCTGCAAAACGCCATACTGAACGGCTTTGTGTACACTCTGCACGCGAGCTGACATCCCAACTATATGCAAATGTGCCGGCAGGGATTACATGTGCGGTGTCGATGTTGCATACGTGCCCTTAACAAGGTGATAGTTGCTCAGTAATGCGTCGTTATAGGTATCTTTACGTACGCACCGACGCACGCGTGGAATGTCTAGATATTGGCAGCGTGTGTTGTCTAATTATTTTGGCGATGTGCTTGACAATGTACAGGGAGCTAGTTGCGGTATGTGAATGTATGTGCGGTATGTGAAAGAGTGAATGGTTGTGTGTGAATGGTTGTGGTATGTGAAAGAGTATGTGAATGCCTGAAGTCTACATATCTCACCTTTGTGATTCCGTTTGACATCAAAAAACCAAAACCTTTTTGGCACCTGCACCTTTCCTAGGACACCGATCAATGGCGGTTTTTAGCGCCTGCGTTCAACGTGTAATTGTCAGTGAACAGAAGTATGTTGTTTAAACTTCGCCACCGCATATGAAAAGACGCTGAAAATTGTTGCATAGCACAGTGTGGTCACTCAAAGCAAACTGGCGTTGCGATGAACGTCGTAACCCGGTCCAAACGACATTTATTAAGCCTTAAACTGAGTTGAGACTGTTAGATGCGAGACCCCCATGGATTCTTGTAGTCATGGCTTGATCGAACTATATAAGCCAAAATTTCGCAGTGTTCGCCAAGTTCGCTGCGAGGAGGATTGTTTCGAGAAGTGCGCCCTCACGAACGAACGTGGAAGGCTCTCGTGCGTCGTAAGTGTCGCACATCCTGCACCGGAAACGCGTACCTCGGTGCTCGTGATTTCCGACTCGATAAGCTGGTCAGCGGGAACGGCCCCTACTGTTTTCCGGGAAGAAGTACCATGGCGGTCAGCAGAGACGTCACTCGATAAGCCGGAAGACCTATACCAATGGGGCACCTAGCACTTAGAAAGACTGGAAGACCCTCGTCACTCTGATGAGAAACACTTATGATAACCGAGCGACAGGAAGAAACGGCGTTCAAATATAAAACCCATTATGAAAGCCAATGATACCCAGGAACTCTTAATTTCATCGGCTGAATAAATTAAATTATTTTTTAAAAGTTCTTAGAGAAGACTCGGGATTCACAAAGGTCAGTGAGCACGCACGCATTTGTCTGGTATAGCCGTTCTTTATGCGCACGTTACAGTTTTTTTTTTGTTGTATCAACGACCAAACCAATAAAGGCTCACAAAATTGTGCTCCGCGGTCGGGGAAGCTACTAGACTAGCTTTTTTATGTTCATTAAGTGCATTAGGCCACAAGCTCTGCAAGCAACGTGGAAAAAAAAAAACTTAGCCTTGTAGATTTGTGCGCATGCAAGCATTATGATCCGTGCTTGCGGACTTGTTGGCGAATACCAGCGAATGATAATAGCTGGGGCTTGGCGTGCCGAAAACCGCGACAGGATTATGAGAGACACCGTAGTCGAAGGCTCCAGGAATTTCGACCACCGGGGTTTCTTTAACGTGTACCTAAACCAAAGTACACGGGTCTCTAGCGATTCACCTCCATCTAAATGCGGCCGTAACGGCCGGAATGTGAATCCGCGACCTTTCGGTGAGCAGTCGGGCACTATTACTATAGATAAACGAGGCGGGGTTCGAGTAATAGCGAACGTGTAGATCTGTGCGCGTTTGCGAATGCGCAGCTGTTCTCAGACATGAGTCAGTCAAAGTTTGCGTGATGAAATTTCGAACAAGCGCGTATGTACGTTCTACATGTATTACGGGAGACTACGTAGCGCGAGGTACGCACATTAGGATAGTAGATCTACTACATAACTTGTGCCAAGAAACACATCAGACGTGCTGCAATGCATTTTTAGGAATGTCCACTCGACAAGGTGCGTTATATCACGCGGCCCACGCAGAATCCGCATACATGTACAGCCTAGTTCGTTCGAGTGCCGTCGCCAAGATGGAATCAACCCCGTTGAGTTCAACAAGCAATGTCGTGAGGTCGTTTCTTATCCTTTTTACAAACGGGAAAGACGCAAGCTGCTAGGCAATAAAAGCACCCACATATACAGAAAAACAGGCTACAAGATCGCTGGCCTTGAATAATGATGCCGTGAACTAGGCATTCAGACGGATATATTATATATACCCGTGGCCCGTTCCAATCGCGGAATCGAGGTTCTTGCACATTGAACTGGTTTTTTGTATACCTCTATACATACATAGAATAGCCCGCTATAGGTACTTCTGCCCTCCAGTTTCTTCATCGCGAGTTCTTTGGCGAAGTAAAGAACAGGCCCGGCTCCTGCGGAAGTGCTTTTCTTTATTTACCGCGTGCGTTCCCCAGTGTTTCGTCACCGGTGGGGGAATCGTCACAGTTCGAGTCAGCGTGATATTTTCTTTTCTTTTCTTGTTCAAGGCCACTTTGAAAGGCCGTCGCCTGGACGGCCGTGCACTGTCGCTATGAAGGAGCTAGAAACAGCATTACAAGAACTGATCAGACACGCTCCGTCTGGCAGCTAGGCGCGTGCGCTGAATAATATGCAGATACCGACAGCCCACCGATGAAACGCACGGTTTCTGGGACTTTCGCGTGCTGTACACGTGATGCAAAATCTTGCAACTGAATTGAAAGTGTTCTGCGAGCTCACTGCTATGTGTAGTTCACTTCCTCTGTTTAGTGCTCTTGACAAGCTGAGACCTGAGCAAGATTCAACGACGCAGCCTTGTTCCAGGCGCTTTAGTTTATATATATATATATATATATATATATATATATATGAGATCTAACAGACAATATTGCCAAGGAAAGTATAGGGGAAGATATTAGACCAAATTGTAATGTAAATATGAAGAAAAGTGGGTGAAAAGATAACTTGCCGTGGGCAGGAACCGAACCTGCGACCTTCGAATAACGCGTTCGATGCTCTACCACTGAGCTACCACGGCGGCTATCCTCCCAGCCACTTTATTTGGTATACAATTGAATGTATATATATATATATATATATATATATATATATATATATATATATATATATATATATATATATATATATATATATATATATATATATATATATAAAGATAGAGGCCTCCTTTGCTGATGTGGCCAACTAGGCCTATATAGGCTTAGGGATCTTCTATTGTGTTTCTGCAAAACGCTGATATATTATCAGGAAAAATTACTACAAAATACACAGGACAGTGAAAAAGATGAACACATTGTGGTACTGACGGACCTCTTGTCAGTACCGCTTCGTGCCGTACCTTTTTCTGTGACGCGTGTATGGCGGTCGCCTTTACGAGTCATGATCACCGAATGACTTACACTCACACTCTTCCAGCCTAACGTGGAGTTGTATGTGGCAGCGAGAGCGAGTTACTCCGGAACGAATAGTTCCGTGATGTTTTATCATGGTACGTAAGAGCGCGTCATATATAGTTTCACATGTTCCATGCCTCATTGATAATCTAGATATATGTGTATGAAATATAGATTACAAAACGAAACTACAACGAAAAAAAAATGTCATGGCCTTTCCCTAGTTATATAAGCCAATGACGAAGGGCATATGCGAACTGAAATATTTGTGCCCCTCTTTTCCGTACATATTCAAATTCCTGCCAGTCCTGATGCGTGACCTGAAACTGATATCCTCGAGATTCGTCAACCAGTGGCAAAGTGCACTAACAAACAAGGCGCTTCGCTTATTTGGCTCCTGTCTTGCATGGAGCAATTCTAGAAGTGTAGGCCAACACTAAATTAAAATATGCTATACAACATTAAAATGTGCTATGAAACGGATTAAGCTCCTCTCTAGTACCTTTATTTGGAAAGTCTATGCTGAAAAAAAAACATATTAAACATGCTTACCCTCTTTGCCACTTGTACAGACCCTTTCAATGTCTAGAAACACAGCCCCTTGAAGGCATCCGGTTTTGTCCATCGATGTGCCTTAATAGCATCGGTGGGCAACAAGAGGTTTAGAAAATAGCCTGCTGATTTTCTACAGTTTTCTCCCAATATTCGGCTAAATATATTCAAAGAAATATTCTTTTAAGCTACATAAAAGTGATAAAACTTTCCCTTCTACGTCACCCACGTTTCTTTTATGTGAAAAACGAAAGAGAGATTGTCCTTACCCTTGAAAAGAACTTGAAAGCATGCTTTCGATTTCGACGTTAGGAGCGGCTAAATGAGGTGACTGGAAGTTTTTTGGGGTACAACGCTTGTGACCTTGAAACCGTCTATATAACATGCCAAGGAGCCGGGCCTATAGCCAGGAATTTTTTCAGGAGGGGGGTGGGGGAGTCATTTTTGAAGGCCTAGAAAAACCTGTATGTTCATTATTTATTCTCGGTAAAACAACTTTCTGAATCTGAATTTAGAGGGTTGTGGAAAACGCCCCCCCCCCCCCCCCGCGCGCCTAAATACGAGTCGGCAAGGAGCCCAAATTGCGCAGTTGCATGCACAGTTACTGTGAAAGTGCACTACGTGTGAAAGTACGTTCTTCCGCTTGTATATAGAACTGCTCTGAAAGAGCATTTGCATTAAACATTCGCCCACCTCAGTGGTATTGGTATAAGAAATGTGGCGTCACGCTGCTTACACGAAGGTCACGAGTTAGGCCCCAGCCGCGGCGCATTTCTACGGAGGCGACATGCTAGAGGTCCGTGCACTGTACGATGTCCGTACACTTTAAAAAAATACCACACAGATGGTGCAAATTTCTGCAACCCTACTCTATGGGGTGCAGCGCAAATTATCGTACACAGAGGTCGCTAAAGCATACGCCAGTGTAGCTACCAGTGCCCGCACTCGCAAAATATTTTTTTCTCGTAGTGTTCATTCTCAGTATGTGTATAGTAAAAAAAATTGTTGTGAATTCGTGCTTATGTTATAATTCTCGTTTAATGAAGTATCATGTCAGAGCTTCGCGCTGATTCTACCTCGATCACAGCGTCGGTGGCCATCTTCAGCTGCGACGAGGGCGAGGCCGCAATAGTGCGAGTCGGTCGTACTTACGCGAGCAGCCGTGTTGAGCAGCGCGCTCGAAAACAGTTCACCGCCGACGTCAGCGGCTGGGTGCGATTACGACATCCGCTTCCTCGCGCGCTGCACGTTTCGTCGCCACGCTCGACCGGCGTCATCGCCACCGATCGGAAGCACCGCCGTCCCGCCGAAGTGAAAAGCTGTCGGTGCGCGCGAATCCAATGGTCAAGCGCGCGCTCATTGTCGCTTCCTGCAGGAAACGTGCGGGAAGAAGGAAACGCCTGCGCGCATGCATTTAGGAACCAGAAGCCTCGCTACTTGTAGACGGTGAAAATGACCCGAAGCGAGAGTGCATACACCGAGGGCTCCAAGGTCGCGTCCACCACCAGCGCGGCGGCTGTTCCATTTGCTCGGACAGAGAGACAAAAAAACACGAGAGCGGGGGAGACGGAAAATACCGCGGCACGCGATGTCTTGCGAATCCGTGCCCCATCGCCGAAGGACGAGGAATACCCCGGTTTCTCGCGATGCGCTTTTTTTTGTGATATATAGATTATACGAAAAAACATCTTACGCTTAGTAGACTACTTATAAGTGACTGAGCCAGTCTAGTTGGTAACCGCCCAAAGGGCGGTGACTTTTACGAAGAGAAACACTCTGTGTGAATTTGACCCTTGATGAGTACGTGTATCGTAATACAATGTCTCGATATTTCATTGTATATACACTGGTTACTAATCGTTTATATACACCCCCCTTTTGTTGACAACCATACGGCTTACCCAGTCAGTGCTGTAGGCAGAATGCGCCTTCGCATAGAACGAGAGAAAGCTTCGAATTCGTGGTTGAAAATGGTAGACGTGTACGATACCGTCGTTTTTGCTGTCCTTTTCGCACTGCTCTTGTGCCCGCATTTGGAATGTCTGCCTTTTTCATATAACATACCTCAGTACGTTTACGGCCTACACGCAGGACAATGAAGTAGAAATCAATCCTGGCTGCGGCGGCTGCATTTCCGATGGAGGCGGAAAAGTTGTAGGCCCGTGTACTCAGATTTGGGTGCACGTTAAGGAACCCCAGGTGGTCCAAATTTCCGGAACCCTCGTCTACGGCGTCTCTCATAATCATATGGTGGTTTTGGGACGTTAAACCCCACATATCAATCAAGGAAGTGTAAATCGGCTGCAGCAGCGCCATATTGTCCTTGCTACGTTTCGGAACATATGCAGTGCTCAACTTGGAATATTTGGGTCACTTCTTTTTTTAATCACTATCGCAGTGGGTGTGTTCAATCTGTTCGTGGCGATGTCAAAATTGATGTTTTACTTCAAACGGGCTGTGAAATTGTGTGATGAAAGTTAGGCTACTCCATCTACGGCATTAGGAAATTACCTAAAATGCCCATGTGTGCTCGTAAGCTCATGAAAAGAAGCGTTTATAAGTGTGGACATTGGGAAAATGCCGGCCTATCCAAGCTGCAATAATAAAAGCTCGTTTTGTAAAGCATAAAATAATCACTAATATTTTACACACGTACAACATAAAAACCAGCGGCAAGGACGAAAAGGATCAAAATTTGCTTCATCAAATTCCGATTCGATTTGCATCGAAAGGTGCTTAGGCTATTTTCCCCATTCGCGCTTCTAATGTCGTAAGATTTGCTCTCATGGATGTAGGCGTGCGCACGGAGGGTGCAGAAGGGTCCTCTCTCTCGTCACTTAAAAGAGGGACGGGGGCGCAAAGTCTGCCACGATAAAGGGGGGGGGGGGGCGTTGCGACAAACCTCCATTTCTTGCCCCCCCCCCCCCCATCTTTCAGTGCGATCTTGAGCATGCTTGTGCTCGCGCGATCATAGCCCGTTTTAAGGTGCACACTTGTAAAAAGAAACGAACATCCTTTATGTCACGCAGAATGTGGAATTCTGGTCATACCACAAATCAACGCTTCGGCCACGACGAAGATACCGAAGACGCCGACGCTGAAGACGTCCACCAGTAGGAGCAGTACATCGCGATCTACGAGTTCGAGTTCGACGCGGTTTCCGTCGACTGTGAAGAAAAGCTACGTTTACTCGACGGCGACGTTTCACTCAAAGGTTAGAGACATCCAACACTTTATATGAAAAATCTTATAACTAATTAAGTATCCAATAATAAATCCTAACCCACATGTGAAACCCTGACACAATGGTTGAGGCAGGTTTATTTGTTCGGAGGTATTGTGTGTAACATCACCACCGCACGAACGCAGACTACCGGTCCTTCCGAACGTGAATCTTTAGCGGAAATATAGCTTAAAAAAGCAAAAATATATCAGACTTGAAGATACGTCATTTTTTAAATGATTACTTGATTCGTGAGCTCCGATATGAGTGTTTGGGTCACTTACACGTGATATGCAGTGAAAGTGACAGAAGGGGCAACTTTCGGATTAAATGCCAAGAAAAAAAAAAGGTATAGCACTGACTCCACGGGTGCAAAATTAAGCGAAAACAATTTTCCTTTGGTAACTTCTGAAATGTATATGCCTGCAATAGCACCCCCTTTAAAAAAGAAAAAAAAGAAAAAAAGAAAACGTTTTCATTCGACATTGCTTAATAATGATGCTTTTTTTGGTATCATTGCAACCAAGTGATGATGAACTGTTTAACAATGTAGGCTATTAAACATAAAAGAAAGTGCAAACAAATCAGATACACAGAAAAAAACATAACATTTACAGTTTTGTATTTCTTATGGATAGTAACTATAAGGGTGAATAACTTTATTAGTACGAGTTTCAGATGGCTGTAGACACTCTATGGCATGATAATTAGCATAGACGCTTCGAGAAGCTACAGAGCTAGCACTGCTTAAATTTTCTTACTGCTCTTCACAGACTCGTCCTGTAATAGTCAGTAATATTAGCCGATGATTGCGAGAACTAAACGTGATATAGAGAATAAAGCAAACACTCCTTTTGGTTTTTCTTTATCTACCAATCCTTCTTTTTGTTCATATAATCAGGTCGAAGTCATGCGTGCACGGCTTTTATTTTGTCTGGTGCAAAAGCTAACTGGAAGTTCTTTGCTCTGAAACAACATGTATAATGACGGTTTTGCGGGGATGAACTCAAGAAAGAGTTTGATACGGGACGGGAGATTAGGCATGGTTGGCTGGCTCATAAAAGCAGGAGCTAATGCTCGTGCTGTAAAGTCACGCCTTCGGACGGGTGCGTTCATGGGAAATCTAAACGAGGCACTATGTGAACGTTGGGGGAAGAAAAAGCGCACACAGTGGGGCAAAAGGTTTCTGCATGCGCAGGCGAACGCGAATGCGAGCCGGCAAGGATCGGTGGCACCACCTGTCCACGGCCACACACACACCACGCTGCGGCCCAGCGCAAACTTCGGCTACAACGTCAACCAGCGGAGTACGTCCGCCTACCTGACCACAACGCCACCGTACTCAGGGCGGGCGTCGCCGCCGCAGCGGCATGTACCTGTAACTCCGCAGCGGCAGGACCCGGTGACGCCGCAGCGGAAGGTCCCTGTGACGCCACAGAGGCAAGTCCCTGTTACGCCGCAACGGCAGGTCCCTGCGTCAGCGGCGGCTGGTCCAGTGGTACCGGTGGTGCCGGCAGCGGCTGGGGTGGTTCCCGCTATTCCAGCAGCAGCTGGGGTGGTTCCGTCTGTACCGGCAGCGCGGAACCCGGCGCCTGCACCACCGCCGGCACCGTCCCGAGGTGGTCACGTGCACTACAAAGTCTACCAGAGCAACCACGTGGTGAGCAGTCACAACCAGTACGAGTACACGGAGTTCCGAGGTTCCTCCGGCAACCGGAACTACGTCTCTGATGGTGGCGGCAACCACCACCAGTACTGGGAGCCGCCACCGCAGAACCAGCAGGGCTACGCTAACGGCGGGGAACGCGCGCCCAATGACTGGTATAGCTACAATACATTTGCCAAGAGGCAGGCCCGCTCCATCCGCGACTGGGGCAAAGGGTCGCGTGAGTACAAATTCACCAACGATGTTCCCCTCAAGAAGGACTTCTACAAGAAGGGCTTCCCCAAGAAGAGCTTCTTTAAGGAGGCCTTCTCTAAGGAGGACAAGAAACGGCGCTACGACTGGGTACCTAAGAAGAAGGCAAGGAAACGCTTACATGACGCTTTGCGCGGGTGCTTTTGATGGGCGGTGCACGGCGGAAGTCGCCCGGGAAATGCTTCCGTAGCTCTAATGCACAGTAATGCAACGTCTTTCTCGATACGTTCTTTCAGCATTCTTTCAACGATAGTTCGGAGATAATGCTTTTTCTTCGGAACATAGTTGAGAATGAGCTATCTTTCTGTAAAAACTCAGGAGGCTTTGGCTAAACCAGCATAGTTCATTTCTATGCCATGTTATTGTAATCAGCAGAGCACTAGCAGGCGGAGGACGCAAGGGAGACACTTGTATCTCTTTCTTCTACCCTCTGTCGACTGGCGCGTTGTTACAGTTACTAGATACATCGGAGCCTCGTGGTTTGAAAGCGGGATACATATCAAGAATGGAGTCCATAGTATAGGCAGCGTATATTTATTATATTTTTACTTGCTGATTTTACGAAATCATGGCAGAGATACGCAAAGAATTTCGAGCGCCTGATCCTCATACTTCGGCCGTCTTCGCTAACTGGCGTGAACGGTATCAACGCCAATGCAGGTGGGTGTTGTCAGAGCGAGGCCGCCGGGCACTACGCACCGTCCGCGGCGCACCAAGCGGACGGGAAAAGTGGACGCCCGCGTGGCAGACCCAGACCTCATCAAGGCCATCGCACCGGCGGTCAGCCTCGTGGTGGGAGGCCAGGCGGATTACAACACCTGGCCCTGGATGGTGGGTTTCTTCAACTCTGCACTATAGTGGCTGTGGCACGACCCACATTGGTCGAGAGCCACACGGCTTCACTTGCTTGCGACATAGGACACTACAGTGTGATAACAGTGTACTACAGTGTGCAATTGCATTACGCCGTTTGCCAAGATAAAGTTTGCTTCAATAATATACACACCAGAAGATCTTTTTAGTCTTTTACGACTTCGTAGACAGCACTGTCGACACGAACACGTTGGCTGATAACACTGGGACGCAAAGTACTTCGATCACTGATTTGAACAATGTTGTGCATCTTCAATGCTTTGTGAAGTGGTTTTTAGTAATGCGACTTTTACATTTTGTTTTGTCCAGGCGGCCATACTAATGGGCAGCGAGCTCAAGTTTCTTTGTGGTGGATTTCTCATCAACGATCGATACGTTTTGTCAGCGGCGCATTGCTTCGAAAGGCACAGGTGAGTAATAACGAATCAGGTAAAGTGCACCGTGTAGTTCCGTGGTGCACTTTAGCTGTAGAATCTACCTGCACTTTACCTTGTAGAATCTAATATGAACCAAAACCATTTTTTTGCAGATACAGGCACTTTGTTAATATGTCATGTTCATGTGTGTCTTTACATCCTTGACCACCTGCTAACTGACTCACCTTTCAACACTTTGCTTACTTGCTTAAGGTGTTGAAAAAAGTGTACGTACAGAATGTCAGTAGAAATGAACCTTTATTAAAGAATAACTTGCAGTTAATAAGAGCCCATTAGCGTTGATCGGTCATCTGCCTTCACTAATAATAACATGACCTTTGTATAATCATAATTTCAAGTTTATTTTTACAAGCAATCTGGTGTAACAGTGCTTTGCTGGTACTGTAGCCACTCGTAAAAGAAAATTCAGTGCAATTCTGTTGCTCAACATACTCGCATCCACATATGCAACTGGCTGACGGCTGAAGGCACCTAAAAACAAAGATTTTTGGGAATTCAGACAGACTACCTGTACTTGGAGGGCAAATTCACAAAGCCGGATCTATTTCATTGGCTTATCGCATTTGCTAATGTTATGTTCTTAACATTAACCTCAATATGATATTAATATTAACCCAGCCCCTCCGCGGTGGTCTAGTGGCTAAGGTACTCTGCTCCTGACCAACAGGTCGCGGGATCGAATCCCGGCTGCGGCAGCTGCATTTCCGATGGAGGCCGAAATGTTGTAGGCCCGTGTGCTCAGATTTGGGTGCATGATGAAGAACCCCAGGTGGTCGAAGTTTCCAGAACCCTCCACTACGACGTCTCTCATAATCATATGGTGGTTTTGGGACGTTAAACCGCACATATGAATCATTAACATAAGAATTGGCTAAAATTTTGTTTTACTACTGTTCTAGGTTAATGGAACAATTCAACTAATCGGGATGCCGGACAACTTATCAGCAACGCTGGTAAACTAGAGACGAAAAGCACTTACGAACTCAGACTTTGGTGAACATAGTCTCTGCTTTTAAGCACTGTGATTTTAAGGCACTTATTTTAATAACACACAAGCATGCTGTTGTGTATGAACTTAAAAGCTATTATCGCTGAGGTATATTGCAGAATTTTATCGACTTCCTATAAAAGGCCGTTCTTCAAAAGCCGCGTGATTCAGACTGTTTAAATTGCATACCAAACGTTCATCATTGTAGCAAAAAAAATTAAAAGAAAGCACTTACAAGCGCTAACGACGTACACAAAGTTGCTATATAACGAACGTGAAAAACTTGACAACATTGTCTTTTGCAGGCATTGGTATACATCAGTGCTCGCAGACTGTTTCCCGAATTTTCGAAAAGTCTTCAGTATGTTTAAGTTTACTGTTTGGTGCATGTCGCCTGTGTGCCGGCCACGGATTCGTCATAACAGGCCTGCATATTAACGCAGTATGGAAAATGTAGCGTCCATACACCTACATGATTTAGAAGTGGCCGCTCGTGATGAACCTATTCTTTTTTTTTCGTGAGTATGCGTGCTTTGCAAATTGAAGTCCCGCTATCGCTGTGTCCCCTTCCTTCCTTAATATTACGTCCATTCTTTTCTGAGTGTGCGCAGCCAGTTCTGCGTGGCGAGTGGCTCTAGTTTAACGTATACGCGAGCCATGGCTGGAGTGCCCCGCCACGGTGGTCTAGTGGCTAAGGTACTCGGCTGCTGACCCGCAGGTCGCGGGTTCAAATCCCGGCTGTGGCGGCTGCATTTCCGATGGAGGCGGAAATGTCGTAGGCCCGTGTACTCAGATTTGGGTGCACGTTAAAGAACCCCAGGTGGTCAAAATTTCCGAAGCCCTCCACTACGGCGTCTCTCATAATCAAATAGTGGTTTTGAGACGTTAAACCCCACAAATCAATCAATCAATCAGCCATGGCTGGAGGCCACAGCGAAAGCAACGATTTTATTAGGCGCTACGTGCGTAGTTTAATCGCAAGATCACCAATGTTCTGAGTGTGGAAGCTGAATCGCTCATTTCACGTAATACGATCAGTGCGTGGATGAGCAATGGCTATAGGGCGATGTATACTTATAATGTTTTGTTTCCTGCGACGTAGACCAACGCAGAAGTACGGCGTTCGCCTGGGACAGATTCGCGTGGACGAAGGCCGCGTGTACACCGTGGAGAGGTTCGTGCAGCACGAAGACTACGCGCGCCGAGAGTACTACAACGACATCGCGCTGTTGCGTCTCACCGAGTCCGTCCCGCTGGCGCTCATCAAGCCCGTCTGCCTGCCCGGCCCGGACCTCGCACGCTCTGACCTGGTCGGCAAGGAGGCCACCGTCCTCGGATGGGGGGACACCATGTTCGGTAAGCACCATGTCATAAATGCTATGCAGTTGTCCAATAACACACAACAAGAAAATCCGGTGCTAGTGTCTATAGGAACTGCAATGCCTGGCCCTTTGACCAGCGTGGCATTGATAGTATGATGCTTATATAATAATTATGGATAGTACATGAATTTGTCTAATCTTGGTTCTTTTGGCTCCGTCGGACTTCGTTTGGCTCCGTGTGGCCTGCAGCTGCTCGGTTGCAAGAAGTTCAGCTAATGTTCAGCAGTTTCACTTCATACCCTATACCTTTTTAGGCTCACCGATTTATATCAGGTCACGAACTAGGCGCGTAGCAAGAATGTTTTTTTTGGGGGGGGACGGCACATCGTTGATTTCGGGAGGGGCACCCTCTTGAAATTGTCATTTTCTGCTGTCTCTGTCATGGTGAAAAAAATTCGAGTGGGGGGGGGGGCACTTGCTCGGGGTACCACCTCCTGGCTACGCCCCTGCATTGATCCATTATTTTATCCGAAACAAGACTCAAAAACACAATAAACAAAGCCACAAGTGCATTAGAAGTAGCAAGCATGAATATTAGGCGAATCCTTGTGCTAGCCATGGTGGCTGAACGATCAGAGAGCGAGAGTTTCCTTTAGTTAATATTGTATGAAACTCTTCCGATGAATGCTACCATACTACAGAGAGCAAATTTGTACGCTACGTAGAAGGGCACACAAAGGATAGGACAAGCGCAAACTTGAAACTGGCTTCATTGCGCAAGAAAAAAAAAAGCTCTGCTGCATATATTTACTCTACAGCTAGCATGCGCACGCGCACAACCTCTCATAACCAGACACCAACTCAAAAAGGCATTTTGTGAGAATGAAAATTAGAACCTGAAGTATAAGTAGTAATTTGTCGCGCAACACCACAGTAGTATGACAGACACAATCACTTTCTTTTCTTTTTTTGATGTGGTTTGAATTTATAGTACTCGGGCCACCCAATTCTGGTTTCCTAAACTGTGATGGTGAAGCGCTTGCTTCTACCCCAGGTGGTCGAAATTTCCGGATCCCTCCACTACGATGTCTCTCATAATCATATGGTAGTTTTGGGATTGATTGATTGATATGTGGGGTTTAACGTCCCAAAGTAGTTTTGGGACGTTAAAACCTCCATATCAATCAATCAAGCGCTCGCTTCTAGCGTGTACCAAAACACGCCATCGTGGGACCTCATTTAGCAATCTGAACCAAATTTTCGAGTGCAATGGTAGCCAATGGGCAAACATGGAACACTATATATGTTGCTACCCTGACTGTAGACTGTCGTCCTTTATGAAAGGGAACACGCGAATGCGTGGCCTGCGCTCTGCGGCGGCTGCTTACAGCCCCATCAACCGACAAGTGAAGAAAGCACGTTCGCTTTTGGCGTCATCTATGGCCAAGCAAGATAACGAGTCATGGCCAGTAGACGAGCGCTGCTAGATTACGTTCTATCACAGCTTGCGCGGAGAGCGATATGGGGCGGTTACTGCAGCTTGCGCTGTGGTCGCACACAACGTTTGATATTGCTACGATACTGAGGATGTGCGTGGAAGAAGAGGAGAACGAGGTTGGCACGAGCGGTGATCGGCCAGATCCCTGGACTCTCGCATTGATCGTCTCCTGTAAATAAAGGCATCCATCGCACCGTAACAAGATTGGTGGAGGTGCCGGGGTACAGCGGAGCGATCCAAGGCCAACGATCGCGGAAGCGCTACCTCAAGAACTACGCCGAAGCCGCCGACTGGCTGGTCTACCACCGCTCTCTATGGATCCGATTGCTGACGGCGACACCACGCACTCTTCGTCTGGCGCTGCGTGGCCCCGGCACATGGTACCACGAAGCTTCTCAGGGAGGGTCGGAGAAGACGTCGACGAATGGCTGAAACACTTCAACCGTGTGAGTATATACAACTGTTGGGATGCGGCCTCCCGGTTGTCCAACGTCGGATTGTTTCTTCAAGGGACGGCGTTGGTGTGGTTTGAAAACCACGAAGAAACAATAATGACCTGGGAAGCGTTTGAGAAAGAAATAGCGAGCTGCTTCGGGGACCCATTGATGAAGAAGAAGCGCGCTGAGCAAACTTTGATGCAGCGTGCTCAAGTCCCCGGTGAAACATGCACAACGTACATCGAAGAGATCCTGAAATTGTGCAAGTCTGTAGACCCACGCATGAAAGAAGATGACAAGGTAGGGCATCTTCTCAAAGGGGTTGCTGAGGATGTCTACAATTTCCTCATCGGCAAGGACACCTTGGCGTCTGTAGCGGACGTAATACAACACTGCCGCCCGTTTGAGACACTGAAGGCTAGGCGCATCACTCCCAAATTTGGTAGACTTGCCAACGTCACCACCGTTGCAAGTGTCGACGTCCCTCCAACATCCCCCTGTGATCTTGCCTCAATGATCAGGCAAATCGTACGCGAAGAACTTGGACGACGTGATGCTGTCAACCCGCCGAGAGCACCTGCTATCAACACCTCCCCGCCATACGACGCAATGTGTGCTGCCGTTGATGCCACGCTATATGATGTGCCCCAATCAAGAGCACCAGCGCCCCCAACCGACAACTTACATCATCGCCGTGGTTTCCAGAACGCCTCCCGCCAACCACCTACAATGGTGTCTTCGTGGGACGATCATGGGCACATGGCGCCTCGTGGAAGGTTTGGCGACGTGCGTGAGGCCCCTGTGTGCTATAACTGCGGTTTCCGTGGACATGTGGCTCGATTCTGTGGTCAAAGGCGTCGCCCCCAGCAACGCTACTACGAAAGACCATCACCTTCTTCTCGACAAAACCGCTGGCGTGGTGGTATGCGTTCAATGCGGGACGCGTACGTTGGGGACGGCTTCCAGCAAACGACCCACAGTGATACACATGTAGGACGCAATTTCCACCGGAATTTACGCAACGACTCGCCTTCCTCCGTGCGAAGCTTGACGCCCCCCACAACACGCCGGTTCCGTTCCCCATCTCCTGGTCGACGCGTCACCTCCCCGCCTCCGGGAAACTAGGTGGTGCGGCCAATGGAGGTGAGGTCGCCGAACATTTGTCACTACACCCACCTATGCCTCCACCCGTTTTTATGACTCAAAATAGGGTCCCCGTGCTTATTGATGGACTTCCTACGATGGCTTTGATAGATACTGGAGCAGCTGTTTCAGTGATGAGTCTTAACTTCAAATTGCGGCTAGGACGTAAAGTGATGTTTCGCTGGGACAGTTGTGCATCATTTTGTGCAGTGAGCGGGGAGACATTGTGTCCGATCGGTGTGTGTGTTGTTAGTGTCACTTTGGGTGACAAGGTCTTCGAGGCTGAATTCGCCGTCCTGACCAGCTCCACCCATGACATCATCTTGGGCATCAATTTTCTACGCGAGTGCGGGGCTACTGTAGATTGCGGTGCTGGCGAGATTATGCTATCGGCATTTACTGACGATCCTAGGTGCTGTCAAGGATCTATCACCGTCATTGAGGATGTTGTCTTGCCGCCCAACTCGATGAAGACCGTACGCGTTGACGCCTCTGCCTCGGACGCCGGAAAGTTTGATGTTCTTGTGGAGCCCATTCCTCTTAATTGCGCCAAGAAAAATGTGCTCATTCCACATTGTGTTCTGTCGATCAGTGATAGGCGATCGGCCTTATGGGTGTCGAACTATTCAAATGAACCTGTTATGCTACCCGGTGGAATGCGACTCGCCCGCTTCGAACAAAATGCGACCAGTTTCATTGCATCTTTAAGTGACGAGAGAGTAGATCCTATTTGTGCAACGTACCATACAGAAGCCAACTTTCTGAGTATGTTAAACAAGTCGCTATCATCAGAAAAACGTCAAGCTTTGGTCGAAGTCCTTGCGAAGCACGCTACTATATTGGACTTTGCGCAGAAAGAAGAGCAAATAAGTGTACCCGAGTGGCGTACTCGCCATGGGATTGACACAGGATCAGCTCACCCTATCCGACAGAAACCATACCGTGTCTCATCTGCGGAGCGCAAGGTCATTACTCAACAGGTAGAAGAGATGTTAAAGAAAAGGGTTATCCAAGAGTCGTGTAGTCCTTGGGCTGCCCCTGTGATTTTCGTCCGAAAAAAAGATGGTACATGGCGATTCTGCGTGGATTACAGAAAGCTCAACTCTGTTACTAAAAAGGATGTCTACCCGTTTCCCAGGATTGATGATGTCATCGATTGTTTACATTCGGCATCGTACTTCTCGTCCGTGGATTTGAGATCTGGTTATTGGCAAATACCCATGCACCCGAATGACAAAGAGAAAACGGCCTTCATAACCCCAGATGGTCTATTTGAATTCAATGTAATGCCGTTTGGCCTATGCAACGCTCCAGCCACGTTTGAGCGCTTCATGGACTCTGTGTTACGTGGACTAAAGTGGGAAGTTTGTCTTTGCTACCTGGATGACATTATAATATTTGGCCGTACATTCGATGAACACAACCATCGTCTAGACATTGTTCTCACCTGCCTTGAGAGAGCTAAGCTCACCCTGAACTCTAAGAAGTGTCACTTTGGCAGCCGTGAGACTCTCGTTCTCGGTCACCTGGTGCACAAGCATGGCGTTCGACCCGATCCCCAGAAAGTCGCAGCAGTCAGCAGCTTCAAACAACCTCAGTCGGTACGAGAGTTGCGAAGCTTTTTGGGCCTATGCTCGTACTTCCGTCGCTTCGTGCCCAGGTTCGCCGACCTCGCTTACCCTTTGACGTCCCTACTCAACAAAAACGCACCTTTTCGGTGGTCAGCGGAATGCGAGTCGTCTTTTTCGCAACTCAAGTTTGCTCTTACGTCAGGGCCCGCACTTCGCCACTATGACCCATCTGCTGCCACAGAAGTTCATACCGACGCCAGTGGTGTAGGTATTGGCGCCGTCTTGGTACAACGCCATGGAGCTGCTGAACACGTCGTTGCCTATGCCAGTCGCTGTTTAAGTAAGCCGGAGCGAAACTATACTGTGACAGAGCAGGAATGTCTCGCGGTCATATTCGCCGTGCACAAGTTTCGCCCTTATATCTATGGACGCCGATTCTCGATTGTCACGGACCACCATTCTTTATGTTGGCTCACTGGACTACGGGACCCATCTGGTCGTCTTGCTCGTTGGGCATTACGATTGCAAGAACACGACTTTGAAGTCTGCTACAAGAGCGGTCGTCGTCATGCCGACGCTGATTGCCTTTCACGACTTCCCCTTCCGACGACCGAGTGTGACGCTGACAACTTTGATGAATATTTGGCTGTAGTGGATACTCCGTTCCCCGACCTAACAACTTTTCGAGCAGAGCAACGCAATGACAACAGTCTCGCTTCTTTCTTTATTTCCGGAACGAACGGTCAACGTGGTTTCGTCGTAAAGGATGGCGTTCTTTACAAAAAGAATTATTCCGGCGTAGGCCCTCGCCTACTTCTAGTTGTGCCTACAAGTCTTCGACAACACGTACTTCGAGCAATGCACGACGACCCAACATCTGGCCATATGGGTTTTTCTAGGACATTTTATCGCACGCAAGAACGCTTCTTCTGGCCGAAGATGCGTAAAAGTGTGACTGCATACGTTGCGAGCTGTGAGCAATGTCAACGCCACAAGCGTCCTACAACTCCGCCAGCCGGACTACTTCATCCCATAGCACCCCCGAGTTCACCATTTGACGTCGTAGGTGTCGACCTGCTCGGCCCTTTTCCGCGATCAACGAACGGCAACCGATGGATTATTGTGGGCGTTGACCACCTCACACGTTACGCCGAAACTGCGGCGATTCCTGCGGCAACGGCCACTCAAGTTTCACAGTTCATGCTGTCACACGTTATATTACGCCATGGATCCCCCCGTGTCATCATCAGTGATCGCGGGCGGCAATTTGTTGCCGATGTAGTTGAAGACCTCCTTCGTCTTGCTTCATGCCATTTTCGTCACACTACCCCGTATCACCCGCAGGCTAATGGTTTGACGGAACGAACAAATAGGACTCTCGTCAACATGATTTCCATGTATGTTGATTCTGGACACAAAACATGGGACGCGATTTTGCCATTTATAACTTTCGCCTACAACACTGCACAGCACGAAACAACGAGATACAGTCCATTTTATCTGCTCTACGCACGCCAACCCCGCACAGCTCTTGACACTATTCTTCCTTTTTCCGAGACTGATCAACCTACTCTCGCCGAAACCATTTGCCGCGCAGAAGAGGCCCGGCGCATCGCCCGTCTTCGAACTTTCGTCTCACAGAAACGCTCCAAAAACCGTTACGATAGAAGTCACCGGCACGTATGGTTTGAGAAAGGGGATTTGGTGTGGCTTTGGACGCCGCTTCGCAAGCGCGGACTCTGCCAAAAGTTTCTGGCCAACTACACCGGTCCGTTTGTTGTCTTGGAACGTCTAAGTGATGTCACGTACGTGATATCTCAGCTGTTGTCAACTGGCCGCCGCTCAAGCAAGACCAACATCGTTCATGTTGCCCGTTTAAAACGCTATCATCATCGCAACGAAGCCTAACTCGCCCGGTGGGCATCGTCTGCAAAGGGGGAATCGCTACGATACTGAGGATGCGCGTGGAAGAAGAGGAGAACGAGGTTGGCACGAGCGGTGATCGGCCAGATCCCTGGACTCTCGCATTGATCATCTCCTGTAAATAAAGGCATCCATCGCACCGTAACAATATGTTGGCAGTGGACTACGCACTGCTGGCCTGAGCGGAGAGGGAGTGCATGCAATCTAGCAGCGCTTGTCTACCGGCCATAACTTTTTATTATTTTTTGTGGGGGGGGGGGGGGCAATAGACGACGCTGAAAGTGAAGCTGCTTTCTTTTGCTGTTGTGTGATGGTGCTGTAGGTAGCCGCCGCCGAGCGCAGGCCACGCGTTTGCGTGTTCCCCTTCTTAAAGGACGACAGTGTACAGTCACGGCTATAACTGAAGTAACTTGTAACAAATGCGAGGCATGCGCAGGGTTACCTTTCAGGGAGACGAAGGTTCGTTCCAGTGCCCCCCTCCCTATTGGTTCGGTGTGCGAGGCTGCCTTTTGCCCCCCTCCCCTCTTAGGTGGTTTGGGGGAGGGTGACTACCCCTCACCCCCCGTGCGCACGCCTACGAACCCATGTTTGTTCAAACAGAACTATATTATTCTGACGTGACGACGAGCAACAGATTACGTCAGCTAATTTGTCGGTTATCTTACCGAGCAGTCGTCGGCTACGTCCGGTCAGAGTCCTTCAATGCTCTGGTCCGGTGTAGACAAAGCTATTTAGTTATGTAATGGTGTTAAAGAAGCTCCACTTGATATTTTTCGTTATTACAAACTCTGAAGTTACCGGGAATTCAGCACCATGGTAGCAGGTGCTGATACAAGTTACTAGCTAGCAAATGCTCGAAACGGCATGTCTGCTTTTTTCATTTTGTATTGGGCAGTGGTTTGCTGAGACCTCTGGTAGATTGCAGCAACGCTTGTTTAAAAGCGACACGCGCTCATAAAGAGTGTAAAAAATATACCCCTCGGACTTTCCCCGTTCGTTTATCTTGGTAATTATATTATTATTTTCATTTTATTCCGCAATCAAGGGAATGCTTCAACCACAGCATACGTCTAAAGAAAGAAACAGTGGTGCGGAAAGGTCGCCTGCCGATGGCAGAGCGAGGGGAAACTACCTGAAATGCTGCGGTACTCTCGCGGTATACACGCGCCCAGGAGACGGTGACTGGGAGAGTGCAGAAGCTTGTTGCAAGCCTAACTTCGATACAGTCAACGCGCTTTACGATTTGAGCAGTGTGTGTGTATGTATGTGTGTGTGTGCTTGCGTGCGGACTAGACCTAGGTTCTGCACTTGTGAACAAACATTACGCACTTGACAATAAACTCCCCCTTGCGCCTTCGTAAAAGCGACAAAGTTATACGAAAAGCCTGCAATGCTTGCTCCAATACGACAACGACAATAATTTGTAGCATATGGTGTATAGTAATACGCGACGCCGGTCTAGTGCATCACTTGCGACTGCAATTAACCTTCAGCCAGAAAGAACACAAAGTACACTTTCGTCTCTCTACTGTGGGTAGCCAAATATTTCCCCATGAAAATTTGTTGACACAGGCGCACAAAATTTTGTTGACATAATCATGCCGACAGAAAGGGAGCGAGAAAGCCAAACAGAACATATAAGGTTGATTATACTCGCCGCTCATTTTCACCATCGATAAGATCACTGTCATTAGAGATGGCGTTTTGTATGGTTTCTGATATACACCAAGCTATTTAGGTGCTCAGCCTTGTGTTTACGTCGTAGTTCATTAATGTTACCAGGGTACACTCACGCATCTGTCGACATACTATGTGGCACGTCATCGCGTGAAAATAATGTACGATGTAGGAATACTGACAGCAGCGGCACATCACTCGCAGGTGGTCCACGCAGCGACATCCTGCAGGAGGTCAACGGCCTGCCTGTGGTTCCGGTGAAGCAGTGCAACGAGTCCTACTCCAAACTACGGGGCAACCCATTCCGCAGAGGCATCACGTCCGAATTCATCTGCGCCGGCCTCCCTCAGGGTGGAAAGGACGCCTGCCAGGTAAAAAGAAAAGAAAAAAAATCTGCATCCGTTTTTTTTTTCAGTCGGGTCTTGGGTCCCAGAAGATACAATGTCTCTGCCATATACATGTACACACATGGACGGTGATGCGCTTAGGTGTTGCGGAGCTCATCAAACCCTGTTTTACGGATTGGCGCTACCACGCTATAGAAATAACGAGACGATCGTCAATGGCGATGCTATGAATTGATTTCCTCTTCGATGTCGAGATTTGTTTTGCTGTTGACGAATCATCTTGTTTAAGAAACACACACACACAAAAACATGTCGCTATAAAGGAAAAGCGTGTTTACCTTGTGCGTAGAAACAGCCTTGCTGTGAAGCGAGAACGTAGGAACCCATTCAGGAATTATCCATTTATTATTATTCGTTTCTTTACAACACCCTAAGATTTTCAGTCCGCTACAAGGGGCGTAAAAAAACGCAAACCTGACAAACAGCGAAACAGTGTTTTGTGGCCGAAATGCGTATTAAAAATATTACATTCTGATAGACCAGGGGATTGAAATTACCGTCTGGTATTCAAGTTACGTTTCCCCTTCCTAAGTGAATAAAAACTGACAGCCGCCTTCACGCTTCACCTAGGCTGACTGGGAGGCAAAAGTCATGTTCCTTTTCTTCCCAGTCAATGAATAAATCTTTCTCCCCCCCCCCTCCCGCCTCTCCGAAAGCTCTCTGTAGCTAATTTGGTTTTGCATTGCCTTCGGTATCAGAGGCACCTCACATGGTTTTGCATTGCCTACTTGATCAGCCCACCGTTAGCCTAGCTAGGATATCATGTGATGACGTTATTACGTGACGTCAGTATGATGTCATAATTACGCCGCAAATATTGGTGATCTCTCACATCTCGAAGACGTCATATGGGGACGTCATTACGTGATGATTTTTTGCCTCACTCATGTTGACGCGAACGTGAGACGCCGGTCAATTTTCGCGTTTAATGAGGAGGCATATATCAGGCTATCGCCTTAAAAAAATAAAAGTAGCTTTAAGCTTTGTTTATTTTTTACAGTATCGAATAAAACTTAGTGCCATTATTGATCGCGTCCTGACATACCGTACAAAAAAAATGAACATGAGTGTGAACTTGCAATTTTGTCGAAGCATGTTCATGTGCTTTGTGGCTATGGTGGTTCGAGACCATACCAGCATAATTACTTGTCGCACGAACGATTCTTTGATGTACCGTTATTTTGATATCGTCGTGATATCTTTTAGTTGCGTTTTAACTGACCACATTGCTTCCGAGCATATATTGCAATGTTTTTATATGTTCTTAGTTCAATTTAGATTTTTATTGCGCAAAAATCAGCACGCAGAAATAATTAACAGAATAAACAAAACGAGGTGAGGTGGTGCAAGTTAAGTACTTTGTGCTATGGTTTAATGTCCTAAGACCATGGACGATATTGATCATTTGGTGCGCTGTTGAGGAGGGCTCAATAAATTTTTACCTCCTTGGGTTATTCCACATGCACCTAAGCTAATGTACACGGGCCTCAAGGATTTTAGCCTCCATCGAAAATACGGCCGCTGTCACCAGGATTCTATCCCGCGAATTTCAGGCCAGGAGTCGAGGTCTGCAACCACCAAAACATCGTTGCTGGTCATTACTTCTCTAACCTGAACATCGACAAAAAAATGAGGATATGTCGTTTTTCGGGCCATGAGTGTGGCACTTGATATGGAAAGGCTCGATGCAACGGGGGACACACCATATGACCCTAAATGTGTGGTTACGACCACGACTAGGGGGTATAGGCAAGCGTGTTTGCGTGTCGCGCAGGTGCATAGGATGCGTGCCTTCGCCCAGCGGAAGATGACGCCACTGCCGTCCCGATGGGCGCCCGTAACAGGAACTGGTTACGCATTATTTATTTGTGACCCCGAAACGGGAGGACCGCTCAGCCGAATTGGTCGGGATGCCTCGTGCTTTGCGGGTTGACGGCCACATCATTAACCTGACTGCACCCAGTCATTGAGAAGACGTGCTTTCATTGCAGGGTTGAGCTTACACAAGCCCTATCCACGTAGCCGGTAACTGTATACTTACTTGTCTAATACGCGTCTTTGTATAGATGCACTGGATACCTGTTGTGAGCTGCAATTTTAGGACTGCACTTACGGGGCTTGGTTGGCACTCGGCCAGGAATAGACCTTGCGCGAGGCTAAGAGCGTTGTGTTTCTTTCTGCGTGCATGTTGCAGGAGTGTCTCTCTGTTTGCAAACATCCTTGAACTGTGAGGGCTGCAATGAGCAGGTCAACCTTACAGCCGGTTTCCCCGTTCTTTTACTGAGAAACAATTGCGTCACAAGGTGCCGAGTGCGCGACTCATCATTTTGTGCTGCGAGAAGGTGTCTAGCATATGAATATCTCGAGAGGTTGATTCTGTCTCGCTCCCAAAACAGTTCGATCGCTTTGCATCCGTTTGCT
>WOVY01003812.1:87500-120000 GCA_013436015.1 Rhipicephalus annulatus
GTCGTAAAGAAAGCCACGTCAGCGCGCTTGAACTGAGCGCTCAGCTATACAGTTTAGTATGCGCACAATAAAGATGCAAGCGTAGGTACAGTGTCAATTTTTATGGAAGGGAACGTGGGAGCGCGTGGCCGGTGCGCTCCGGTGGCTGCTGGCAGCGCGCTCAAGCGGGAGCGAGATCAACCACAGCCTCTTTTCGCGTAATCTCTCGGCGAGCAAAACAAGCATATGGAACCAGCAGCAAGATTGCTACCCCCTCCCCCTTCAAGGTGATTATCGGCCTCTTGCGTTATCGCCTTGAACAGGGAAGGGATTGCGGTCTTTCCGCTAGTCACTTATAAGCAATGAATGGTTGAAAAAGGTCTACGCCTATTCTCGGGGTAGTTCTCTGCTCTTCGAGGCTAGAACAAGAGCCCCGCCACGGTGGTCTAGTGGTTAAGGTACTCGGCTGCTGACCCGCAGGTCGCGGGATCAAATCTCGGCTGTGGCAGCTGCATTTCCGATGGAGGCGGAAATGTTGTAGGCCCGTGTACTCAGATTTGGGTGCACGTTAAAGAACCCCAGGTGGTCTAAATTTCCGGAGCCCTCCACTACGGCGTCTCTCATAATCATATGGTGGTTTTGGGACGTTAAACCCCACAAATAAATAAATAAATAATAAATAAATAAATAAATAAATAAATAAATAAATCAATCGAGGCTAGAACGGGAGTATTGCGGACCAAGACGTACCGAGCAAAATACGAAGGCACACGGTATGTAGTGCGTGTTGAGAGGAAGAAGAAACGGCTGAATATTTGATAATGTTCTGTGAAGGGCTCCACCCTATATAGTCGAAGATAACGGCGCCGAATTTTTCAAAGCATTGGGGTTAAGGGACAGTGAAGGCAAAATAGACTTTAAACGGGTAGAAACAACCAGGAGGAGGCTAACTATTTGGTGGCTACAATCGAGGTGCGAGTGAAATTTAATATCTAAATGCACAGTGATAGTACTTAACTTTATGGCTAGGCGACGTGAGCCACCGCCTGATCTAAAGGGCACAGCCGGATACATCCATCCATCCATCCATCCATCCATCCATCCATCCATCCATCCATCCATCCATCCATCCATCAGGAGCGCGCAGGCCACGCGATCCGGTGCTCCCTTTCATAAAAATTGGTACTATACATCTCTATATGCCTCAGACTGTCGCGTTGAGTCCGATCAGACATGTGCGTGGCTTTACGTACCCTTTGCGCATTCATTCCACCCACTTGCTTCCTACGGGCACGTTATGTATGTACAGTCGCACTCAATATGAGTCGGAACACGCCGTGGTTACTGATCCCAAGCCCGAAAAATGGTACCTAGAGACGTTATATTGGTTGTGTAATTACCGGTATCTAAGAGAGCTGAATTCACCTTTTTTTTCCATGTAGGTGTCGATTTAAGTGTTAGCGACATTTTGAGCACAAGCCGTGTGTTGCAAGTTATATTGAGCGCGACTGTACGTCTCTCAGTAGATGCACTAAATGACCGATGCGCTTCGTCGATCGCGTGACAATGAGCAGGCCGTTTTGACATCCACCACTAGACGCGCAGCTTCAGCACCAACCTGGATCTCGCGGAGACTTCCGTAGGCTTCGAGTGGCGAAGGAACTCGTTTGCTTATGTCATTCTGGTCTATGCAACGGTTGCTCGATCAGGGCAAGCTAACTATCAAGTCACGTACCGTTCCATGGCGTCCGTTCACGGAAGCAGTCGCAGCTCGTCCGGAGCTCGACGCAACACCCTTTGTTCCTGGACTAGTGCACACTGTATCAGCTTCTCTAGGCGTAACGAATTGGCCTTTTCTAGCACAGTGTGAGCCCTGACGCGTCATCGCCCCAAAAAGCGTCCGCGTGAAGGACGGAACCTCATCTCCGACATGCTTACGAACAAAAAAAAATCAGAGGCCAATACACTCTGCAAAGGTAAAGCGCATGACAGAGAGATGACACAATTTTCAACCATATCCGACCACACACACCCTGCAACTAAATCTGAAATGTCTGTCCAGAAAGTCCGTTTTGAACTTAGCTTACGCTCCCTTTAAGTTTTTATTCGAGCGGCAGGCGCCTTCATGCTGCGACATGCGTCGTCTTGTCTGGCTTGTTGCATGCTCTTGGCGATTCCTGCGTGACCTTAATTGGCATCAGCCACCCGAGTGTTCACGTTTTTATTTTTGGTAGACCAGTGGTGGAGGCGGGGAGCTTGTGCGATTAGTATGACGCATATGTGCGGTAAGAGTTTTTGCATACAACAGGACAGATCCCCTAGCCACGTGCAGCTTAAATGTAGAACAAATCGTTTTTACGTCGCATGGGGCACCACTGAGCAGGAAGTGACGATGCTTTGCATCAGCCATGGCGTATAGTGGGATACTGTCACTGAAGGTACCGGCGTGCTGGAGTTCGTCGGCTCTCATCAGAACTGGGCAGAAGAAGGTAGCGAAATCAGACGGAACGAGTTCTTCCACTGAACTTTCGGTTGTTGCTTTATTTTCAGCGACTAAGTATCCTATGGTATGCATATATCTAAGAGAAATTCAAGAAAATATGTATTTAAAAAAGCAAGTAAAGACAGAGAGCGAGAGAGGCTTGTGAGTTTCGCACTTGAACTGAAAATCGGATGAGCTTGTCGAAGCTGATGGAATGACCATCGTGGCAGCCACTGCGTGTGCGCTGACTGTACACACGGCTCGTTTCGCGACGGTTCGTCTGAAAGCAGTGGTCAGGCGCTGGCCTGAAGCCGCCCTCCAATTATCCGTCAGCCGAGGCAACGACACTGTTTCTTTCGCGGCAGCGACCATTACGACGCTGGAAATTTGCGCTTGCTTGCTCCATGACGGGCTGTCAGGCGCAAGGGGGAAAAGGGGTACCATGACGGGCTGTCAGGCGAAAGGATGAAAGAGGGTAAGTGCGAAATCTCAGACAGGCATCGTTGAATTGGCTCCTCCCCATCCTTTTGACCCCGTCGAAGACTGCAGCCAGCAGTGCCAGTCCATGAGCAAAATAAGCTCGCTCGCAGGCGGGCAGGATACCTTACACTAGAGGCTGGCTTCTTTTGTCTGGCCATATTGTTTCGTGACCGGCAGTGGGCATGATAAACAAGGCTGTTCGTCAAATTCACCTCTCCTTATTTGTTCTGTTCGTTACATTTTCAGGCGCCATTGTCACAAGAAGCAAAATGAGACATGGGGAACGAACATTCCAGGAACAGCTGTCGAAAGCGAAGGCGAAAGGTGGAGAGGAAAGGGAAATACACACGCGTCATGACTGAACAGGCATTGCTTCAACCATTCTTGCTGCCCTCGTGTCAGGCGATACAGGAGGCATCGGCGAGTGCATTGACTTGTCAAGGAATGACTCCCTGTTTCTCGTTAAAAAGCGATTTATTTATTTATTTATTTATTTATTTATTCATAATATCCCTAAAGGCCCTCGTGAGAGGGTATTACATAGGGGGGGGGTTACATGAGCAAAATTACAAACAATAAACAGATTGAGGGAAATGCCCTTAGAGTATACCCTAATGCAACCTAAATCGACTGCTCTCCTGTCACGAAGACACACCGACGGCTTGCTTTACTCATACTTAGCAAAATATTGTACGAAAACAGCCTAATGATAAAATTCATTGAGCTATTGCGATGATGACTTATTGAAATTGCATAGCTTACTTTAGCAGACAGTTTTACTTACTATATATTGAGCATTAGGTGGCGCGGTACTTTTAAGCAATAATAGATGCGGTGATAGTGATAAAAAGCCTTAGCTATGTGAAATCAAGATGTACATTTAAATCAATGCCTCAGTTAGTAGCAATGGAAAAATATAAGCGCAGTTCTTGGTCACCATGCCCAAACACTATAAGCATGGTAAATCAGCAAATGGTATGAAGTAAACGTAGACGGAAAGAATATACCGGTACTGACCTACAGTGCCTTTGCGTATTTTAAGTTTGCGTTTTGTATGTGACCTTTGCACTGGTTTGTCACTCGTGTCAAACCGACCAGCCCAAGTATTAAAGCAAAAAAGCACGTGCAGTTTATTGTGATTTTCTCGTTATGACAGCGAAGCATCCTAAAAAAATAATGGGCACTAAGGAGCAATAAATTATAAGTGAGATTATTGAAATTGTTTACAAGTTAATATTGTCTGTTTTCGTGCTTCATTGGTAGCGCTGAAATGCGAACTCACCAGCGTGGTGCCGAGCTGAAAGTTGGAAGTGAGAGAGTTGATATGAAGTCAACAATACTCCTAATGTTCAAGCTTGATGCGCCACTTTTGAGTATTGACTACCACGCTCATCAGCAATACGTGTGCTTGATTTATATGAACCATCAAGGGAGCCGCGCCGTTCACCGTACGTCCAATGTACAACCTAATGAATATCTAATCAATGAAGTTTAAAGTTTCACGGAAGCCCGTCTGGTCGGGATGACACGTGGTTGAAGGTAAATAACCTGGAGGCACTGCGCCGACCAGCGTAAGAGTTCAAAAACACAAAAAAGGACGTTTCAGCTCCCATGTGGAAGCCTTGTTCGCAGTGCAATTTCCCTGTGAACAAAGCTTCTAGGTGGGAGCCGAAACGTCCCTTTTCTGTGTTTTTTTCTTTTTAAACTTTTACTTTGGTAGGCGCAGTGCCTCAAGGTTTTTCATCTACAATCATCTAATCAATATGCAGGATAACCACCCAAACACCGGTTTTTGTTTATTTGGAACAATATGTAACATACCATCTTTAGAATAACCCTGTTATATCGTTATTTCGTAATATTATTCATTCTCTCGTTCGTAATCGCATGGCTCATTCGTTCGACCAGCACTCGTACGCGTGAATAACCCATGCCCTAATCGTTCCACAGAGGCGAAATACATTTGAGTGCACCTGAGTAACTTAGGGCGAGCACTCTACTGTCCTGGTCAAATAAAGTGCTCCTGCTCTTCTGGTAGATTTATTACCCTGTCAGCTTGTGACCATGTGGTACAGACACAATAGAGTGCTAGGTGCTGGTCGCCAATCTCGGAAGCTTTGTTCTCGCCGCCACTCTTCCCTGAATTACAGTTA
The DNA here is from genome assembly GCA_013436015.1 of Rhipicephalus annulatus. Lineage (NCBI taxonomy): Eukaryota > Metazoa > Arthropoda > Arachnida > Ixodida > Ixodidae > Rhipicephalus > Rhipicephalus annulatus. Next base: position 92,595 of record WOVY01003812.1, read on the forward strand.
AACTGAAGTAGATGAACTTCCATGGAACCCGCGGCATTAACTCACCGAAGCACCCGTTAAATAAGAAAGCACCGCCTGATAAATTGCGTGCAGCAGGTGCTCGCGCAGCGGCTGCGAACGGTGACGGGCGTGGCACCTAAGACTCAGTGACCCACTTGGCCGACATGCTCATAAAGAGGAGCCCACTCCTCCGAAGCGCGGCCACGCGAACGGTCATCGTTAGGCGCCCCTATTCGTCTCGTCGCGGCTGCGTACGAAACCGCTATAGCGTGAGCACGCCCACCCATTCCGAGCATCCGGAGAGGCGGCGCATCAGCGGTCACGAAAGCCGCAGCGGGGCCGTCGCATATTTGGCCAAGACTAATTGCCGACATGACACCACATCGTTGTTAGCTCGGGCGCCGCACTCTCCAGTAGCAGCTACGGGGTCGATGGGAGCTGGAAAACGCTCTTACGCCGCACTGATCGGGTCAAAGTTCCATGGCCAGCTAGCCGCAATCCGGTTTCGCAATGGGGTGCTCCTCTCACTATAGAGCGCGGCCACAAATTGATCTCTTCGCGTTGGGGGTTGTTCTTGCATTTTCTCAGACTACGTCGTGTAAGGTCAGGCACTCTCCTCGGCCACACCAGGGTGCCTCCGGTTGCAGTTAGTGTTTCATTAATGCTTATTATTTATCGTCTGGTCAATGCAGGTGCGTCCACGTGCATCGTATAGTGGCTTACGCCATGGGAAGTGCTTCCCTCTCATAATCTAATGACTAGTCCGCGTATTATTGCAATAACACATTTGCTTGTGCTAGGCAGATGTGGCTATTCACTTGTACTGACCCCCCCATGTGTTGATCATGATAGAGACTTCAATGATGAGGCCGCCCACGGAGAGCGATTGCCTTTCGCGGTAACATAGTCAAAGGTGCCTCTTCCGAAACGTGGAATAAACGAACTTAATCATTTTGTGTATCTTGGGTGAACTTGCTTGCGATGCTCTGCGCAAGATGAAATATTTTTATTCGCATAAAACAAAAGCAATAATAAATAAATAGCAAGAGCGAATAAAAAAAGCGAAGTTAACCGGACCGTAGTATTTGATTCGCTGCTGTCTTTATCTTTCATATTCAACGTTTTCTTGCTACATAATTTACTGGGGAAACATTCATGCAATGGAATTACTCAAGTGCAATACTGATTGCATAAAGGAAGAGCGAGAAAAATCCGAGATATACGTAAATTTCAATTTTACGTGTGAGGTATTACTGTGGGCCGCTCATTACACTTGGTCGTTTACGTATACGAGTACCTTCACATGATGCCACCGAAGTCAAGGTGTAAAAGCTTACAGAGCGGTGCACCGGCGAATATACTGGTCGCGGCGGCTATTCTTCCACTTTCTTTTGTACAGGGCAGTAATATGTTTGGTCAGGCTGTACATAAAAAGTATTTTCCTTGCTCCTTTACTGCATCGCTTCCTCGCGTGCCTTGATGGACCATCCACACGATTCCCGCAGTGCTTCACCAAGCGTGCCTGTTCTGACACATTCGCAGGGTGACTCCGGCGGACCACTCATGCTGGACCACGAAGGACGCTGGACGGCGGTGGGGATCGTGTCTTTCGGCTATCGCTGCGGGGTGGCCGGCTACCCCGGCGTGTACACACGTGTGTCGAGGCACCTACAGTGGATAGACAACAATATATACATGGACTCCATCGGCTACAACACCATTGTGTAAGCCCCGAGAGCCGACGCAACTCATCACAGTGTACTGAGAGTGCGCCTTGAGGCGCTTTCGGCGTGGACTGTTCTCGGTGCCTCCAAGGCGCCTCCTTCAAGATCACCATATAAGAGTGGACGATCGCGTCGATGAAAGTCAAATCCATCGACTGACGCAATCGTCTGCTTCAGAGCCCGGAATACGACATTTTTTCCGGCGCGAGCGAGAGACTGTGGCTCGACCCGCCACACTGTGCTGATAATAGTTGCACAGAGAAAACAAAGAGCTTAGTTGAGGAGTATGTATGACATAGCAAGAGAAGAATGTGTAAGCAGGTGTTTACCATGAGTATTTACGCTCCTGTAAGACGGACTGTCATTAGCGAAGCAAAGATGAATTCATTGTTGCTTTGGTACAAAGGGAATATTGACTGCAGGTGCCCCCTCACCTTGACATCGTGCCGCTAGTGATCACGTTTCAATCACTGCCTATGTTTTAAACACGAGTCGTGTTCATCACCCAGCGACGGGCGCCTCATTTGAAATGTTCGGAAACCGCCACCAGACACTGCCGTCCAGAACAAGCGTATGGCTGTGCCATCCTTGTGCGAACGAGTGCGTGAACGAGTGAGCTCTGAGACGAGTGAAAGCTTGAACAAGGACTAGAATAACTGTAATTAATTGTAGTTTCCGTGCTGTTTTATTGTTTTGTTTCTTTTTCTGTCATTTTTTAAACTGTTGTGCGTTGTGTCTAAGGGCTTTACATAAGCACAACAAATAGATGGCGATGAACCGCGGTGCTGGACCTCACGGGATATCGCAGTGTCCTTATTAATATTCGGTGTTTGTTTGCACTGTAGCCTGATTGAAAATAAAATAGGAAAACGCTTTGACGACAATGTGACTTATTTGTGGGTGTCTTGTTTTACTGGAAACACTGACAGACTACTCTTCATGACACAAAGTTACTACCAAGAGAAGTTCCTCATTTAGGGGAAGTATATTTTTTTGATAAAAGAGAAAATGAAAGAATACTATGTCACCTCTATCAATGTTTGTCTTTGACAGATGCCTTCACCATACATAATCTCGTTTTTATCACAGTTACCTACGCCTTGTTTTTGCGAGTATGTTGCGCAAAGCGAACGGCTTTGTCAGTGCCCACGTGGTTCTGGAGATTAAAATTCGCAAGTTAACGTTTCACCTTCAAAGGTGCAGAAAAGCCATGATTAGGGAAGTTGCATACGATTCGATGATCTTTTTTGTAAGCGGCCATTGCTTTCCGATCCACTTGCTTTGTTTCCTAAGGCACTTCATGGGACTGTGGGTCGAGCCTTACTTCACTAACACATGATTTTCTTCTAATATTTCAAAAGACTTAACGCCTCAAACCCACAATAATAAACAGATTTAGTCGCCACTAGAAATGTCTGGCATGCGGCGTCTACAGAGCTGCGGCAGAGGCCCTAAATCTATTTAATAATATGAGGTACGCCCTAAATTTCGACCACCTGGGGGTGTTTAACGCGCACCAGATCTAAATACACGGGCTTCAAGCATGTTCGCTTATTCGAAAATGTGGCCGCCTGTCACACCGGTTCCGTTAATTAGGGAGGGGGCGATCGCCGGGCTAATTCCAAGAGCCGAAGTATCGGCCCCCCGAACCGCACCACGAAAGCGTGGACAATTTAGAAGTGGTCCTTTTTGGCGCGCCAGCGGACGCCGGCTGTGGCCCAAAGAACAAGTCAGAGCCGAGAGTTGATAAACAAACAAATTATATTCTCAATAATGGCAGATCGAAAACAATACACAAAAATGCACACTCCACAATAGTTGCATACAATATGTCACCAATCAAACCAATCAATCAACGTACTACACAACACAATCAGCCACTCTTGAAACAACGGACTCGGACAACAATACGAGCTACAATGCAGTCGCATGCATTGAACAACCAAGACACTTAAAGACTAAAGAGATAGAAAACCTATTCAGTCCAAAGTTCTTGGAACCAAAGTCGAGATGATACTCTTCCGAGAATCACTCACTCAAAGTCCAGCGTTGTTGTCGTTCCGCAGCCCTCGAAGTTTCTCTTCCAGGAAACCCCGCGTCCTCAAATGGCCACTCTCCAAGCTTCAAACTTCTTCGCCGGAAATCCGTCGGCTTCACATACGCAGCTGTTGCCACGCGTCTTCGCTCGATAGCGGTAAACACACGCTCTTGCCTGTAGCCCGAGCCTTCACCCACTGGTGGAAATCCTCTTCATCTCCGGCTTCGTCCCTACGGACCAAAAACCTTCGCCGACTACACGGCGGAATCCCTACGCGCTCTGGCGCTCACTTCCGTCTCCTCCTGCTTTCTCGTCTCGGCCGCTCGATTAAATACCTTCCGCGCCACCTTCCAGAACGTTCTCCTCATTTCGTCGGCGCGATGCGCAGCGAAGGCTGGGGAGAGGCACGAGACGGTTCGACTGCCCTCCCCGGAGGATGATTCAACTCGGTCTGACCCCGCCCCGTTCGTTCTAGAAAAATCGTGGGCTTGCTCGGCCGCCGCTTGGGGGGAGGAGGTTCATCGCTTCGCCGCTTCCGAGAGGAGAGGCGTCGCGCGCCCGGGGAGCCCTGGATGCTTGTTTCTTTTTTTTTCTTTTGACCTCGCGGCGTTTCTCCCGCCCGTTGTCGCAAGAATTTGGCGGCGCGCTCATTTTTAGCGCTCGTTCTGTGACACTGCCCCCCACTTTAAGAATATTATCTCATAATATTCAAAACCACACAAACGAGCGCCAACAGTCACCACACACTCTCACAGACTGTAACATAGTCCGTCGCTCATGACACGTCACATTCACAATAGATCACTTAATACAATTGTACATTGTAATTCAATTACACAACACGTGAAAACACAACCACAAGCACATGAGTACAACACTCCACCACACATTCCCAATAATACAAATGTACGAAGTTCTCTCATTACAACAATGGTCCAATACTATTTATCACATCACAGCACAACACTTCGACACTTGTGACACAGGATAACACAATATTAACACAACATATGGCACTCAGCACTGCCCAACACATTCTGATTCGACCTCAGCACTTATCCTGTGTACTTTGAGCGGCGCTTGCGCCCTTTCTTGCGGTGCTCGCTCGATCTCTTTTTGTGTTTACACGTTCCTTTTCGGCGAGCCTTTTCCAACGGCGGTATCTGAGGCAGCGTCTCAGCCATCGTTGTCACTTCCGACCCTGCTAACGGGTCATGACGTTCGACGGGTCCTGTCTGTTTATTTACCAGCTTGTTCATGTCTCTACATTTGGCCCGGCTGGCCAACTCCGTCTCCTTTGCACTGTCGGTCGGTTGAGGTCGTGCCGACGTAAGTCCAGTAGCCCGACCCGTGAACTCGTTCAACACGATCATCTTATCATTCATAGTCCCTTGCACCGCGGCTTCACCTTGGGCTCTAGTGAGATCCGTCTCGGGATGCTCCTCCACTGTATCTCGCGGTCGCTGGGTTGGCGAGGGCTCTATCTTCGGGTCTTCTCCCAAACATTCCGGATCATTCGGTCCTCGCGCCCCGTCGATGTTTCCGATGACAAGGTCGTAAAGGGGGGTCGTCATACATAGAGCGGTAACTTTTCCGCTGAAGTACGGGGTTTCCACCTTGATTTCTGCTTCGGGAAGCATCCGAACTGTACGGTCGATTAGGCAAACCGGTTTCATTTTGCCTGTTAACTCACTTTCCCGTACCAGATTTCTCCGCACGATAACAGTGGAGCTGCCGGTATCTCTTAACACCGTAATCTTTTTGTCTGCAACTTTTCCAGGCAGCGTTGGCATTCCTTTCGTAACACCGTTTGGCTGTTTTGACATTACAGCACCAACAATAGGAATTTTCTCCCCATTTTTCAATTCGACGAATCCGTCGGTGACGGCATTATTATCGGATTTCGGTGCCACTTGCACACAGGATACCTGGTGAGTTTGACTCACTCCGTTCCGACAAGCGTCTGCTTTGTGCCCAGTCTGACCACACTTGAAACATTTCACTACCGTAGGGCTCGTGAAGATCGTTCGACAGTTTTTCGCACGATGACCAACGCGGTTACACAGAAAACATCGCTGAATGCTCTCTGGTGCACGCTTCTTTTCTTCGGGAGCCAATTTCTTCGAGTCATCGGGACGATCCTTCTTGACCTTGGCCAAATTAGTGCCACCTTGCGCTTCTAAGAATTGATCAGCCAATTCAAGCATGTCTTCAAGTGAGTCAGCCTTCCTCTCTTTTAAGTACAGTGACAGGCTTGGGTGGCAACTAGAAAGAAATTGTTCTCTAATTAGCAGCTCTCTAAGCTCATCGTACTCCTGCGCTGTCCCTGAAAGTTCAATCCATCTGTCGAAATAATGGCAAAGTCGGGCGGCATACTGCGTAGCCGTCTCCCCATCAGCTGGCTTTCCTGTCCTAAATCTGTCCCGGAATCCTTCCACGGTAAATCTAAATCGCTTCAGCAAAGCAGCTTTCACCTTTGCATAGTTGGCTGCATCGGTCGGCGTCAGCCTACCGTACACACTGAGCGCTTCACCACTCAAGCAAGTACTCAAAGCAGTTGCCCATTGATGTTCCGGCCAACTCTGGCTCTTCGCAATTGTCTCAAATCGGTGAAGGTACGCGTCAAGGTCGTCCTTCTTTTCATCAAACGCGACGAGCAGCTTGCTTGGGTTCAAGCGGAAGCCATGATCTTCCCGTTCGCTGCTTCCAACTCTAGCTGGGACGGGAGTTTCGCTTCGCTGTTGCAAACGGAGCCGCTCGAGTTCCATCTCGTGCTGCCGCTGCCGTTCCCGTTCAGCCATCTCCGCTTCTCTTTCTTCTCTCGCCCTTTCAGCGGCCAGCCTTTCTCTCTCCAACTCAGCTGCCTTTTCTTCCTTGGCCCTCTCTGCCGCCAACCTCTCTCTCTCCACCGCCTCTTTCTCCTTCTGGCTTACCCATTTCCGTAGTTCGGCGCCGGAAAGACCCATCTTCTCACCAAGCGCAACTAACTTTTCGAGATCCATTGTGTCTCGCAACTCGCAAATAAAACCTTGCCGCGTGCAAAAAGTATCTGCCTAAATCGGTCTATCGGAACACTCCCCTGCACTCGTTAACGAGAACACTGAACAACGCACAAAATCGTTCCGATAGCACTATCAACAACTCGAGGCTCTTTCTCACTACTTTGGACACACTGTGCACCAAAAGGTCCTGTCGCGGACGCCAGATTAATTGTCACACCGGTCCCGTTAATTAGGGAGGGGGCGATCGCCGGGCTAATTCCAAGAGCCGAAGTATCGGCCCCCCGAACCGCACCACGAAAGCGTGGACAATTTAGAAGTGGTCCTTTTTGGCGCGCCAGCGGACGCCGGCTGTGGCCCAAAGAACAAGTCAGAGCTGAGAGTTGATAAACAAACAAATTATATTCTCAATAATGGCAGATCGAAAACAATACACAAAAATGCACACTCCACAATAGTTGCATACAATATGTCACCAATCAAACCAATCAATCAACGTACTACACAACACAATCAGCCACTCTTGAAACAACGGACTCGGACAACAATACAAGCTACAATGCTGTCGCATGCATTGAACAACCAAGACACTTAAAGACTAAAGAGATAGAAAACCTATTCAGTCCAAAGTTCTTGGAACCAAAGTCGAGATGATACTCTTCCGAGAATCACTCACTCAAAGTCCAGCGTTGTTGTCGTTCCGCAGCCCTCGAAGTTTCTCTTCCAGGAAACCCTGCGTCCTCAAATGGCCACTCTCCAAGCTTCAAACTTTTTCGCCGGAAATCCGTCGGCTTCACACACGCAGCTGTTGCCACGCGTTTTCTCTCGATAGCGGTAAACACACGCTCTTGCCTGTAGCCCGAGCCTTCACCCACTGGTGGAAATTCTCTTCATCTCCGGCTTCGTCCCTACGGACCAAAAACCTTCGCCGACTACACGGCGGAATCCCTACGCGCTCTGGCGCTCACTTCCGTCTCCTCCTGCTTTCTCGTCTCGGCCGCTCGATTAAATACCTTCCGCGCCACCTTCCAGAACGTTCTCCTCATTTCGTCGGCGCGATGCGCAGCGAAGGCTGGGGAGAGGCACGAGACGGTTCGACTGCCCTCCCCGGAGGATGATTCAACTCGGTCTGACCCCGCCCCGTTCGTTCTAGAAAAATCGCGGGCTTGCTCAGCCGCCGCTGTGGGGGGAGGAGGTTCATCGCTTCGCCGCTTCCGAGAGGAGAGACGTCACGCGCCCGGGGAGCCCTGGATGCTTGTTTCTTTTTTTTCTTTTGACCTCGCGGCGTTTCTCCCGCCCGTTGTCGCAAGAATTTGGCGGCGCGCTCATTTTTAGCGCTCGTTCTGTGACACCGCCGTGGCCGGGATTCGATCCCGCAGCCATCAGGTCAGCACTCGAGCACCATAGCCATTAGACCATCGTGGCGGGTCACCATCTAGTTTGAAAAGAAGCTCGAGGCCCATCATGACTTCCGAATGCGCACAAACGAAAGAAGAGGAAAGGGCTGTTTGGGCTGGATATGAAACATACACACACACGCGCAATGAGGTCGCCAGTTGCAGCCTTCAAAACACGACCACTTGTCGAGACGTCCCCGCAGAAGCTACCCATGTGCAAGAAACTTATAAATGTGAAGCATTCCTAAGAGAACCAAACTAACTTTCATCATTTCTATCTATCTATCTATCTATCTATCTATCTATCTATCTATCTATCTATCTATCTATCTATCTATCTATCTATCTATCTATCTATCTATCTATCTATCTATCTATCTATCTATCTATCTATCTATCTATCTATCTATCTATCTATCTATCTATCTATCTATCTATCTATCTATCTATCTATCTATCTATCTAAACATTCCGGTGCTGTCATGATCACCTCTTTAACATGGTGTAAAGCAAAATTGGCATGTCAGGGTAAAAGGGTTTGCCGACAAGGCTTTGACGATTTCAATAACGTGAAAACCCTCTCGTCTACGTCGACAAACGCTTTTCTCCAGACAGGTCACGCACATTTTCGTATAATACGGGCTGCAGTATGTGGTTACGAACCACAGATGACTGACAGATATATGTGCCCAAGAACTGCGAAAACAGACATTAGTGATTCAAGTACGAAAGTGTGTACATATTTAAAAAAAACGACATGGGCAGCATGAATCGGACGTATCCGAATAATGAAAATCAAGATTTCAACAGGAATCAAAGCCAAGCATTCTGTGTGGTAGTTAACGTACGCTACCACGGAGCCACGTCAGGTCTTGAAGCTGCTTTGGAAAACGATCCTATGCCGCGGTAATACCAGCACGACGTCCAATGTGGTTGCACTGTGCAGCTATCTAATTTTATGACAAAGCCAATTTAAGCAATAAAAATTGCATTTCTACTCCTATGATACGGGCGTCATACCAGGTTGACATCAGTCATGGTTCCAGCGTTGGTTCCGTTTTTATAGCAGTCTAATAAACATTAGACTGGATGCAGCGATGGCGTAGTGGTTTGAGCATCCGCCTTGCATGCAAAAGGTCCGTGGTTCAAATCCCGGTGCCGCGCAGTTTTCAACTGGATAAAAAAAATCAGCGTGGTGATGGAACTGCATTAACAGGCCTGGGAAGTGGCCTCACCAGTAACCACCGCCGGGAACGCACTCTATCACCAGAGAAGAATTGGCCACCCTGGTGCAGCCTCTGGTCACTACCTCCCACATGCATACGTCAAATAACTAACGGCCCTCGGTTCCCAGCCCCTGCAAAGCAATTGACTATGGTGGCGGTCAGATCTGCAACACAGCAGAGGGTGCTAAGGATCTCTGGATCCAGACAGGCCGCCATTGGAACCTGAACTTGGCAACGTCTAACGCTAGAACCTTATATTGTGAGGCAAGTCTCGCTGTACTATTCGAGTAGCTAGAGGGCATTAAATGGGATGTAATAGGGCTCAATGAGGCTTGGCGGACAGATGAGGCACATACAGTGTTAGAGAATGGGCACGTTCTTTGCTATAGGGGCTTGGCTGACAGAAGAGAACTGGAAGTGGGGTTCCTATTTCATAGAAACATAACTGGCAACACAGAGGAATACTATAGCATTGATGAAAGAGTGGTAAGTATCGTAACTAAACTGAACAAAAGCTACAAGATGAAGGTGGTACAGGCTTAAGCGCCTACATCCAGCCATGATGACGTTTCAGTTGAAAGCTTCTATGAAGACGTGGAATCGGCAATGAGTAAGATAAAAACAGAGTATACTATGCTGATGAGAGACTTTAATGCAAAGGTAGGGAAGAAGCAGGCTGGAGACCAGTCAATAGGAGATTATGACATCGGTACTAGAAACGCCAGAGGAGAGCTACTAGTAGAATTCGCAGAACACAAAAATCTGCGTATTTTGAATACCTTCTACCGAAAACGAGAAAACCGCAAGTGGACATGGAGGAGCCCTAATGGCGTAAATAAGAACGAAATAGACTTTATAATGACTGCACACCCAGGAGTCGTGCAGGATGTGGAAGTGGTTGGCAAGGTAAGATGCAGTGACCATAGAATGGTACGGGATCGAATCCGCCTAGACTTGAAGAAGGAACGACAGAAACTGATACGCAAGAAGCAAATCAATGAGCTAGCACTGAGAGGGAAAGTACAGGAATTCAGAGTGTCACTGCAGAACAGGTACTCTGCTCTTAGCGAGGAAACCAACCTTAGCGTAGATACAATGAATAATAATCTGACGAGTATCATCACGGAGTGTGCAGTGGAAGTTGGAGGCAGGGTAGCTAGACAGGACACCGGCAAGCTTTGCCAGGAAACGAAGAACCTAATTAAGAAGCGTCAAATCATGAAAGTGTCAAGTACAACAGACAAAATAGAACTGGCAGAGCTTTCGAAGTTGATTAATAGACGTAAAGTATGTGATGTAAGAAGGTATAACATGGAGAGAATTGAGCACGCTCTGAAAAACGGAGGAAGCGTCAAAGCAGTGAAGAGGAAACTTGGGATAGGCAAAAGGCGGATGTATGCGCTAAGGGACAAAGAAGGCAAAATAACTACCAATATGGATAGGATAGTTAAATTAGCGGAGGAATTTTACAGAGATCTGTACAGTAGCCGGGATAACCACGACTTTAATATTGTAAGAACTAGCAGTAACCCAGATGACACCCCACCAGTAATGATAGAAGAAGTCGGAAAAACTTTGGAGAGCATGCAAAGAGGCAAAGCTGCTGGTAAGGATCAGGTAACATCAGATCTGCTGAAAGATGGAGGACAGATTGTGTTAGAAAAACTGGCCACCCTGTATACGAGATGTCTCCTGACGGGAAGAGTACCAGAGTCTTGGAAGGGCGCTGACATCATCTTAATATACAAAAAAGGAGATGACAAGGACTTGAAGAATTACAGGCCAATCGGCTTGCTCTCTGTAGTATACAAGCTATTTACAAGGGTAACTGCTAACAGAGTAAGGAAAACATTAGAATTTAATCAACCAAAAGAACAAGCAGGATTTCGAACAGACTACTCAACAATAGACCACATTCATACTATCCATCAGGTAATAGAGAAATGCTCAGAATATAACCAACCACTGTACATAGCCTTCATAGATTATGAGAAGGCATTTAGTTCATTAGAAATATCAGCCGTCATGCAGGCACTGCGGAATCAGGGCGTCGATGAAGTAAATAATAACATCCTGCAAGAAATCTACAGGGGATCAACTGCTACCATAGTGCTTCACAAAGAAAGCAACAGAATACAATCAAGAAGGGTGCAAGGCAGGGGGGACACAATCTCCCCAATGCTATTTACCGCGTGCTTACAGGAGGTTTTTAGAAGTCTTGAATGGGAACAGTTAGGGATAAGAGGTAATGGAGAGTATCTTAGTAACCTGCGCTTTGACGATGACATTGCATTGCTGAGTAACTCAGGGGACGAATCGCAACTCATGGTTACGGAGTTAGACAAGGAGAGCAGAAAGGTGGGTCTTAAAATTAATCTGCAGAAAACGAAAGTAATGTACAACAACCTCGGAAAAGAGCAGTGCTTTGATATAGGTAATAGTGCACTTCAAGTTGTAAAAGACTATGTATACTTAGGGCAGGTAATAACCGTGGAGCCAAACCACGATATTAAACCACCTAGACGAATAATAATGCGGTGGAGCACATTTGGCAAGCACTCTCAAATTATGACAGGTAGATTGCCACTATCCCTCAAGAGGAAAGTATGTAGCAGCTGTATCTTGCCGGTACTTAGCTACAGAGCAGAAACCTGGAGACTTACAAAGAGGGTTCAGCTTAAATTGAGGACGACGCAGCGAGCAATGGAAAGAAAAATGGTAGATGTAACCTTAAGAGACAAGAAGAGAGCAGAGTGGATTAGGGAACAAATGGGTGTTAAGGATATATTAGCTGAAATCAAGAAGAGAAAATGGACATGGGCCGGGCATGTAGCGGGTAGGCAGGATAACCGCTGGTCATTAAGGGTAACTGACTGGATTCCCAGAGAAGGCAAGCGGGTTTGAGGGAGACAGAAAGTTAGGTGGGCAGATGAGATTAAGAAGTTTGTGGGTACAAATTGGCAGCAGCAAGCACAGGACCGGGTTAACTGGCGGAACATGGGAGAGGCCTTTGTCCTGCAGTGGACGTAGTCAGACTGATGATGATGATGACGACGATGATGAATAAACATTACATTTGCACTTCTATAATCCAGCAAGTTCTATTCAAGTGTCACTCGAATCCAGAGGAGTACGCTAACGAATGATATTATCATCACAACACCGTACTGAGCATTTCGTTTTGATGATATTGCCACTAGTACAAGTTCTGAAACTATTATTTCCACAGATGCTGGCATGCTTGTATGTGCCGCTTTTCAGAAGAGGACAAAGATGCGCGTGCAGAGAAAAACAATAGTCGTACTGCCGTTGTTCGAATCTGTTTGACGTCCTTGTGTGCCATTATCAGCAGGTTACAGTTACGTTGTAACGTGACACTGGTGGAGGTGCGGGGTAATAGTCTATGCACTGTTACCACGAGGAAGACCTCGGTCCCAACATTGACGCCTTAGTAGAAACAGCCAACCTTCGACGCAGTCGGCGGCAACTAGGCCTACCACCCCAGTTCAGCCCTCTTCCGGAACGCTCCAGAACCATGGCATATGCGACAACTGCAAGCCAGACTGAACAGACCGCGACTCCGCCAGCACCATGGCTACCAGCCTCTCGAACGCCAGAGCCCTTCCATGGGGAGCTCTACGAAGACGTTGAAGACTGGCTGGACCAATACGATCGAGTCGCCGTCGCCAACGAGTGGGACGAGCTCCGGAAACTTCGGTATGTCTATTTCTACCTGGAGGATTCAGCGCGTATTTGGTTCGAGAATCACGAGGCCGCCCTGACAACCTGGCCGGTGTTTTGCACTCAGCTGCGGAACACGTATGGTAGCGCTGACCGGAAAGAACAAGCCGAACGTCTCCTCAATTCTCGCAATCAACGACCCAATGAAAGCGTGGCCATGTTCGTTGAGGAGATGTCTCGTCTGTTCCGTCGAGCGGATTCTGCAATGACGGAAGACAAAAAGGTGCGCATTCTGATGCGGGGTGTCAAGGAGCAGCTGTTCGCAGGACTTGTACGAAACCCACCAGCTACCGTGGCAGAATTCCTCCGTGAAGCGACGACACTGGAGCGAATGCTGAGACAGCGGTCTTCGCAGTATGAGCGGTCCGACAACCTTGCATGTCTGTCAGCACCCTTGTTAACACCCGATGTCACGAGCGTGAGAGGCCTTGCTGAGCTAGTCCGTAGCATTGTACGCGACGAGCTGCAAAAGCTTCACGCAGTGCCTTCACAGCCTCAAGTGGCTGCTCTGACAGACGTCGTCCGTGAAGAGGTGCGGCAGCTGGTACGACCATTAGCGCCACCTCCAACTGAAGCTCCTCTGCTAACGTATGCGGAAGCTGTACGTACTCCTGCACCGGCAGCCAGCTATTTCCCCCGACCGACTAGCCTGCAGACGCCACAGCACTTCTCGGGCGGGCCACGCTATGAAAACCAACGACCGACTTGCCTTCAGATGCCGCAGTACTTCTCGGGCCCACCACACTATGAGAATCCGCGACCCAATTTGCGGAAATCTAGCGTGTGGCGCGCTTCCGACAGTCGGCCACTATGCTACCACTGTGGTGAGCCAGGTCACTTGTACCGGGAGTGCTCATACAGACAGATGGGCCTACCTGGATTTCGGCCAGACGCTCGTCGGCCCAGGGACGGCGAACGACCCCGCGCCATCGCAGAATACTTGGCAAGTCTACCGTCTCCGAATCTTCAGCGACGCCAATCACGCTCTCCGTCTCCTTGATGCTCTACGTCCGCGAATCAATACTCCACTTTCGCGGATGTTGTTGGGGGACGATCCGCTAGGTCCCCAAGTCCACGTTGGGGAAACTAGAATCAGCGGCCTCCGGGGGTGGGACCACTGTTAAGCTATCGTCAAAACAGCCTCCTCCGACCCTTCCACCGACCTTCGACGATTCCTTTCAGCCGACACCTCACATCGCTGACGAACCCGTTTCTGCTGACATTGCCGTTCGTGTCGACAACCATCCAGTGACTGCTCTGGTCGACACCGGCGCCGACTACTCAGTTATCAGCGCTGAACTTGTGGCTGAACTCAGGAAAGTCACGACTCCTTGGGGGCATGGACTAAACTTTCGGACAGCTGGTGGTCATCTCTTGACACCAATCGGGAGATGCACCGCAAGGCTGCAAATCTGTGAGTCGACGTTCGTTGCTTCTTTCGTTGTGCTTGCCGAATGCTCCCGGAAAGTTATCCTTGGCATGGATTTCCTTCGTGAACATGGCGCTGTTATAAATCTTCGAGGCTGCCTCGTAACGTTTGCTGACGACTATGGCCCGAAGCCTAGAGATACCAATCCGCAGAAGACTGCGCTTCGCACTGTCGACGACACTGTCCCACTTCTGCCACGCACCAGTATGTTCGTTACAGTACAGGGCGACATAGACCATGGCAGTAGTGGCATCGCTGAAGCCAACCTTTCGGTGCGCTTGTCTCAGCAAATCTGTGTTGCCCGCGGCATAATTCAATTTAAACGTGGCATGACTGAGTTGTTGGTCACCAATTTTAGTGGATCATACCAACATTTGGCCAAGCGAACAACTATCGCTCATTTCGAATCCATTGACGATGAAGCGTGTACGACGATAGCCCCAATTTCCGCAGCCGTCGAAAGTGACACCGTGGTAGCCGATGCAGTCGATGTCAATCCGAAGCTGTCATGTGCACAGAAAGAGCAAATACGCTGTATCCTCCGCATGTTTAGCGACTGTTTCGCGTCTACATCCAAGATAAAACAAACGCCAACCGTAAAGCACCGCATTGTCACTGATCATGCTGAATGACCCATATGTCAACACGCCTACCGAGTATCCCAAAAGAAACAAGAGGTTATACGTTCTCAAGTGAAGCAGATGCTCGAAGATGGCGTAATCCAACCCTCGAACAGTCCATGGTCGTCCCCCGTCGTACTGGTAAAAAAGAAGGACGGCACTCTCCGATTTTGCGTCGATTACCGCAAACTCAACAAAGTAACAAAGAAAGACGTTTATCCGCTTCCACGCATCGACGACTCACTAGACCGCCTCCAACGCGCCCGATACTTCTCCTCTATGAATTTATGCAGTGGCTACTGGCAGATCGAAGTTTATGAACGCGACCGAGAGAAAACAGCATTCATAACGCCTGATGGTCTGTACGAATTCTAGGTGCTGCCCTTCGGTCTGTGTTCTGCCCCTGCGACATTCCAGATGATGCAGTGCTCTCCGGTCTCAAGTGGGAAGCATGCCTTGTTTACTTAGACGACGTCGTTGTCTTCTCCCAAACGTTTGAGCAGCATTTGCAGCGACTTAGATCTGTGCTTGCTGCAATTCGCACGGCAGGCCTATCATTGAAACCAGAAAAATGTCATTTTGGTTACAACGAATTAAAGTTCCTCGGTCACCTTGTTAGCCCTGATGGTATTCGGCCGGACCCAGACAAAACATTGGCTGTCGCAGATTTTCCACCACCTACCAACAAACGTGATGTGCGTCGATTTTTAGGCCTCTGTGCATACTACAGACGCTTTGTGCAAAATTTCGCAAACATTGCCGAACCCCTCACTCGTCTGACAAAAGACGACGTTCCCTTCGTGTGGGGCCTTGAGCAAACACGCGCTTTCTTCGAGCTCCAGCAGCGTCTCCAATCTGAGCCCTTACTCGGACACTACGACGAATATGTCGACACTGAACTACACACAGACGCCAGTAACATCGGCCTTGGTGCAGTCCTCGTCCAGTCGCAAGGCGGCGTCGAACGCCCTATTGCTTATGCGAGTCGCATTTTATCATCTGCGGAGGCGAATTACACAACAACTGAAAAGGAGTGCCTAGCTGTTGTCTGGGCAATAGCTAAATTCAGACCGTACCTGTATGGTCGCCCGTTCAGAGTTGTTACCGATCATCATGCGCTCTGCTGGTTGGCGAACCTTAAAGACCCTTCCGGACGTCTGGCCAGGTGGAGCTTACGCCTTCAGGAGTTCGATTTGACAGTCGCGTACAAGTCTGGCCGGAAGCATACTGACGCGGACTGCCTTTCACAAGCTCCTCTTAAGACAGTGTCAGGTGATCACTATCTCGACGGCCGTTTTCTCTGCGCCGTTAGTGTATCCGACTTGGCCGAACAGCAGAAGAACGACTCCGAGCTTCGACAATTCATCGAATATCTCGAAGGCCGTACGCCGAATCCACCACCAGCATTCGCCCGCTCGTCATCATCGTTCTGCGTCCGTAGAATTATCCTCTATAAAAGAAACTTCGACCCTTACGCGACTGAGTACCTGCTCGTTGTCCCGCCAGCGTTACGAGCCGATGTCTTGTCCGCCTGTCACGATGAGCCTTCCTCAGGCCACTTGGGATACACACGTACCTTGGCCCGGATTCGCCAACACTACTACTGGCCTAAGCTCAGTCGAGACGTGAAGCATTACGTGAAGGACGTGTCACGAGTGCCAGCGCCGTAAAGCACCACATCAGCGCCCAGCCGGCTTTTTGAAGCCCATCGCTCCTCCGACACAACCGTTCCAACAAATAGGCATGGATCTACTCGGACCTTTTCCCAAGTCTCGTGACGGCAACCGCTGGATTGTAGTCGCTACTGATTACATGACGCGCTACTGCGAAACGAAGGCATTACAACGTGGCACCGCCATTGAGACTGCCCACTTTTTTATGAAAAACATCGTCCTCCGACATGGAGCACCAGCAGTTGTCATAACTGATCGTGGCACAGCTTTTACCGCCCGGATGATACAAGACGTCATGCAGCTTAGCGGCACAGTACATCGAAAAACTACTGCATACCACCCACAAAGCAACGGCCTTACAGAGCGACTAAACAAGACGATCGCCGACATGCTATCCATGTACGTTGACCAAGACCACAAAAACTGGGATGACATCCTCCCTTACGTCACGTTCGCTTACAACACCGCTGTGCAAGAAACAACTGGATTCACACCATTCCGGTAGCTTCATGGTAGGGAGGTCACTACAATGCTGGATGCCATGCTTCTACCAGACAGACACCAGATTAGTGTCAAGACGAACGAATTTATCAGACTGGCAGACGCGGCTCGTAAGCTTGCAGTCGAACGAATACATAAGCAACAATGCATCGACTCGCTGCGGTACAACGCTCGTCGTCGCGATGTCTCTTACCAACCCGGAGAACGAGTATGGTTGTGGACGCCCATTCGACAACGGGGCCGGTCGGAAAAGTTGTTACGCCGCTATTTTGGTCCCTATAGAGTCCTCCATCGTCTCAGCGAAGTGAACTACGAGGTTCTTGACGAGGACATGGCTCGTCAATCCCGCCGTTCACAACAGCCACACGTCGTCCATGTTTCGAGGATGAAACCATTTTACCAACGCTGACTATTCGTCACACTCCCTTGAGTATACTTAAAGTGATTGTGAACACCCCCTTGTGTACTGCTTATCGTGCGTGTTTTCATCTGGCAATAATGTTATGACATCGGGACGATGTCCTTTGGGAAGGGGGGTAATGCCACTAGTACAAGTTCTGAAACTATTATTTCCACAGATGCTGGCATGCTTGTATGTGCCGCTCTTCAGAAGAGGACAAAGATGCGCGTGCAGAGAAAAACAATAGTCGTACTGCCGTTGATCGAATCTGTTTGACGTCCTTGTGTGCCATTGTCAGCAGGTTACAGTTACGTTGTAACGTGACAATATTGACCTCTGTACTCTGATGCGAGCGCCGATGTTACGTCAGACCATATGTAACCCTTTAAACGCCAGTGTAGTCAACGTTCCTGATAAGTACAGAATGTGCACAAAACTGCTATACTTGCAGAAACACGTCGATTCACGTTGTAACGCTTGGCTCAAAGCCAATAAAAACATCACAGACAATCACTTGACGACTGCTTTGCATGATCCCACAAAGCGCGAGATCTACTGATTTTTCGTCACTTCAAACTTAAACCTTCCTTTGAACTTCGGCCATTTAAAGAAACAACGAAGATTTATTTTTTGGGATGGCTAATATGTTGCGTTGAAGAAGCAACACAATCTCACTTTAGTGAGCTTGTTTGACCAGCGATCACATGTTCCATTCGAGCAACGAGTTGCAGAAAGCTAGAGCAATAGGTTCATTTCTTAATCGAGTTCTTTACGTAGGTAACGGGGTATTACACACATCGGTGTCACCTCTCGTGGTGTTGCATAAGCACGCTATACTGGCCGTCATTCGACAACTTGTGGCGTTAAGCGTTCTATAGAGGTGTTAGAATGTTTTGTTGACTGGGACTGCATTAAAATGCGCAAGTTGTACCTATCGCTAGGACGTGTATCTACGGCATGACCAGGATTTGGGGACATCTGCATGTAGTGCCATCTGTCATTGATTACAGAGGTGGCAAGCCGTAATTGAGTGGGAAATAGGCGAAAAAAATATCTGATCAAAAAACCTAGTTATAAAAAATGACTCCTGGTTCTGTACAGCAGAGACTTTTTTGGACAGTCTGGCAAAGTTACAGTGTCGCACTAAAAAGCAGGTGGCTTTCCAGAGTGTTTAATATTTTACAATGAGGTCTTATGTATTTTTCAACGTTTATAGAAGTAGATAAGTTGCAATACTCCCGGCATCAGCCGACCTGTCGCACGGCGCCGGGACGTCTTTCGGTATGGTGGCACTGGCGGCGTGAAAAGCTTTCACTAATAGACAAAAACTCGTAGTCGGCGTGGCAAGACACTGGAGCAGCTGTTACGAATAGGCTTCGCCGACTGTATATTATCGAAAGTTTTCGTTCTGCTGCAGCAGAATCCAAAGCTGAGTAATAATTAGCGGTGGTAAGGCAAGATAGTATAGCTAAGGCATTGTGAACTGCTCACGACAAAGTATGCTTGATGGCATAACACACTAGTTTGTTAATTTCGCTATAAGAAATGAACAATTTCGCGTGTTGCCGCGCCATAGTACTTCATTTTTACTTATTTGCAGCAAGGAGCTTTCACTCTGTATCGCAGATGCTGTTACTTGCTATTATAGAGCGATAGAATTGCCGTGTGTGTGTATTGCACGCCACAAATTCACTATACAGAAAGAAGATGGTATTTATTTTGCGTATGCAATGCAGTGATAACAAGTTTTCAGGTACTACGTGTAAAGAGCGATGCACACAGGTTGCACTAATTATACGCAGCCCGAAGCGTACACACGAAACTACCTTAATTTTAAGCTAAGAAAATTAGTTATTTACAGCTGGGTTTTCAGAATCAATCAGACAAACTTGTGCATTTGACAAATACATTTCCGAAACATTTATAGCATAGACCTTTATGAATGGTAAGTTCTTCACAAAAGTCGTGACTTTTTCTTAGCTGCTTTTCTTGCTCACAAACATTTCGTCAAAATGAAATGCGTTAGGATAAGGCCCAAATTAAGTTTGTAGAACAGAATACTTGGAGTAACTAACATTTGTTCTTGTGGCACCGGCTGTACCGGCTGCTCCAAAGTGACCAAATATAAAAAATGCCTTATTTGCTCGGTGACTTCAAAATTGCTCTTCTGTGACCGTAGCCGTTTTAAGATGGCTAAGTACCATTGGGGACAGTAATTAGGTAATTTAGTGAAGTTATTCAGCTACGTAAAATACGATAATTGAAGTAGTTCACACGAAGAACACGTTGCAGCTTTTAAATTTCAAAAAAATCGGCCCTTTATAGTACTGGGAAGTAATTAAATACAGCGAAAAATTCAGTGGTGGAACCAAAACGTGCAGAGAGAGAGAGTGAGTGAGAAAGGAAAGGCCGGGAGGTTAACCAGATATTTGCATCTGGTTTGCTACCCAGCGCTGGGGGTGGGGAAGTAGGGGTAAGAAAGAGGGGTTAGAGAGAGAAAAAAAAAACGCACGCGCACTCATAAAAAAAACGAAAACACACACTGGAAGGGCGTCCCAGCTACAACCGTTCAGCAAGGCCGGTCAATCGCAAAAAGTGCAGCAGCGCTTTCAGGGCCCTCTTCTGTGAAGTCGCATCCTGACGATACCGCAGAATTTCCTGCTCCGACAGAGGCTGATCATCTAATTTGCTGAGTTCCCTGCGAAGGCATAGTCGCCACCTACTATACGCTAGGCACTCACAAAGAATATGTTGAATGGTTTCCTCCTTGCCACAGTGGCCACAGGCTGCGGTGTCGGCCATTCCAATGCGGAAAGCGTAGGCGTTGGTAAATGCAACGCCCAACCACAGCCTACATAACAGGGTCTAGTCTGCTCGGCGAAGCCTCGACGGGACTTGAAGACTTAGCGTAGGGTCAAGCGAGTACAGTCGGGCATGCTTGAAGTGCGGCTGATTCCATTGCGATGTGGTTTGCCGGCGAGCAAATCTGCGGAGCTCTCGTGCAGCATCCGTCCTAGAAAGTGGTAGTCGCAGTTTATGATTTTTTGTGTGGGCTGAGCGGGCCGCTTGATCGGCCCGTTCATTGCCGATGATTTCGCAGTGACTGGGCAACCCCTGAAATGTAATTTGGTGCTCTTTCTCAGTCAGGTGGTGTATAATCTCTGCTATCTCTAGTACCAGCTGCTCGTGTGGTCTACGGCGTAAGGCTGATAGTAGAGACTGCAGTGCCGCCTTCGAGTCGCAGAAAATAGTCCACTTGCGCGTAGGCTGATCAACTACAAATTGCAACGCGGCACGAAGTGCTGCCAATTCTGCCACCGTTGATGTTGTTGCGTGAGATGTCTTGAATTTAATTGTCGTGGCCAACCTTGGTATCACTACTGCTCCTGTAGAGCTGTCCGGCTGAACCGATCCGTCAGTGTAGATATGTGTGGAGTCTTGATATTTCTCATACAAGAGAAGTAGTGTGAGCTGTTTAAGAGCCGGTGACGACAAATTGGCCTTTTTCTCGACGCCAGGTATGTTAATATTAATTATTGGTTGAGCGAGGCACCATGGCGGAGTCACAGGTCTAGCGGCAGGAGAGAACGAAGTTGGGATCGACTCACCATGTGCGGTCACTGTTTTGCAGTAAGATGTGCATGGTCGGACCACTGGTAGAGAGGCTAGGTGATGGAGGGGTTCGAGCAAGGTGTCGTATATGTGTCCTCAGCACTTCCACATTAATGTGGGTCTTGATGAGGTTGTCCCTTGTGATGGCGATAGTCGCCGCTGTTGACGCACTTTGGGGCAAGCCTAAACATATCCGGAGTGCTTGAGCCTGGACACTTTGAAGCATTCGTATGCTTGTTTTACTTGCGTTGGTTAACACAGGTAGGCTGTACCGAAGGAATCCAAGGAAAAGAAACCTGTATAGTCGCAACATAGCAGTTGTGAACATTCCCCAGTTCTTTCCAGCGAAGAACTTGAACAAATGACAGATGCCTGTCAATCGCTTTTTCTTGTATGATACATGTGAGCTCCATGAGAGGTCTCTGTCAATTATAACACCTAGGAACTTGTATGATCTGAGGTGACGTATTCTTTCGCTGTTTATCAGAACGCTGTAGTTATGCATTGGTTTGCGCGTAAATGCCACTAGTGCACATTTCTCAGAGGAAATTTCCAGACCTCGTTGACGGAGGTAAATAGCAACTTGAGTGGCAGCTCTCTGAATTCGCGCTCGCAGCTGTAGACGTGTTACTGCAGACGTCCAAACGCAGATGTCGTCCGCGTACATTGACAATCTGACAGTACTTGGCAGATGCTCATTTAGAGCTATTAGCGTCAGGTTGAATAGTACAGGGCTAAGTATGCCACCCTGGGGAACACCACGGTGGCTGTAGTGTAGCGAAGTGTCACCATCCTCGGTTCTCACGAAAAAGAAAAAAAATTCCGCCATATCCACGAAGTGAATGATGATGAGTGGGCGAAGCTCCGGAGGTAAACCTGGTAAACCATGAATCCTCTGTACATTTTGCCCACTCGATTTTATTACATCTCTCCCCCTAGCGTACGTCGCCGCACTAAATCGAACGATTGCCTTCAACCAATGACACGCGCCATATGTGACATCATTCCTATTTTATAAGATCTCGCGTCTTTCATCAACTACAAGTACCGCTTTCTAGTTTATAACATCTTGCATCTTTTCATCATCAGCTACAAGTACCACCATCTAGTAAACACTACAAGAACTAAACGAGAGGTGGCTACATACAGGAGACGGTACCGCCATCTAGTGAACACTGCAAGAACTAAACTAGAGGTGGCTACATACAGGGGACGGTACCGCCATCTAGTGAACACTGCAAGAACTAAACAAGAGGTGGCTACAAACAGGCTACAGGGGACGCACAGCCCACGCCCTAAGGAGCTTCGCCCCTAAAAGGATCGCTCAGAGAGATAGCTGCGTATCCACTGAAACATCCGACGACCCACTCCTACGTCCTTGAGAGCGGTGAGGACAGCTTCATGTGTGACGTTATCGTACGTCCCTTTAACATCAAGAAATAAAGAAGCGCAGAGACGCTTACGGCCTTTTTCGTGTTGCACGTAGGTGACCAGGTCTATGACGCTATCAATTGATGACCGGCCACGGCGAAATCCTGTCATAGCGTCCGGGTAGATGTTGTGATGCTCCAGGAACCATTCTAGCCGTCCAAGTACCATCCTCTCCATCACTTTGCCCAAGCAACTAGCCAGTTGCAATCGGGCGGTATGATGTGAGCACCAATGGTGACTTGCCAGGCTTCAGTAATGGAACCAAACGGCTGGTCTTCCAGTTAACTGGGAGGGTGCCCTATCGCCACGAGTCGTTGTATATCTCGAGGAGGGCACTCCTCGCACACTCACCAAGGTGACACAGTGCTCTGTATGATATTCCATCAGGCCCGGGTGCTGATGTCCGTCTACACTAAGCCAGTGCTGCTTGAAGCTCATGAATAGCAAAAAATTGGTCCATGGGGTGATTGTGTGATGTCGTGCCACCGCGTGAGAGCGTGGAGATGTTGGGATCTGCGAGTTGACCAGATAAGTTGGCACAGAACTCTTCTGCCACGTCGACCTCCGATCTCTGTTGAGAGAGGGCTAGAGCCTTGAATGGAGACCGCTGAATGGGAGATGTCCGGAGCCCTCTTATTGTCCTCCACAAGTGTGATAAAGGCTTGCGAGGATCTAACGAAGCGCAGAAGGCTGCCCAACGTTGTGACTCTAGCTTGTCTATGCGGCGTTGTATCTTCTTCTGAAGACGTCTAGCGATTCGTAAATCGTCGATTGCTTTCGTGCGCCGGTACCTTCGTTCCGCACGCCGTCGGAGAGCCCGAAGTCGTTCTAATTCCACATCAAATTCGGTTACTATCGAAGAGCACGTGAGGGTGCACACTGTGTCTTGCACTGTGGACTTGATCACCTCTTCTAAGTCAAATGAGGTGTTCTCTTGACAGCGTTCTTCCATGAGAGATTCAAACTTGGTCCAGTCTACTCTTTGGATAGTTTCGCGTACCTTGCAAGGTGATAATCCTCTGATCTTGACATATGTAGGAATGTGGTCGCTCCCATGTGTTTATATGTCCGCAAACCATCCGGCACATCTGACAAGACCTCGAGAGATAAAAGTCAAGTCAAGGCAACTGCTGTATCCAGGGCCACGTAAAAATGTTGGGCTGCCATCATTTAACAAGCACAGCTCGTTGTCTGAAGCAAACGTTATCAGACTTCTACCCTTTGCGCTGATCTTCGGGCTCCCCCATAGCGTATGGTGGGCGTTGAAGTCTCTGATGATCACCCATGGGCCAGGAGTGGATGATAGGATGTGTCCTAGTCTTCTGTGGTCAAATCTACTTGATGGCGACAGGTATGCACCGACAACAGTGACAGTAAGACCCCTTTTATTCACTGTTAAGCATATATATCGGTTATCGTTGTCAGGTGGTACAGGCCGAATAATGTAGGACCAAAACGTGCAATTGCGCAAATGACTCAATATTGTCAAATTTCGTTGTGTGCCTGGGCTGGCTATGCTTGCACACTGTGATAAGTGGAGCGCGCATTTACTG
Organism: Rhipicephalus annulatus; assembly: GCA_013436015.1. Taxonomy (NCBI): domain Eukaryota; kingdom Metazoa; phylum Arthropoda; class Arachnida; order Ixodida; family Ixodidae; genus Rhipicephalus; species Rhipicephalus annulatus. Next base: position 116,939 of record WOVY01003812.1, read on the forward strand.
TGTATGCCTTGAAAAAGTGAGCAACAGGAAATTAATGAAGAACGCGAGGATAGTGGCCGAGGTAGAAGAAGACAATAGTGAAGATGTAAAGAGCGAGAGCACGAGGACGCGCGGCGAGACGTCAGTAAAACAAAGGAGAAGACATGCAATGAAAAAGAAACGCGGATATTTCAAGGACCAATCGCTGAGCACCACGAATTTGGAGAATCTCCAATCAAGACTGGACAAGTGGGCCAGAGGTGGAAGAGAAGCCTGAGTAGAGCAGAGCAGGAGAGTTCTCACAGGACGGGGGCACGCGAAGGTCGTCACCGGACCAGGCGCTGAAGATGGGCCGTCGGGTGTCGGACATGAGCCTCCAACACTTCAACCGGCCGGGGCCTCCTGTCATCGCGTTCCCGCTCAAGGGGACCGTGTAGCCATCCGATCTTAAACTCTTGCCCAGGGCCTGCGGGCTTCGGTGCCGTCAGGCGAGCAACAGCCGTCGGGCTACGGGCCCGAGCTGTGCGCCCAGCTGCCTGGCCAGGTTGACCCTGGTTCCTTGACGCGCCACCAGGAGCCAGTGTTCTCTCGTCACCGATGTGTCCACTCCTAATGCCAAGAGACACCACGTTTCGGTCTGGTCTAAGGACGCATCACCAGCTTCAGCATTTTCTCATCACCGACAAGCCCGTGTCCAAAGGCCGGAGCCACCGCGTTCTGGTTTGCTCAGCTTCGCCGGAATTCAGCGTGTGGGTGAGACCGAACTGATATCTTACGCTACTCTGCCACTCAGCCAGGTTTGAACTGAGTAGCGTAGTTCTGTTTTTTGACTTGTATATTGGTCGTCATTTTCAGTGTTTTACCGCGTTCAGTAAACAATTTATTAGGTGGTTTGGTGTTGTGGGGAATTTTTATCTTTTTACCTTTCTATTAAACATTTTGTGTGTGCGTTTTTTTTGAAACCAAACGGCTTTGTCCCTATTGACAAAACTCTCCTAGGCTCAGCCCAGGAGAAACAAATTTGCAGCAAGCACTTGCATCACACACACACATGGCGGGCATACCTTTAAGGAACGCGAAAGAAGTACAAATCGGTAATCGCTGTCTTGGAAGAGTGCCCTCGTTTATTGTCATTGAAAACCAGCTCCTGTAATTCCCTCTTGTAGCTCCTTCTTCGACTATTTGCCCATTATGGTTCCTTTTGGGGTGTTCCGCGTGGAAGGTACTTGCGACCATCGTGAAGGAGAGTGCAGAGCTTCATGATCCATGCGCTGTCACGAGAGGAACAACGAGTACGGCCCATTTGGTAGCGAGACTGGAGAGCGGCTTGTCTGGTTATAGCAAATAAGAGGCTGAGCTTAAATTGGTCAATGTGAGCAAAGAGCCTGCGTTACAGCATTGGGATACTACAATGTTGAGAGAGCGACGTCCTCAAGGCCAGACCCAAGAAACTGCCACTGCTGGCCAAGTGCAAATCGGTACACTCCCTTTTAACGGTCAAAGAGCATCAGCTAGATCTGTGAAGACATGAACAACTTTCGAAACAGAGGTGAACGCATACGAGCACTACATACCCCTCCCCCGTACCCCACATTGAGGTTTCCAATCACCTTCTTGTAACATCCTAAAGTTTCTTGCCAAGTCAAAAGCAATGTAGCCAGAAAATAGCCACATAGCCAAAGAGAAAAATTTAACGCGAACTCCAACACAACGTAGCACAATTTCGATGCTAAAACAAATGGCCCCGTATCTGCATGTTAAATTGCAAATGTCATCGAGAGACGATAGTCTTGCGTTTGGAGGGAATGAACAAAGCGTTTATTTGATGTTCTGTGCAAGAAAATCGGTGAATGGTATTCTGGAGGCGCTGCGTTAGAGTGCCTCGAGCATAGAGTTCAGATACAAACTCTACAGAAAAAGCTGGGCCGGAAAAGCTATAACTGCTAAAACGCTGACATCTTGGAACGTTGTAATTGTTGCCATTGCAATACTTTGAAGAATCCCTAAATACAGCATTTTTAAACACTTCAATTTTCGCAGTATACATCATAAACAAGCGTATTCACGCGTATTCAACCAACATAAATTGTGTGATGAGTTTATATCTACTACATTTAGGAAAATTACATTGGCCACTTATACAATTTACTGTGCTTGAAAGGGAGAGTTTGCAACTTTGTAGGTTTGGTTGCCAGATGGCACCAGCATTTCTTTAAGAGCGACCAAGTGACGTGCGGCTGATTGCGCCAGCTTGCTTGGACGCCTCGTTCCTCGTCGTCCGGGTTTTTTTATTGTTAAAACCAACAACTCGTCTTTATGAGACAGTATCTAATTGTGACGCAAAAGAGAGTATTGAAGCCACGAAAATGCAGCAGTCAGCGGCGAGTGCGAGGGGGCGCCCCACAAAAGCTGGCAATAGTTCCATCATGATGAAACCCGTGTGGTTATAGGTTTCAATGCATGGAGCCTGTGGGGAGCTTTTTCTCTCGAGTCTGTATATTAAGTCTATGGCCTCGTACGTGCAGCGGAGGCGAACGAGCCCTTGGAGTCACGTCACACGTGAGACATGAGCGCTATCTGGCAGTTATTATGGAAAACGAAGCGCGCGGCGTGCGCACCCGTCTCGGAGGCGATAAGGTGTAGAACGCTAGGTGACGTGTAGGTGTCACCAACTTGTCGTCTTAGCAAAGCATTGGAAACACTTGCCTTTTTGTGCAAGCGTTGCATCGTCAGCGCAGCGAGATAAGTGCTGCGGTTCTTAGAATTACTTGTGTATGACTATTCTAGTAAAAAGACTTACATACAGAATATCGACATGCTATGGTGTTTCAGATATGCGCAATAATTCAATTTTAATTGACAATCGCACAAGTACGAATGCTGTATCTTGAGCAAAATTGGTGGGTGCTGCGGATGGGGTCGGCCGTTTGGGATATCGTCTGGTGCCGTTTAGTGTACCGTTGAGGGCGGACAAACAGACCAAAATTTTTGTGTCGAGGTCCCCAAGAAAGACCATCGTATTTAATAATCCATTAGCCTCCACCAATACCAACGCGCGCCACATTCACTGCGGGCTTCGGAGG
>WOVY01003812.1:125000-257500 GCA_013436015.1 Rhipicephalus annulatus
CCACTTCCACGTATCGACGATTCACTCGATCGACTACGGCACGCGCGTTATTTCTCGTCGATGGATCTAAGGAGTGGGTATTGGCAAATAGAAGTCGATGAAAGAGACCGGGAGAAAACAGCTTTCGTGACACCTGATGGCCTTTTTGAATTTAAGGTACTTCCATTTGGCTTGTGCTCAGCACCGGCAACGTTTCAGCGGCTAATGGACACCGTACTATCCGGCCTCAAGTGGCAGACGTGCTTAGTGTATTTAGATGACGTCATCGTATTTTCTGCCACATTCGACGAACACGTCAGGCGACTGCACTCAGTATTTCAAGCTATCCGTTCCGCCGGACTAACACTTAAGCCGGAAAAATGCCATTTCGGCTTCGAAGAGCTTCTGTTCCTGGGGCATCTTGTCAGCAGTGAAGGTGTGCGGCCTGACCCTGAAAAAATAGCTGCCGTTACGAATTTTCCAGCGCCAACTGACAAAAAGGCCGTCAGACAGTTTTTAGGACTGTGTGCTTACTACCGACGCTTCATTGAGAACTTCTCGCGCATTGCCTCGCCGTTGACTCGCCTTACCAGAGAAGACGTCGCATTCGTATGGAATGAAGAGCAGCAAAAATCATTCGACGAGCTGCGGCAACGCCTTCAGAAGCCACCAGTCCTCGCACACATTGATGATGACGCACCGACAACAGTGCACACCGACGCTAGCAATGTCGGCTTAGGAGCTGTACTCGTGCAGTGGCAGGATGGCGCCGAACGAGTAATTGCTTACGCGAGCAGAACTCTTTCACGTGCGGAAGAAAATTATTCCACTACGGAAAAAGAGTGCCTTGCGGTGGTGTGGGCGGTTATAAAATTCCGCCCACACCTGTATGGTCGTTCTTTTAATGTTGTCAGCGACCATCACTCCCTCTGCTGGCTGACGAATTTAAGAGACCCTTTAGGACGGTTGGCGCGCTGGAGCCTGAAACTTCAAGAATTTGACATGACGGTGGTCTACAGATCGGGGAAGCGACATTCAGACGCTGATTGCCTTTCTCGTGCGCCATACGAACCTGCGACGGCAGATGACGACGATACAGCCTTTGTCGGAGTTGTAAACACGGCAACGACCGCACAGCTGCAACGAGACGACCCCGAACTAGAACCCATAATACGTTTTTTAGAGGGTCGCACTTCAGCTGTACCTAGACTGTTTGCGAGAGGGCTTTCGTCATTTTGCTTGCGCAACGACGTCCTGTATAAGATGAACTTCACGCCACACGGAAACGACTACTTACTCGTCGTCCCAACATCTCTAAGGAGCGAAGTATTACAGGCATGCCACGATGAACCAACATCCGGCCACCTGGGTTACACGCGTACGTTGTGCAGAGTGAGGCAGAAATACTACTGGCCACGACTGACGGCAACCGTTCAACATTATGTTCGGACGTGCCTTGATTGCCAGCGCAGAAAAGTTCCACCCGTCAAACCAGCAGGCCTCCTCCATCCTATTGACGTGCCTGCTACTCCATTCGCTCAAGTCGGAATGGATCTTTTGGGCCCATTTCCAACCTCATCAGCAGGTCGCAGATGGATTATAGTAGCCACCTACTACCTCACTCGTTACGCCGAAACCAAGGCTTTGGAGAGGGGCACGGCAAGTGAAGCAGCCCGATTTTTCGTAGAGAATGTGGTGCTGAGGCATGGTGCTCCATCAGTGGTAATAACTGACAGGGGAACTGCATTCACAGCCGAACTATTACAGACAGTTTTAAGACTTAGTGGCACAACCCACCGGCGAACAACGGCGTATCATCCGCAAGCGAATGGTCTTACGGAACGTCTCAACAAGACACTAGCGGATATGCTCTGCATGTACGTCGATGTGGAGCATAAAAACTGGGATGAGATCTTGCCGTATGTCACGTTCGCCTATAACACGGCTTGTCAAGAAACAACAAGAACAACGCCATTCCGCCTTCTTCATGGTCGTGAAGTCACCACTATGCTGGATGCTATGCTGCCGCACGAGTGCGAAGACGCTGAAACGGATGCTGATTATATCACTCAGCTGGCCGAAGAAGCCCGACAGCTTGCACGCCTACGTATTAGTCGCCAGCAGGACTACGATTCAAGACGGTACAACCTTCGTCACCGACCAGTCTCCTACGAGCCAGGAGAGAAAGTTTGGATATGGACACCTATTCGGCGCCGTGGCCTCTCAGAAAAACTGTTAAGACGGTACTTCGGTCTCTATAAAGTTCTGCGACGTCTCAGTGACATTAATTATGAGGTTGTTCCTGATACTGCGCCCTTTTCAAGGCGTCGAAGGTATGCTCCAGAAGTTGTGCACGTGGTACGCATGAAGCCTTATTTCGCCGAATGAACTCATGCGTTTCCAACGAGTACAAACCGCTTTGATTATAAAGCATCGGGACGATGCTTTTTTGAATGGGAGGCTAATGTCACGGCTAAAGGCCGGGCAAGAAGACAAAGGACGACGAAGTGATGAGCGTGGACAGCACCCACGATTCCTCTGAGAAAGAAGAAGTCGAAGTGGCTGCTCTTTTGTTCTGTTGATACAGACCTCGCTTTTCTGGTCGCACCGTTGTCCTGTACTCTGTTATTTTCACCTAGCGACAATATATATATACTTAAAGTACACGCATTTAGGTCACACGCCACCACCTCATTAACTATACCCATGCAATGCAATTTTTTTTCATAACTGTAAAATCAGTTATCTGATATGACCGCTTCTTGATAAGGTACACCGTATGGCGCATGTATGTGCAATTCTGCTTATGTTGCGTGGTTATGCGCAGATTGCGTTTTCAATATAGTGCATTTAGTTTGCAATGAGCTTTGGTTGTTAGTTCAGCGCTCTGTTTTCGTCTATTCTATCTCCTCTTGTCGTTTGAGCTGTTGAGCACTTTCTTTGTCTACCATACAGCACCAACCAGCTGTATCAAGCACTTTGTTAGTCTTGCAGGCGTATGTGCCAGTGAAATTGCACTAATATCCCTGAGCTTCAAACCCTTTACACATGAACATTTACTTAACATGTAGACAAATTTTGGTATAGAATCAAGGAGGAGTACTTTTAAAATAAAGTTTTGGACAATTAACAGTGAAACGACATTCCGGTAAGTTCATAAGGCAACTACGTGACCAAAAAGTTTTTTTTTTTGGAATTATTCTACTGTTTCACTGTTTTCAATGCAGTAAATCAGCACAATTTTTTCAAATATATTTGAGATGGTGGCTAGAATAGCTGCGATGTTTGGCGCGGAATGACCCATTAATGAATCAACCTTTTAAGTTGGAGACATCTAGGCCATCTCCACTTTATCATACAACTCTGTTAACATTATGCATCTGTACACAGTTTTCTACACGCACTGCTGTTAATCTGACGGCAAGCTGACACTCATATTTGGAAAAATAAATAGGTATATAGGACACATAGCTTGAGATGAAGCCTTTCCCATCATAGGAATGTTCTGATAATGTATAACATATTTGGTGCACCCTATGAGTAGTGTCGAACACTGCTGCAACCATTTGAGTGAGATCGTGAGCCTGGAACAGCTGCTTTCAGGTTGTGATGAAGAGTGTACTGCATCGTCAGCACCCAGTCCATCGTGGAAGGGATAGTGTGCTGTCCTTTCAACATTCTGCATGTAAGACATTCACAACATTCAACTAAACAATTAAAAATACTGGTAACAATCAGAACCTCATTATGACGTATCCTATAATAGAAAGCTATAGCTTCCCTACTTCAGCTTTACCACTATTCACTACTACATTTAGAAGCATTTGTGCATATTAGTGTACAAATGCAAGTGCCATGGGTGAGTCTGCACCATGGTTCATAAAAAACCTTAGCAAATGTACGTGGTGGGGAAAAAGTGCTTCTCTCTTCAATCATGCACCTACCAAGAAGTTTGAAATATACAGGGACACTCAAATTTCAGCCTTTATACCAAGATTTCTTGCTTAGCTAGAATACCTTAACCAATAGGCCACTACAATGGGTGACACAAAAATTATATAAACCAATTCAGACAGAAAAGTAGCAATATTTATCATTTACTTTGAAGGATCCTTTTATAGACACGTACACATCACAGATGTTCAGAGGTATCATTATACAAAGATTAAATGACAAAAAACTACACATAACAGCAGTGATAAGGGAAAAGGCACACACACACACACACACACACACACACACACATATATATATATATATATATATATATATATATATATATATATATATATATATATATATATATATATATATATATATATATATATATATATATATAAACGTAGTAGAAGTTATTGGTTACAAAAATTACACTTAAAATGTAAATCGACGACTGCTTTATGCATAACGCCATATCTTATGAACAAGATCAGAGGGCACTGAATAGGGTTTTCTTATAAATGTTTTGTAATGGGGTTGAAACCTTGCACATGTCTATCAACTTCCAACAGCCTGTATTTCTCAGAATTTCAAGTAAAAAAATAGTTTCTTCATTTTACATGAGGTCAGGGCGGAGTCAGTTTAGCCCGAGCTAGAGAACTTCAATACATCGCTGTAACTCTGACAAGCTTTAAATGTCACATGCACGTTAAAAACATTTGCAACAAGGCTTTTCGAAAATTTTGCTAACTGTAACGCGTGCTAAGTATTTCAACAAAAGAATGCAAACTGACAGCGCACAATACTTTGGTCAGGCCCGTACTCGAATGTGCGACAGTTGTATGGTTACTTCACCCTACTCATGACATGAATTTGAATAAAAAATAATGTAGTTGATTTTTCAGCGCTACGACCAACAAGTCACGCCTACGCTGCATGCGCATGTATAACCACTGCAGTGTCTCGAACATTGCTGCACTTGTGATCCTGCCATGGTTCTGCATCAGTTAACACAGCCTAAATTGTTCTAGCATACATTCCTTTCGTTACAGCTTCTGCAGACCATACCCGATCATTTGATTCCATAAATATTACGCCCTTTAAGTCTATTCTAGCTAGAAGTTTGTCTATTTTCCTTGGACCACTTATTTATGGGATGAGTTTGATGGGTCTCGGCACAGACTGTGTGCGGCGCTTTTTGAAAAAGAATTGCGTAATCGTGCCAACGCCTCCTGTAGGAGGCGTTGGCACGATTACGCAATTCCTGTACAATCACCACCTCCTGTAGGAGGCGTTGATCGTGCATTTTGTTCAACTGTACCTTTTTTTATTGTATTGAGCATTTTATTCGCTCCAGTTTGTGTCAAATCCAGAGAAAGCAGGTTCTATAAACAAATAAACACATGAATAAATATATAAATAAATATATAAATAAATATCAAAAAAAGAAAACAAACAAGGCTCTTTTGAGCTATTTGAACGTGACATTACACCACCTCCCCCCAACTTTTTTTTAGGAGGCACACCGAATGGCCTACAAGTCAACTTTTTATTTATATCTATGCACCAAAACTTAGCTGCTTCCTATATAATAGATATAATTTAAACACATATGCGCTGTTACGTGTAGGCAACTAATATGTCAGTGTTTTATTTGTTTCTTTGGAAGGTGGTAAGGTGGGCATGAAGCAGTAGTATTGTACTAAATAGAAAAAGCTCCCAAGCATTTCCCCGAGGGTGAACATGGTTAAGTGCGAATGCACGGGGTGATGCTATGAGGGGTGTTTATCTTCCACCGGGTTCAGATCGGGGAGGTCCGCGGGACGAGGCGGGTACGCGTAGCCGTGGCTCTTGCTCAACGGCGGAACCCGCCCAGCCAGCAGGGACTCTCGGCAAGACGCACACACCCGGAACGCACCGAAGGGAGCCAGCCGCGGGTCTTGCGCATCCATGTCGTCGTATCGGTGTTCGCCCGACCGTCTTCCGAACTCGTTACAAAGAACCCGCAACGCGTTCAAACTGTTGGTCTCGTTCCTCACGCCGGAAATGCAGCTCAGGTTGTTATCGAACCACAGCCGGTCACACACGGCGCAGCTGTGACCGAAGCTGCGATCCACAAAGTCGCGTTTGAAACGCGCGTCCGGACGAGCAAAGTCCAGGGCTCGCACCCTCTCCCGCGCGGCTCGTTCACTGGCTCGAACGCCTTCGGGAACGTCCACTCGCCGTTGACGATTGCGAGCGGCGTCTTGACGCCGGCCTTCATCGCCCTTCTCTGCCTGACTCTTGCGTTGTCGTTCCGCTTCTTGGGCCGCGTTCGCGGCTCGATGCTGACGCCTCATCTCGGCCTCGCGAGCGCGCAGTTCACCATCCGCTGCACGCTTCGCCCGCTTGTCCTCGGCCTCGCGAGCGCGAAGTTCGGCATCCTCTGCACGCTTCACCCGCTTGTCCTCGGCCTCGCGAGCGCGAAGTTCGGCATCCTCTGCACGCTTCGCCCGCTTGTCCTCGGCCTCGCGAGCGCGCAGTTCGGCATCCGCTGCACGCTTCGTCCGCTTGCACTCGGCCTCGCGAGCACGCAGTTCGGCATCCGCTGCACGCTTCGCCCGCTTACGTTCGGTCTCACGAGCCCTTCTCAGCGCCGCCTTGTCTTCAAACGTCGGCGAAACCACCGCGGTACAGTCACCTCCAACGACGGGTGCAGTGCTGGCATTCGGTTGTACTGCATTCGTTGTTGATGGTAGCGTTGCCTCCGGGACATCCATCGCACGACCCGCTCTCGACGGGAGACTGAGAGAGAAGGCGGGCGCGCGAGAGAGAGGGGTGCGCGCGCAGCTGCAGCAAGCGAGGAGAGCGGAGGAGCGAGCGAAGAGGGAGGGGGTATAAGGCGCGTTACTGACACCGATATCAGCGTCGCGTCAGTGGCTTATTCGGTACAGCGTCGCGCTGCGGCCCAAGTCCTCTTTCTTTTAAAGATGGAGAGAAGACTGCGGACGCCGCCGACGGCGGTGGATGGTTTGGGGTCGCTTATAAAGCTGTATTCACACTTAATATTTTTTTTCTGGAATTTAAGCCATGTCATAGCACAAGACCGGGTTGATTGGTGGATCATGGGAGAGGCCTTTGCCCTGCAGTGGGCGTAGTGAGGCTGATGATGAGGATGATGATTTATAACCAATTTTTCTGCTTTGTATGAAATAGAAAGTTTGCCGTCATAATGACATTGTCGATTTTTCGCATCCTGTTCAAGCATTTTTTTGCCGGAATGAAGACACCAATCACTGTAATATAAAAACAGGAGAAATATTTCGCGCTGTGGTTGTTCGAAATATTCGCTGAGGCTGGCAAATTTTTCGAAAGGCTGCCGTGAAGTTTTTCAGAGAAATATTCATATGTTTATTTCCAAAAGCCCTTCTTTTTTGGTACGAAAAAAATTAGGGGGCGCTAAAGCTTCAGCTTTAGGAGTTGAACGCAATAGCAATCTTGTGTTTTTAGTGCGTACTTGAAACATGTAACTTTCTCTAATTTGCTATGCACCAACTACGTGGCCTTGAGGAAACAGGTGCAGTAGCGTGTGTGCCTTTTGTACGGAGGTACAAACTTTAAACCACGAAGTCATAATGAAAATCACATGTTCTTACCAGGGCCGGGTTAACAGTGCGGAGGACCCGGGTCAAAAAAATAAAGGGGGCCCCTCGTCCCGCCACTTTCTTTCCCACTTTTTCATCTGGTCATGCCTGAGACTTGATGCTTCTTAGATTTAGCTGCAAAGAACACAAGCCATATCTATTCTAAGCCTCTCCGGGGGCGCTATGCAGGATTGGCCAAGTTTCGCGAAATTCGGCATCTTCCCGAGCCCTGGCGACACCCCCTTAAGAACGAGCTGATAGTACGAAAAAGTCAAATCCACCCTTCAGCGCGCTGCGTTCCATTGGTTACGCTGGAACCAGTCATCGGGTGACGAACGGTCGACTAAGTTGGGCAGTGTTTTGAAACCAATAGCATCTTCTTTCATTTATTTGTCGTTCCACTTAGTGCAAAAGTGCACCCATGCAATAAATGTGTCGGAAACATTTCGTGATGATATTTTTAGAGGAGCGGGGTGTTTGAATTATTTTGAACCATTTATTGCCTGCACTACGTCTCTTTTAGAATAATCAGCATGTTTCCGGCCAAGTGTCTTAAAAATCGTGACCGCCGCTAAGCCCGAGGTCACGCGTTAATCATCATGGTCAGCTTGTACTTTCTAGTGCGCTGCTCGGCCGGTGTGCGTCGTCTTGGTTTTCATCGCCCGCTAGCGCCCGAGCACGTGCGGCCGGTTAATTAGCTATTAGGGGCAAAGCTTTTAGAGCCATGGGTCTGTCCCTCCTAGCTCGTGCGACGTCACCATCTAGTTGACTCTCTCAGCAAGTGTGGACGGACCGACGGACGGACGGACGGACGGACGGACGGACGGACGGACGGACGGACAGACAGACAGACAGACAGACAGACAGACAGACAGAAGTTTCACAGTTTATACCGATAAACCCTCCGAAGCTTCGCCATACTCATCATCATTCACTCCATGGATATGCTGTGATTTTTCGGCTTGACGGTATACTTCACTAGTTAGGTCAGAACATGCTATGACCAAGCTAATTACGCCAAGTCATGGTAAAGCCGACGTAATTAAGCCCCATTTAAGAAGACCGTGCTAAAAAGCCACGTAAAGCTAGAACCAGGCTAACTAAAGCATGCTAGTTGATGATCTAATTAAAATATGCGAATTAACGTGACGTTGATCATGAGCAAGCTAAGTAAAAGTATGCTATTTAGCCCTTACTAACGTGGTGACAATTAGTATCCTGCTAATCGGGATTACGTTCAATAGTTCGAAACTGATCATGGTCTTCATAATTGCGCCCAAGATAATTGCTTTTGTGGGAATTAAGGCTAGCCCGCCGCCTTTGCAAAGACTGCCGCTTTTTCTGCCGTTCTCATGTCCCGACATGACTTCCCCCCTCCACTGTCTGCCGCGCCGGGAGAGCGAGGAGGGACGCTTAACCCCTCTCTCCCCGTAGCGGATGTCGACTGTGGCGCCGCGCGCGTGGTCTCTCGGAACGTTTCGCGCGCGCGCGTCGGTAGTAACACGGTATAGTAAGATTTCTCCGGGACAGCTGATGGTGAGCTCGCATTCTCTTTTCCGTCTGTCGACTCGCATTGACTGGAGCTCGTCGGACTTCTCTGACGGCGCCTCGCGCCCGTGGCGAACGCTTACCGTTTGTTGCCCCTTTGCTACGCTGACCCGTATTTCTCCGAAGCCAACACGAGTGCCTTTGCCCTCGCTCGAACTACCGTGCCCTTTGTGCCGGTGTCACCGGGAATCATTTTACCCCGGAGACGTGCTCGCGGCACCCCTGTGTAGTACTTCTCGTCCGTGGCGTGGATAAGCCCATTTTCTTTCCCGCCAGGCCTTTGGAACGGGCTGTAGTGCGTTTTGGTGTTGCCACAGACAATAAAGTGTTGCGACCTTGAGCATGCAGTATCGTGTTCTCGCCATGGCGATGGTAGTGTAAACTATGGTAGTGTAGTAGTGCAAACACTACAAATTATTTTATATGCAAAGAAGTTGGCGCTTGGCCTTCACCGTATCAATCACTTGACAGTCACACCGGCGCTATCACAGTCATGAATTGAACTCGGGCTTTCCCAGAATCAACGAGTTTGTATACGAGTTCACGCGTCAATCAGTTTGATTGACAAATGCTCGCGGCGAAGATTGGGTACACCCACCACGTTTACTTTTGCCGAGGAGCAGTGCCTGCGAGCGGCACGATTCCTCTATCAGCTTTATTGCACAGACTATGAACACGCGCATGCAGAAGTGAAAGGGATATCATCACGTGACTACGACACCTCGCATTCCATTTGACCACGCTCACGACGCATCCAATCCCAGCCGCGTTGCCACAATTATGCGAGCGCCCCTGGTGACCGCCTGTCTTTATAATTATCTGAAATATTTGATAGCAGCGAAACGAGCAACACGAGAGTGCTACGTGTGCACCCTTCGTACCTTCTATTGTGGAAATTTCCATGCTGCAGATGGAAGAAAAGAACCTGTACAAAAAAGGGCATACGCCTCTAAACACGCCTGGGGGAGGCGCGTATTGAGTTGGCAAAAAGATAGCGCGACAGTGATCCTGACGTCGCTGCACTGCTGTAATGCTGAGTGAGCGGTGGCGCAGCCGCGCTTGCACGCAGTGTTTCTTTGATAACGGCTGCAAATGTCCTACATGCGTTTCCAACGCCACGCGCGTTCGTGTATCCGTTTTTATCAACGCTGCTATCACGCGGTCCGCACTGTCTTCATGCCACGGCCACCGCAAGTGAGCTCGGAGCAAACTTGGCTGCCCAAGAAGCTCGGGCCATCCTGCATCGCACCCCGGGTTGTTTAATATCACCTGGGTGTTTTCTTTCTTGTGGAGCACATTGAGATGTTGTCATAATAATAATAGATATCAGGAGACGAAGCGCATGGACCGCATTAAGATTTTTCTGCTTCGTTGGATCATACTAAAAGAAGACTAAAAGGTGCAAGAAGTTAAGACTAAAAGAAGGAATGCATACGACACTTACAAAAACAGTCTAAGCACTATGTGTTTCTTCCATTCGTCTTGACCTATAGTGTTGTTTATCCTTATTTCAAGAGAGGACATATTAGCTTAAAAATAAGGAAGCGCTTTCTGAGAAAAAACTCTCAAGCATTTCCCCGAGGGTGAACATAGTTAAGTGCGAATGCACGAGGTGATGCTATGAGGGGGAGGAAAGTTATAATCCGATGGCATTCGCCAGTGAGTTAACGTAAGCTCCCCCGTGTGATCACATTGCGATTCCCAGGAACCATTAGACCCTCTAGGGAAATTTTGGTGAGTTTACGCGTATATGTGAGAGTAAATTCGCACTATAGTAATGTTTATGTCTACGGCCCGCTTCGCCCGCTTGCACTCGGCATCACGGGCCCTTCGCCGCGCTGCCTCGTCTTCAACCGGCGCGACATCTTCAACGACGCGTGCAATGCTCGCATTCGATTGCGTTGTACTCGTTGTTGGAGGTATCGCAGTAGAGGTTGATGCCTGCGATGGATCTATACCTACGATGATTTGCCGATCTCGAGCAAGTAAGTCGTGGCTGCGCGGGCGCGCGCAGCTACGGAGAGGAGGGCGGAGCGCGCGCAATCACGTGGTGTGTTACGTCGCTGCGCTGTTGCTACAAGCTCTCCTCTCCCCTACTCGCGCCATTGCTAGGGGAGAGGAGGAGGTGCACCACGGACGGCGGATTCACCCCCGTATTCTAGAACGTCCCTTCACTCAACGCTTCACCTTCACTTGAGAAAGCCAATGAGAGCGCCCTTTCTAGGCACGGCAAGTCACTGCATATCAGCGATAATCTGCTGCGATTCTTGAGTAGCGCAGCATCATTTCCAGATTAGCAGCGGCGCAGTACTCAGCTCAGTCAAGTGAAGGGAGAAAGTCGAGTAGAGAAATGTTTCTGAATACGGGGGTCAGAGTCGCTTATAAAGTGCATTCGCACTTGATAGCTTCCTGTATCGGCAGCTTCACTGATTCAGTAGCGCACGCTTTAAATGCCTGCGTGCGAGCACTGCCGAAGTTGACAAGTGGGCCCTGTCAATACCACTGTCACACGGCAACTATAATGTAAGACTGTGAATGTGACTTGTTTGTAATGTTATTTGTTTGCTGTCACATGGGGAATCTAATGCCATATCATTACAATGACATTCCTGGTCGAATGAGTTTTCCGAAACACATTCCCATCTGATTTTGGACAGAGTGATATAGTCTAGACGCCAGGCACCTTTAGGGAGATGACTGTTACCTTAGGTATACCTAACTTTCATCATTTGTTGATATCTTGTTCTTTACTAGATCAACCTATTACTGGTTTAATGGCATGAAAGCACGCGCGAATGCTTTGGAAAAAAAAAAACTACTCTCAACTACAGCGGCTGGACGCCGGCCATGTTTTATTTTTGTTCTGTTGTTGTTGTTGCCTGTATCGCGCATGTTGATCATGTGATGGCACGTGTTGTGGTAACTGAAGGGATGACTGAATAAAATTGCTGCCGCCGTCACATTTCTACAGTTGGACGTCAGTCGTGCGACCCGCTTCAGCTGACTGTGCCGATATTAGAGTGTACTAGAAGTGTTGAGTGGCGTGACCGTTCCTCGCCACCTGATCCCTTCCACGCTGCTCATAGCGGTGGCACTGCAGTCGAATAGTATTGAAAGAGCCACGCGTCGCGTGCAGGAACTGCTATGCACTTCGGTTCCTCCGTCGCGCTTTCTTGATGCAGAGTTCTTCGTACCTGCCCATCATTGATGTCTTGCACATGATGCTATAGCCCTGGATGTTTGACACGCCAATCTACTCAATTTCACCTCCATAAAATCAATTGTGAGACATCGACAGTAATTCAGAAAGCGCGTGTCTTATACTGAATTCTTCTGTCTTAACCCTTTCTTCGTTGGTTAGGCGTCTACAATATTCAGAATAACTGAGCTGATTTACTGGAAGTTATCTGCGCTCAGAAAGTTGTGAGATAAAAAAATAAATACTGCGTGAAACGTACGCAGAAATAGGAAGCCTTAAGTAAAGATGGGAGAGGAAGGGAATCTGAACACCCTACACCACGAAATGCTTTGGTAATTTAACTTTTTTATTGTATACTAAAATATTTAAACGCATTGAGAGTGACCACAAATTGCCAAAGTTAGTTGTTCTGCACCCCCCCCCCTCAAAAAAAAAAAAAAAACTCTGGGTAGCCTTGCGCCGAAGGTGTACAGTTGGCGAAGCTGAATTTAGCGTGTCTCTGTACAAAGGTGCACTGTAAATGTCACCTTTTCCCCAGTATGACGTCTTAAAAATAGTTCTAACGTATACGTACGAGAAATGCACCGCCTAAAAGTAGTAGCTGTGCTAAGAGCCATTACATCGATATTGTTAATGGGGCGGTGACGTGTGACCTATGTACGTGTTAAGGTTAAAGCTTGGGCGAGTTGGTTCAAATACATGATTAAAAACACAGCGCAAACAACGGCAGGAAGAAAGGAAGAGACAGGACAGAGCGCTGTACTTACAACTGATCTTTATTAGGAAATGCGAACAAATATATATCATGGCAGGCAAAAACACGTGTCCACCACAAAATCAAAAAAGTCGCACAAGCGTCACCATCACCGTGTCGCCAATGTCTCACCGCACACGTGTTCATCTTACAGATAAGAAGTCCATCTCTTTTGAGAGAGGGTTACAGATGCCCTACTTACACATTGATCTTTCAGACGTGCAATTTCAGCCGCTTCCATTATCTCCCTAGTTTTCTTTTCTTTGTGCCTGGCTAGGACTTTAGTGTCGCGAAACTGCGGTATGCACCCACAATCCCTACAATGGATGCCAAGGTGGCTGCAGCGCTCTGTCCTGTCTCTTCCTTTCTTCCTGCCGTTGTTTGCGCTGTGTTTTTAATCATCTATGTACGTGTACTTGTGGATATATATATATATATATATATATGCATGCACGTGCATATTACACGTGTAATATGCACGTATGCCCAGACGAAGGCCGCTCCCCGACCGTAACGTTGGCAATAAAGCATCGTTTTTTGTTTACTCGTTCGCTTCTTCTGGTGACTTATAACTCGACCGGAATCCAGGAAGACTTTCAAGAAATATATATATATATATATATATATATATATATATATATATATATATATATGCGTGTGTGTGTTTACTGGGTGTATATACAAGTGAAATTTCTCAAAACAGGATGCACCTCTGCCTGCCTACACTTTTGACACTTAAGAATAGGACTACGCTTATAATATAAAACATCGTCATAAGTATGCTGGCTTGCAATAGCGCTACGCCAATAGTATACTTGAAAAGCAGCAATATTTAAGCTACCGATACAAAATGGAAACTGGTTACAATGAATTTACACGGATCTACACATGGGCTATATATACAATTGGCCCTTTTTATTATGTTTGTGTGTTGCTTTTAATGTGCTTAATATGTAATGAGCCTGTCAGAAAGCAATACTTATGATCTTTCGCAAAACTGGCATGATAAAACTGCGTCGTCACCGATATAAATGTTGTAACAACGTTACTTATACTCGGGTTTCTCATGAAACAATCGAGCGCATGTAGGCTCATGTGAGGAACACCGTGCTCTGGTCCTCTGGATATCGTAAAGACTGCCGACATAATGAGCCTATGATTTAATCACGGTTTTTATACTTCGCCTCTTTTTGTAGTTCGCCACCAGCCATATGATGTAGCGCTGCTCAAAGCGCTGCTTAATTGTGAAGCTAGGCGGATCCGTGCAAATTCTCATTGACATTTTTTTGACGTGTGGGCTGGCAAGCACTTGAAACAGTGAATTTATCGATGCAATTTTGACGTGCCTGCTTATTCACTCGTGCACCATGCCATGTAGCAGGTGAGTCCAATTAGAAAGGCTCAGAAACACGCTAAAACGAGCAATCACACGCTTTCACAGGCTACCACGCGTGCTCCCAACGCAGACGCTCCTGAGAATTTCAGTAGCATGGGACAACAGTGCCGCTGCTACTGTCAGCCGAGATGCGGCGCGGCCACCTCATTCATTCCACTGCCCCCTTCTAGTACACTGCACCGATATGCCCTGTCACGCATATTATCGGCCGTGTTGGTTTTTGTGTGTGTCGTAGAGCTCTGGCAAGTTGTGTAAAATGACCGCGTTTATGTTCTAGGAGCACCTTTTTAAGCATAAAAATTATTTTTTTTTGCGGATACACGCATGTTGCATGCAAGTTTGAGTATTTGTTTTTCATTTCTCCCGAAATCCACAGCTCAGGAGGGCTAAGGTCGTGGTCATCATTTCAAAATGACATTTGCTTTCATCGTGTGACAGCACGCAGGTAAAATAACATTAAGTCCGCTTAATGTCATTTAAAGCGAATGTCATTCGTTTGTAATGTCATTTGTTTGCTGTCACACGGGGAAACTAATGCAATTAGACGAAAATGACAATTTATGTCGGACGAGTTGCGGAAACGCATTCGCATTTGATTTCTGACCGAATGAGTAGTCTTAATGCCAGGAACTTTTCAGGAGATGACTGTTAACTTACTTACTCGTTAACTATTATCCTTTGTAAATATCTTTTTTACTAGATCAACTTGTTACTGGTTTGATGATATAATAGCACACGTGGAAGTTAAAAAAAAGAGTTTCTCTCAACTTTGTATACAACGGCAGGTGCCCCTTCATGATTCATTTTCGCTCTTTGTCGTTGTTGCGTGTATCACGGATGTTGATCGTCCAATTATACGTATATTGTGGTGTCAAGGTGGTGACCACACGAAATCGCTGCCACCGTCTCATTTCTGCAGCAGGGGCAGTCAGTCGTGCGCCCCACTTCAGTTCACTGTACGATAACTGCCCGGTCATATTGTCGGCCATGCTGGTTTTCGTGCATGTTTTCGAGTTTGTCGTGCAGCTGTGGCAAGTTGAAAAAAAAAACGGCCGCATTTGTATTCTAGCAGCACATATTTCTTCATAAAAATAATTTTTGCGTATGCACGCATGTTGTATGCAAGTTTTGTATATTTCTATTACTCCCGAAATCCACGGCTCAGAAGGGCTAAGGTCACCGTTATCATTTCAAAATGACGTTTCTTTTCGTTGTGTGAAAGCACGCAGGTAAAATGAGATTGAGTCCACTTAATGACATTTGTTGTAAATTATATTAGGTTTGCCTGTGACAGGGGTGTTAGAGTTACTTACAGTTATTACGTACAGCAAATACGCTACCACTTGTCTAGCTGTGCTTTTGATTTCATACAAAAACACACATTTAAGCTCTTCTAAGGCAGCATGGTCCTGGGCGAGTAAAATATTTTCACCACAGACTGCATAACTGTGAGCTGACTTCTCGATTATGCACGTTGGGCAACGAACAACATTTTAGAAGCATGTACAATAATTATTGAAATATATAATCTGTTTCTAACAGGGGAATCCAGCAGGAGGGTTAAACTTTTTTGAACTAAACAACAGTCAGCCATTTTTTTCGGCCGGCCCCCTAAAACCGAAGGGCGCGGTTCACTTGAACGCTTTGAACCCTGAATAATCAGCCCCTGGTTCTGACGTCCGATTTCAATGGGCACTTGTACTACGCAATATTGTGCTGGAACAACTTCTTCCCACATTGAAGCATAAAAGCACCATTTTTAGAAAATATTGCAAATGGTCAAGAACCCACTTCACACACTAACATGACATGACCATGAACTCGCAAATACTTACAGGTGAATGCTCAGTCACAGTTTCTGAGGCAGCCCGATGGCTTCTGTGTGTCCATCTTTACTGCCGTCTATCCGCCTTTGAGTCAGTTTTTGTAGAATGTTTCCTGAGAAAACAAAAAAAAAACATTAGAAACAATTCCCTTTTTCTAGCATGCCCTAAGTAACACAACTTGACTTTCTCGGCCTCGTGTGGTAGCAGTCTTGAAAGCATGCTAACAGCTGCTGCTTTATTTATGTATATCTCATACCCCATTAGCAGGCTCCAAAATAATGCCTAGTCTTTGTTAAACAAGAAGTTCAACAGAAGAAAACAGAAACAACATTTTACATTAGACATAAATTTAACATTCTAACACTCACTCAATAACCTATTTTCCTTACGCATTATATGCATACATGTCGAAAAGACTGGGCATGCAAACATAGCCACAGGTGAGTCAGAAGATTTCAAATGCTAACTAATAATGAGAAGGCAGACTAACGAAACATATAAGACAGTTAACCAGAGGCCCATCATTAAAGCTATCTTAATATCGTGACGTGAATGCATGCCAAAATTCGAATCACGCAGTTTCGTACAAGCACAGAAACGAAGAATTGCATCTAATGGTTGAGACTTGGCATAGCGACATGTGGTAGTGCATGTGTGAGCCAACTATCCAATAACTCAACAAAGAAATCAAATGCTGAGCAGGTATCTCTCACATAGACCGACAGGCATGCCGTCTTGATCAAAATCTCCACTTGACTTGTTTCGTTTATAGCCTAATGTAAACTTTTCCAGTTGGTGTTTGCGGTTTCTTGGCTACTCTCTCGAGTCCATGTTTGCATGCCCTGCCTTTTTAACATGAATACCAACCTACTAAGCAGCTCACTTCTCCTTTTTGAAATCTGTATAGAATCTAGAATTACCATTTTGTTCACTTGATGTAACAATAATAATGGGGTTCTGAATGTGAATGTCAATTCAAAAGCACTTTGGCCTCTAGCATTTTTTGCCTCATTCAAAAGTGCAACTGCTGCCCTAAAAATCAAATCCACTCAGTGCGGTGGTTGTTCACATGGTAGCATAGCTGTAGGCAACGTAAGATAAATTGTAGGACTATGAAAAGAGCTCTAAGTAAAAGCAAGACACGCAAATAGCAAAAAGCCACATATTATTCGGCATAGAATCAATCTATTTCTGGTAGCCTACAATGGTTTGGCGCAGGCCATGCACCTCGGTCGCTGTTCAGCTTTTGTTTCTGAACCAAAGCTTAGTTAAGTTAAGTTAACCAAGCATGTCTTAAGCATGTCTTAACCGCAGTTACGTTGCCAAAAAGTAACAGCCAAAAGACCTAAAAAAGCTCCACGACTAATAAAATATTAAATATTTGATAATGCAAGTACACCCAAAACACCATTCTAGATGCACTGGTTGAACAGTTATTAGGTGAACAAAGCAGCAAAGCAATGAACTGCCAGCTATGTAGCTGCAAAAGCGGAGAAAGGAGGTGGCTATAGTGCCATGAACAGTCCATGAAAGTACTATCAACAGGGTAAGCTTGGTGGATGTTGAATCCACAACAAATGCGAATTTCCACTACGTCGGTGCTTAACGCTTGTAGTTAGACTGGTGACTGCATAGGTCGGAATGCAGAGTGAAGTATGGAATATTTCTTTCAAAATTACATTCTTAGACAAAGTGAGAATTTAGCTTCATCGAACACTTCGTGTCTCGCAAACTTTTGCTGTTGATAGCACAAATTGAACATACAGAATGTTTCGTATAATGAACACATAAATATATATTGACAGAAGCTGCAGAATATTTCACAGATGAGCATTGCAAAATAAAAGTAAAAAAAGCCATGCAGTGCATAAATTGACCATTCATAATTGAAATGTAAAAAGCTACTAAACAACCCCACCGTTTTAAATTTCTGATAACTGCGAAATTGTAAACTGTGAGCACGTTGCCACAAATTTTGTGTTTACATGATGAAATGATGAAGACCCAGCCAATAAAACACACATTGTAGCTGTTTTCTGTTTCTCACTCGGCTTCTCCATCGTTCTCATCGTGAAGAGGGGTACGCATACGTTACCATTATGACTACAGTCATATGGCAACAAAGCATGACGTCAGTGATTGTGCAATCAACATGTAGCCATCAACTAAGCAAGCCCTCGTTCATGTGCCGCTGTGCTACATCGGCATGGTGAGGAAGTATTGTGCAAGGCATAGGTGAGCTAAACAAATATGCAGCACGCCTCACAACGACACAATTTATACGGCGCAATTTTAGGGTCAAAACACTATTTCATATTGCAGAGAGAACAAACCGACAGTCAGTGCAAAAGCACATCACTTCGCTAGCGAAGAGTATACACTGGTAAGGCATAAAGGGGTCACCATAATTGTTTTTCAAAATTAAGTTTCTGTGATGCTCACACAATTTGATTGCTGCAGCACTCTGTAATAATTAGCAAGATGGCCTGGAAGGTGATAAAAAAGAAAGACAGAGCCAAAGCTGCCTAATGGCACTTTGAGAGAATGTAAAAAAACTGTGCAGGGAATTACTTTTGCAGACATATTCCTATAAGCAATAAAACTGACAATTAACATTCTGACTCTGCATTATAGGAATGTCTAACATCTTTGCAAGAACCTTACTGTAGTGGCTGCACTGTCTGTGTAGGTCAGAAGCAGCCAGCCCGTGGCTCTCAGGCATCTGATTCATTTGTTGAAAAGAACTTGTGGCTCAAATCCTTGTAGCACTGCTTTTGGGAGGTGCTTCCTGCGATAACAAAACTAGCACAACACCATTATGCTCTGTAAACAGTAGCAATAAATCCACATTGGGGCCTTCTAAAAAAATTCAGCTTTAGACTGAACCACAGAAATACTCTCTTCTCTTATTATGGTGCACCTTATTACTTTCCCTGGCCTGGTTTCTTGTTTTCACCCATGAGACAATCCAGCAGAGGTTAAGCTTTAGTTTGAGAGAAAGCAGTTGAAAAGCACGAAGTTAATATGAAATATAAATAAATAATAGAATATTTTTGCGTGATATAAGAAACTATAATTCATGTAATGTCCCACCACAAAGAAATGAGTGAGCAAGCTGTGACGTTAAGGTGTCACAAAATACTGGATTTTCTGGAAAATGCAATATGCAGCTAGGTAATTCTGCTATTGAAATTTGCTGTTACTACTGACTGTGTAGCTGCAAGCACTTGCTGAATTTACTCTAGTGCACTTAGCAAACCTGTGTAATAATATTGACAGACAGAGAAAACCCAGTTCTCACTTAGCTGCCCCCATCACAGCATCATGTTGCTTCACATAAGGGTTCCTGGTATGCAGGATGCAGAGGCATGAACTTTGTGGCCATGTCGTACCACCGTGAACGTGATGGACATCTGCTCAAATTACGTGAGCAGCTGAAAAATGCTCCATTGTACAATCAGCTGTAACAATGCAGTATTGCTAGCTATCATTCGCTTGACCGTACACCTACAACAAATTTTGGCACCAGCAAGATTTCGCAGTGTATACAAGCTTCTGAACACAGTATTCAATGCTTCCAGCTTCATTCTCTATTTTTATATCTAGATACATAGAACGTGCATAGAGTAGCCAATAATTGCGCCAAGTAGAAGAGTCCATTTTAGGTATTCTATAAAATTCGTAGACAAGAATCAGGCACATCACTCAAGCCTGTTGTTTAGCATCAGAGGTGAAAATGTGCTCACAAATGTACACAGAAAAATTAGCAGTTGACCTTGAAAAATAGTAAAAACTAGGTTTATGTTTGGCAGAAACAATTCTCACACAGTAAACACAGTCCAAAACACTGCAATAATAGGGTTGTTAATTTCAAAGTGGGTCACTATTCTTCACACTATGCATGCATTTACAAAAAAGATAACAATGCTTGCTGCAAGAAACAATAAAGGTTTACAGTTTTTACGAAATTCCACTTGCCAGTACCCCATTCTACAGAAAGGGAACACTTTGCGAAACCCAGTCACGTTTCCAGATGAAATGCACTCGCCATGGTGACAAATAGGTGAACTACTCTTCTACAGCGTGATTTATAGGAACTAAAAACTATGATAACAATGATTTCTTACTATAGCTAGCAAGAGCCTTTCTACTGTTGTTTATGTGAAGCGATTTTATCTCAGTGGGAGGTCACAAGAATAAGAGCCACATATTAATGAGCATAAAAACACAGTGACTGGTAGTGCAGTGATTTCCAACTATGCTCAATTATGGAAACCATTGCACTTCTCCCTCAAATAAAGGTTGCACATAATTAACACTTTGGCGTGAATAATGTTAAGTTGGTAGGTAGCATACGGCCTGATGTTACGCTGTGTACCCTCACTTGTTTTGCAATATTTTCACTTCGACATGACAAGCTCAAAACAACACTCTTTTTCATCATATGGAACTTTGTACGTTACCTCTGAGTTAGCCACAGATGCTGAATAAGGACCTCTTATGTAATGCTTGGCTCACCATGTGGTCAGTACTGCACAGCTCGTCAGGGCACTTCTGTTTGCTACCTGCAGTACGCAGCAAAAAAACTTAGGCATTCAAACAAAAACAAAGCAAGTATGACAGCATTTTGTCCTTTGGAGATAGAGAGGGGGAAGGGGTAGTGCAGCATTGTTCTTCATAAGCTACACACGCATGCATTAACTGTTTTAGCTTCGCCCATAAACAGTGTAAAAGAGTGAAAATGGTTAGAGGAGACAAGCGGCCGCATATTTAAAATCCTCCAAATAAGGCAGACGCACTCACTTGGAATTTGACAAAATGTATTCTGTGCCATCTTTAAAAAGTATGCAAAGTGCGGAATATCTCTGACACGTGCACACTATTAAGCCAATGTGAAACGACAACGTATCGCACTCGCATCGCTGTCCAGCTGGTGCTTCCGAAATTTTCTGAAGTTGTAGACAGCAAAGTGGTCTGGCCAAATTTAAGTATATCCATTCCAACAAGCACCACTGGCTTCAACTCTAAGTGACAGCGCCAAATGAAGTATTTTAACAGTGGCATGCGATAATGCTAAGTATCTAAGCGTTTGAATAAAAAATGCAAGTATATTTCAGTTTCATGTTCGATTTCTATTGTTAATTCTTCCACGTGTTACCTTTTCTCTGATGCTGGGTATTGAGATAAAGGCAAACTATTTTTAAAATAGAGTATTCCAATATGTTTACCACCAACAGTCATACTACATTATAGCAAGTAGTGCTAGTGATATCACTGCAAATATTGAGATCAATGACGACGACATCTCTCAGAGACTTTCAGTCTTTCATTGAGCTGCAGGTAAAGGCGGCAGCCGCTAAATGAACTTTGAAGCCCTAGTTATCTCCGAGGAGTAACTTACAGCAGCTGCTTAGACTTGACATTAGTGTTGCATAGCATTGTCACAAAAGTTCAGTGGTTCACATATATTGAAACCCTTAACAGCGATCATATCCCCACGTACGGGACAGTCAGAGGCTTTGACGATTGTCCTTCCCCTGGACACTCAAGACTCATTGACTGGGAAAAGTATCAGATATCAGTGGACAGCAAGTGCATGCGCGAACCGCCGGAATCCACTGAAGAAGCGATTTGTTGCCCGATGGAGACTTCCGCGAAGATATGTTCGAAAGAATCGAGACGTACCGCACTCGACCAAGAGTTGGAACAACTTTGAGCGGTCTCCTGACGTACCGAAAGACGATACAGATGCACAAAATCTATCTATGACCTCAGAGAATCCAGACGCGTTCAAAAGAAAATCCAGCGTCAAATGCACAAACTCCAAGAACATCAATGCAAGAGTTTTCGTTACTTGCTAGACCCTCGAAAGCCTTTGTCTCCCGTATGGAGGACTCTTCGGAATATTCACTTGCATCCGCAACAGCGTCATTCCTTCGCCGCTCTGGTGCTTCATCAACGTCACTCACAGCTTGATGTTTCTGGTGAATTTTGTGCAAAGATCGCCGGCGACATCTCTATGCTGATCAATGTATTGCCACAGGTCGTTCTAGTCGCACGAGATCAGTAAATGGAGGTTGCATTCACTATGGAAGAACTTCATGCAGCATTGAACACATGCAGACGCTCACCGTCTGCAGGTCCGGATGGAGTGACCTATACTGCCCTACGTCACCTAGGCCCGAAGGCAGAGCGCTGTATTCTGGACATTTGCAATAAGTCATGCGTGATGGAATGGTGCCTGATGAGGTGAAGTGCAGTCGCCTGGTGCCTTTGTTGAAGCCCGGAAAGTCTTCATTGAATTTGGCATTATACCGGCCTATAGCACTATCAAACTGCCTCGGCAATGTCATAGAGAGGATGCTGCTTACACGCATGGAACGGTACCTAGAACATTATAACATCTATCCTGATGCTATGGCTCGCTTTCGACGAGCTCGGTCCGCAATTGACAGCGTCATTGACTTAGTGACCTCTGTTCAGCAACAGAAAGCTGAGAAGCGGCTGTCGGTAGCTCTTTTCTTAGACGTGAAAGGTGCCTATGACAACGTGACACATGAGGCTGTTCTCAATGCTCTTGAAGCAGTTGAACTGGGAGGTCGTGTCTTTCGATGAGTAAGAAGCTACCTCACAAAGAGATCCATGTTCGGTCTAACTGAAGATGGGCCTACGAATAAGCATTTCACAACTCGTGGGTTGCCACACGGCGGCGTTTTGAGTCCGACTTTTTTCAACCTGGTTCTGGTGGGGCTCACCGAAATGCTGCCACAGACGGCTTATATATCTCTCTACGCTGATGATATCTGCAATTAGGCGTCCGGTGTCACACGACCTCAAGTGCACGCAAGAATACAGAAAGCGGCAACAGTGACATCGGCATACCTTCGCCAGCAAGGTTTAATTATCGCGACAGAAAAATATGCAGTGGTGGCGTTTCCACACAAACCGATGTCTTTCTACCCATTGTGCATCGATGGCAGATCAATTGCATATAAGAGCAGTCATAGATTCTTAGGTGTCATCGTAGATCATGACCTAACCTGGAACCTGCATGTCTCATACCTGAAGAAAAAGCTCATTGGCATTGAGAATGTCTTCAAGTTCCTCGCTGGAAAATCATGGGGCCCATCCGTGCACTCCATGTTGCAGCTTTACACAGCCCTCTTTCTCGGAATTCTCCGGTACAGCCTTCCTGTCCTGTCCAACACGTGCAAGACTTACATCCGTGCACTACAGAGCGTACAAGCCCAAGCACTTCGAACATGTCTTGGCCTTCCAAGATGGTCATCGACAATGGCAACTATTGTTATCGCACCGGAACAGCCGGCGGTCACAACGAACATCATTGTCGAGACGCTGAAAGCACACATTCGGCATTTATCAAGGCCACCATCACATCATTGAGTGGACACGGGAACAGCATCACATGAAGTTTTCCTAATCTAATGTTCAGCATGCAGGGATTACCAGTACTCCTGCTGTCGTGATCAGCGGTTGCCTTTGCCAGCCCGATAACCGCCCCGGCTGCGCCGATGGTGCCGATAGTGCTTTCATCCGGGATGGACTCCGGGCATGTGCACTTGCCGGCAAAGCTTTCTTCGGCTGTGGAATACAGACTACCAACTGCATCGACCCTGACATCATGCCCACAGCAGACCTTAAGCTGCTGCTTTCACCGACCTTCCTTCAGTGGACACGGGAACAGCATCGCATCAAGTTTTCCTAATCTACTGTTCAACATGCAGGTGTGTAAACCATTACCGCTATTTGCTAGGAAATCAGATGACGCCTTTCTGCTAGTGTTCCCGTGTCCACAAATGTTATGTCAAATTGTATTAGACTGTTTTTCAGTGGCATTGCTTTTATTACGCTCTGGTGACATTGAAACAAATCCGGGACCAACTACGCGCTCAGGAAATCTATTAGATATCGAATCTCTGCCCCAAAACCCAACTGAGCAAATGCCTGTTCTTTTTAAATTGATCAAGGATATTCATACAAGATCATTACGAAGTGCAAAGGTTCAGAACGAATTAGCAGCTGATATGAAGTAAATTAAATGTGGCCAGAAGAACATAGCGGCAAAGGTTATCGCCGTACAAAAGCACCTCGACGACCTCGAGCAAAAATTGGAAGTCTTTGAGAAAGTTAATGAAGAGCTTTCTGAAGTGCATACTTCGGTCAACAACCTCGAAGCACGCAATTTTTCACTCCAGTCACGACTTGATGACTTGGAAGATCGCTCACGGCGAAACAATCTTCTCTTCTATGGTTTTCCCGATTGCAAAGAAACATGGCAGAAGACAGAAGCCAAACTAACCTCTGAAATAAAGTTAGTTTTAAGTACCTTCACAGGCAGCCCGATTGAGAGGGCACACAGGTTAGGTTCCTTTTCTGCTACCAAGTTCCGCCCGATAATTGTCAAGCTTACCGACTTCAAATCTAAGGAGGAACTTTTTTCGCTCCGAGGCCAATTAAAACAAAGAAACATTGGTGTATCGGAAGATTTTTCAGCAACCACCCGCCTCACCCGCAAAAAGCTAACTTAATTTCGTAACAATCAGCCTAATGCTGCATCCTTTAATCTTCGCTACAATAACATGCAAGGTAACGGCAAGTGTTATATCTACAATTACTAACCTTGGCATCGTCGAAGAATCGCAATCACAAGCTTCTTATGCAGGCCACGCTCGACATCAACCTACGA
This sequence comes from Rhipicephalus annulatus, assembly GCA_013436015.1. Classification (NCBI taxonomy): domain Eukaryota; kingdom Metazoa; phylum Arthropoda; class Arachnida; order Ixodida; family Ixodidae; genus Rhipicephalus; species Rhipicephalus annulatus. The sequence goes on from WOVY01003812.1 coordinate 149,972, forward strand.
ACAGTTCACAATAGGGAAACAAGAGGAGAGATGGTCTATTACCTGCTTCTAAAGCTAAGCTATCCTTCCTTTATTGAAACACAAGAAGCATTGCTAACAAGTCTCACTCATTATCATCCGCGATAGATTCGTGCGGCGCTCATGTGATTGCACTTACTGAAACGTGGCTTTCTCCAAATACGCATGACAATAAATTGTGTGATAATGCGCAAAACTTTACTATTTATCGCTGTGATCGCACAGTGCGCCGCGGGGGAGGCGTGCTCTTAGCTATATCAAAATGCCTTCCATCGCCATGTATACAGGTTAATCACGACATTGAATTAGTATGGGTTCTGCTAACGATTCGTCACTTGAACATTATCCTAGGAGTATGCTATCGGTCGCCTTCATTTTCGGAAACGTGCATAAGTGACCTCCACGATTCCATAAACATGGTCGCTTCGCGCTTTCCTTTCACGCCTCTGTTTCTACTAGGCGATTTTAACCTGCCTAACTTAAATTAGAACACTGATCCACCAAGCTTATCACCTTTTTCAGCACAAGCCAAGGATTTCGTAGATATGTGTTCTATTTTTGGCCTGTGTCAACCGGTGACCCAACCTACAAGAATAACCAGTACCACTTCAAGTACCCTTGACCTAATCTTGACCAACTCACCTGATCTAGCCTCTGAAATCGCTTATATGCCTGGTATCAGTCATCATTCTATGCTTGCTTTTCACCTTAAAATGCCACCCCCAAAACGATCCAAAGTGAAAAAACTCATAGTCGATTACAGTAATGCAAATTTCGATGCCATTAATGACGAGCTATTGAACTTCGTTGCTTCCTTTTTTATCCAGTTCAGCGATCGCTCTGTCCAATCGAACTGGGATATTTTTGTTGCAAAAGTAGACGAACTTACTAAGAAATACATTCCTAACTGAACCATCATTTATAATCACCAGGCACCATGGTACAACACCTACATCAAACGCCTATCTAACCGTAAAAAACGACTTTACAGATCAGCATAACTGGCGTCTTCTGAAGACCGTTGGGCGATTTACAAAGCAGCGCACAACGCTTACCTTACCGCCTTAAAATCCTCTAAATTACATTTCTTTTCTCGACCTCTCCCAGATATGCTTGCAAATAATGTACGTAAATTTTGGCGATTAATTACCCTTTACCAGATAACACCATAGTTCTAGTAGATGATTTTGACAATCCAGTTCCTACTACATGTGCGCCGATCTACTTAATGACACTTTTAAAAACAACTTTTCTCAAGTTGTTAACGTCATCCATGTGCAAAACTTCAATTATATTGCCATGCCATCAATTTCCATTGATCATTTCGGTATCGCTAAACTCATAGATAACTTGCCCATTCACTCATCCCCTGGCCATGACAATATTGGTACCAAATTTTTGAAAAGCACCGTTACTTACAGTTCAGTGATACTAACAAAAATCTTTCAACAGCCCTTAGATACATCAACCATTCCTACACAATGGAAAATCGGGAGGGTGGTCCCAATCTTTAAGTCAGGCAATAAACACTCTCCGAAAAATTATCGCCCTATTTCGTTAACAAGCACTTCCTGTAAAGTATTAGAAGATGTCATTTTCACCAACCTCATTAACTTCCTAGAATCGAATTCTTTTTTTACACCAGCACAACATGCTTTTCGCAAACATGTTTCATGCGAAACACAGCTCATATATTTCACTCATAAACTGCATCACATTTTAGACCGTTCATCATGTGCTGATTGCATTTTTTTAGACTTCAGAAAGGCTTTCTATAAAGTCTGTCACCAACTACTACTGTTTAAACTGAGCCTACTAAATATTGACAATAGTTTACTCAACTGGATTGAGTGTTTCTTGTTTAACCGTGTTCAATAATCACTGCTAACAATCACAGTTCGTCATCTGCTGCGGTCCACCCAAGGTGTACCGCAAGGGTCAGTTCTTGGTCCACTTTTGTTTCTAATTTATATTATTGACCTCACGTCTTCACTTTCTTTTAACATTCATCTTTTTGCAGATGACTGCGTCATTTTTCGTGAAATAACTAGTAATATTGACAGTTTAAGCCTCCAATCTGATCTTAACAAAGTAGCAGCTTGGTGCAGCACATGGCGAATAGACTTAAACATCGCTAAATGTAAGGTAATGCGCGTTACTAGATCTGCTAACACCCCACCAAAATACCACTTGAGCAACGTCCCGCTTGATCCAGTCTCCTCGTATTCTGGGCATTCTTATCACATCTACCTTATCATGGGCACCCCACATCGCAGACATTACTAATAATGCTAATCGCATGTTAGGCTACATACGTCGTAACTTTTCAAAAGCACCTTCTGCACTAAAACTTCTGTTGTACAAAACATTACTTCGTTCCAAACTTGAATATGCATCATCAGTGTGGGATCCTTACCACGATAACCTGGTTACTTCACTTGAGCGCGTACAGAATAACTCCGCCCGTTTCATACACTCTAACTACAATCGCAACGCCAGTATCAAATCAATGAAATCTAGCCTAGGCCTCCCTTCCCTTGCATCCCGTCGCAAAATATCTCGTTTGAGTACATTTCACAAATTATTCCATCATCCCACCCTACATAACCAATTAATCCTCAATCTTCCGTACATATCCCCTCGCATAGAACATCGTCATAAGGTTGGAATCGCATTCAGCAACTCCCAGAGTTTTTCTCGATCATTTATACCTCGTACATCAGTAGATTGGAACCACCTTCCCGAAGACATGGTCACTATTACTAATAACAATATTTTCCGTGAAACCTTACTCAGTATTGTATGAGCTAAACGTTACTTAAAATTGTATTATGTTCACCGTCATTGCACAGCTACCATTTTATAATCGGGAGTTTTTCTTTACTTTTTATTTATATGTTTGTTGCATTGTTTATTCTCATGCTGTATTTTTTCTGCTGTACATTCTGCTGTATAATATGTATTTTCTATGCTGTATATTCTCATGTAGTATTTTCCTTTTCCTTGTAACCTTTATTTTCACTCCCCTCTATAATGCCATATGGCCCTGAGGGTAAATAAAATGAAAATGAAATGAAATGAAATTTAGCGTGTTTGACAGCGTGGAGGCCCCATTCTTCGTTCTGCGGTATTGTGACCAAACATCAGGACGTATTACCGCCTGGCTTCAAACTTGCGATGCATCCACCAGCTGCGTAATGAAGTCTCCGTCAACCTGACGTGCTCTCATCAGATCCTGGAATCGTTAAGAAGGCATGTCACCACTAGTGCTGAATCAATTGACTTTGCGTCTGTTGGACGAAAGGTACTGCGACCGCATACATGTTTACACCGATGGCTCCACTAATTCCAACAGTTCTACAGGAGCAGTGGTTGTTCCATCGTATAATGTGTTGCTTCAATACAACTTTTCTCACACCACGACGTTAACAGCAGCAGAGCTCGCAGCGTTTCAAGGTGCAGTAAAGTACATGTTTCAGCAGCAACCAAACCAATGGGCCATCTTTTGCGACTCGAGGTCAACCTTACAGACACTATGGTTTGTAATGCAGCACGGGTTAAATGAACAATCAGTATATCAGATAAGGCACGACTACCACGAAGCGCTCAAGGAAGGCCACGATATTGTATTTCAGTGGTTACCGAGTCATTGCGGAATCGTCGGTAATGACCACGCGGATGAAGCTGCTAGATGGGCTCATGACCAAGACCTGCGTACGCCCATACCACTCTTGAGAATGGACGCTGCAAGGCGACTACAATCACTTGCTTGCCGTATAACTCTCCTACAATGGAATACGCCGGGTTTCTTCAACTTGCACCTGTATTCAATCGGCCCAAACTTGCAACTTAGTTTTCCATCCGGGCTCCCACGATGCGCCGAAACTTTACTGTGTTGCATGAGGTGGGGCGTGGCATTTACGAATGCGTACTCTCGTCTTCTTGGAATGACGAGCACTTCAGCATGCAACATCTGCGCCTGCGAGGAAACGCTTGAGCACATTCTGTGCCATTGCCCAGCATAGCAGTCTGAACGACGTATTGTGGAAGCCAAGCTCTATCAACTGGATTCACGCCCGCTTACAGAAGAGAAGATCCCGGGACCTTGGCCGACGGTTTCCCATACGCGCAAAGCCACGACAGCTCTCTTGTACTTCTTAAGGACCACCAGACTTCATGACCGCTTGTGAAAGAACAGTGTGAGACTGTGCTGTGTAGTCGCGAGCTGACTATTCATTCTTCTTTTTTTACTCCTGTTCTTTTCTATATCTTTCCTTTCTATTATTTCGCCTTTCCCTCAACTCAAGTGTAGGGTAGCCAACCGAGCCAAGCTTGGTTAACCTCCCTGCCTTTCTTCCCTGTTTATCTCTCTCTCTCTCTCTTAAACCCCTTCTTTCTGAAACCGAGTGAGCTGCTTTTCTTAAAAAGAGTTGCGGGTGCAAGGTGCAGACATTGGCGGAAGTAGATGTAGCCCCGGTAACGGGGACTATACCGCTCGGAGTCGATGTGCCGGCACTCTTGTCAAACCATTACAGCGAAGGCATCTTCTTCGTCCCTTTTCGCACTATGAGCTTGGGAAGCGTCCTTGCTAACGCGCTGTGCATCCCTCGGGATCACTCTAATCAGGCGATCTCTTCCATATGGAGTTTTCGTTTTGTTCTTTTTTAGTACATTTTTTTCTGATAGGCAAATAGCGAAAGCCGCGATGCGCCACAGCATAGGTCGCTGACGCCCAACTGAGACATGAAAGTCATTAACGGGCACTGCGAAACTAGCGAGAGCCAAAAGGACAACAAGCTGACCGTAACATAAGCAACTACTGCCGGCACAAGACCCGAAACGGTAAAATAAACGCTGCTGGCAAAATACGCCACGCTAATATTTATAAGTGCATTATTGCAATCAGATACAGCCCAGCTGTCATACGCCTGCTAATCAAAGTGGCTTATTTATCTACAGAGAACACGCCAACTGAACTTGGGTTGTGTCACCTGATAACGCAACTGCAACAAAAAGGATGGGATGCGCAGCTTTGTCGGTCACTCACCCGAGACGTAGAGGAATTTTCGTCAACTATAACGCAATGCGTACTGTAACACGACGCGTGACAGCAGCTATCAAGCCCAAACTGCTAAACCCCTGGTAACCAACTTCACGGTCATGGGCACGCGACACCGTTGCACAGATCGCAAACACGCCGAAGCCGCGCGGGCAAGAAATAAGCCGTTCTAGAGTAAGCCTCTGTGCGACTTCGAAGCAGCGTAAACATTCAAGGCATGAGCATTTTGTCGGCAGTTGAACAGGCCGAAGGCGGGGCAAATTCACGAGAGCCGTAAGATAGGACTTATATGGTAGCGAAATCCACAAATCTTGTTCGCTGGTCAGCTTTGCGGGAAAGCTCCAACACAATGGTAACTCGAAGCAGTGAAGTTAACGACACCTTGCGCAAACTCCTGGTGGCATATTGTCCGACTTCGTGCAACCACAGGTTAGCCGGTCAGAGTAGGACAACGAATACGCGTTTTGGTGTCGCAAATCACCGTTGAACATGGTCGTTGCTACCGAGTCCTCGACCACGACGTTCCGCCTTGACAGGCGTCAATAATGGCTGGCGAGCGCCGCGTATGCGCGACCTTGCATGCGCCGCGTACATACATCACGTGACCACGTCGGAGAGATGATATCGCGAGCCGGTCCGCCGACACATGGCCGCCTGGATCGGCGCACGCGGCAGTGCTCTGCTGTAGCGAAGGGGCCCATGCTCTGAGCAGTTTCTTGTTCAAACAATATTGAAACCCTGCTTTGCGGTTGCGGTATAAGCTCGCTGTATTCGCTACACCTCCAATGCAGTACAATAGGCTGTGTACTTGATAATAAGATAGTTCGTAGAAATGGTGAGGCTGTTGTAGTTAACTTTTGCATGCAAAAACATTATAAGTACACCATGAAATTATGCGTACGCGCTGTTTGACTGACGAGATGAACTGACGCATTCAGTTGTGCAAAGCACGTATGCGCTATTTTTGCCTGCAATTCCGACCATTTTTTTATTGGGAAGCGAATAAAACAGAAAAAAAAACTTCCTTACCGAGAATAAAAAAAAGATTATGCACCAGCACTGTTCTTTCAACCCAGTTGGTTTTTTATTCGTTGTTGTACGCGCATTCTGACAACCCTTCCATGCTTGATGACAGGGCATATGAATTTTCACTTCAGAGGGATCACAATAATTCGAATATTCTCGCAAGCTCATAACAACGCGTGGAACCCACCATTACATCGGTACTGGTTTAAACGAAATATCAATGATGATAATGAGATGGAACCACCTCTGTTTATATGCTCGCTTTGGCAAAACAACCCGCTTACAACAATCCCGCTGGGCCGCAATATCAGTTATATCAAACAAGTGTGGCTGTTTTGTGTTCGTGCCAAAAAAAAGGGGAGGGGGTAATGCGTGTGGCATGTAACCTCGAAAAGAAAGAAGAAAACGAGAAATGTTTGCGTCCCAACACGCCTCTATTATTATGAGGGACTCCGTGTGGTAGTGGTCTCTAGAAATTACACTATCTGCCATTTAAAGAGATAATAAATAAAAACTATGAAAAATTGACCAAAACACGGAAATCCTGTTAGGCAGGCGCGCATGTTCCACTAAACAAAGTTCACATATTTTTGAGCAATTTGGTTGTATCTTTGGTAGATTATCATGGCGCGGCAGCAGCACGTGGCCCTTGCTGTCACATTCTCCGAGGCGCACGCAGGGTGCAGGTGTTCAAGCCCTTCTCTTGCTTTTTTTCACCTCTCCTTTCATCCTACTCTTTCCTTACACAAAAGCGCTGATGCTTTAGCTTCAAGCCGGGAGCATTACTCGCTGCCAGTACCGTTTGTAGAAAAGTCATTCCACGCCAAACATTTCAGCTGTTTTGGCGACCACCTCAAATCAATTCGAAGGAATATGCTGCTGATTTACTGCATTGAAAGCAGTGAATCACTAGAATCTTTCGGGAAGAAAAAAAATTGTGGTCACGTGAGTGCTTTCTCAATTTATCCAAATGTCGTATGGCTGTTGTTCGTGAAAAAAATTTATTTTTTAAAGAGCCACTTCCCTTTCAATAACAAATTTAGTTTATATAATAAGTAATGGTAACTGCTCAAGGTGTTTTAAGCCAATCATTATTAGTGCAGTTGTTTAACCACATACACGAACAAGAATTTAGCCGAAAGCGGTTATGTTTGCAGTTTTTCTATTGCATTACTGCTCTTTAGATTACTATATGAGAAAAAAATAATTACTCCATAGAAGGTATATTTTGCAAAAAAAAAAAACTCCCTCAAGTCGGAAAAATTTACGAGAAAAAAATCACAAATTTCCCAAAATCATCAACTTTGTCCACATTGAGACCAATTTGCACCACGTGGCGGCCTAATTAAAGATAGCATTTACGTCCAACTGGAAAACAAGTTAGCAGTTCTTTTGATATCCCACGTTTTGATATTACACATTTTGTTTCATGGAAGAAAATAATTTTTCAAGTTTCCGATTGGCGGCTATCTTCCCATTTGGTTATATGGCAGCATCCCTCTTGTTCCCTGTGGCCCCGGCATTCCTCAAGACAGACAGGGCGTTTGCTCTCTGCCTGAGTATAAATCGACGACATTCCTCGAACGTGGGTGATGTTGTCGCATGCGCCCTTCGTGCGACTGAGATGGGTCAGCTCGCTTCCCGCTTGCTTCAGCCGCGTTCGTAGTGCTCGCTCGCGACCGCGGCTAGAACACACGATTTCCGAGGGGGCTGTTATTGATTTGGACTTATAAGGTGTGTGACGGCGATGCCGATATCGGACACACGTCAAGAGTATATTCATATCACAGTGAAAAGATTAAAGAGGAACTATGAAAAAAGCGAATGTTATAGTTACACACACCCAGGCTCTCTGTGAACACATCGTGCCCTCCAAAAAAGTGGCCTGGTTGGTAGTGGCATTTCGGCTACAAAATAACTAATCAGAGCAGCCGACATCTAGACTTTTCCATAAGGTCCACTGAAGAAGGACATTGTCTCCGTACCTACAGTAACAGCCCCACGTCCGTTGGCATCCACGGCAATTTTTTCCTTCTTCTAACGAAATAAGAGGCACCTGTGAGCTTTACGTCGATCTTTGCCGTGCCTCTGACGGACAGTTTTTACAGTGTGTAGCATGATTATGAAAAAAAAAGAGAGCAAACTGTCTTATACACGTTTACGGGGCGTTTTTGACACTATAGGGCTGTAGGGAATATAATACTGAAGATTTCGCATGTTTTGTCTGCAGTGCTCTCTGTTCAAAATTTTTTCTTCATTTATTCACTATCATCATAGGTGCTGTGAGGTTCGTAACTATAGTTTTTGGTAAAACACTTTGGAAATTTCCTATGTGTTGGAAAACCTTTACTTTAGATATGCCAGTGAAAAAGTATTTCGAACTTTCACATTCAAGTTAGGTGGTTTGATGGCAAAAACATTGTTTGGCAGTCTTCGAAGAAAGTGATCCGTAGAATGTGCCGTTACCCAAGTAACACAAAATGTTATCCCAACGTTGAATGAAAGCACCCAGATGTCAGTTAGTAACGTTGCTTAAAAGCGCTTAACGTCCTAATTTTTGATCACACAATAACGTTGCTTGTAACGTTTAGGATGATATGGCAACGTTTAGAATCACATTTTCAATATTAGGTAATGTTTGCGCCACATACCAGCAACGTGGCGTCAACATTGCTGTGCAACATGTTGACTTTCATGCCACGTGTGCAGGAAATCTACTATATGTGCGTTATTATCACAAGACATGTTGACCTGTTAAGGAAACTGCCGTATGTAGCTCTTGGCCCGAAAACAAAAGCTGTCACAGGGTGAGAAAACGGTCAAAAGCTAGCACTGTACGAGATCTGCATCATGCACTTTCATTGGAGCATCACAATAGATAGCGTTACTCTGAATGAACCATACCAACAGTAAGTGAACATGTGTTGTATGTAGTATTTTTATTTGCAGAACTGCAGGCTGCATTAGCGTGTGTATGTCGCAATGACCAGGCACACTATGTCTCCTGTTATGAAAGCCACGGCGCAGCTCTCGGCCTGGCAAAAAAAAAAAAAAAAACTGACTGTCATGGTGGCGAGAACGCTTCGCGTGATCAATGTAATACTTCCCAGAAACTAAAGCATTGTGTTCTAAATGTGTTTCTTAAATAAACACACTTATACATGCATAAAAAATACTTAGAACAGCCAAGCTACAAAAATGTTAGACCACAGCGCTGTGGTTTCTGTGGAGAGTTCGCACCGCTGCAGATGCCTGCAAGGCTCCGCAGCACTTCGTTTTCAGAGTTAGAAATGTACGTGGAGGACAACCCACACCTATTTATCAAAGTACAAAACATACAGTTTCGCCCTATGTAAGCAATATTACTACATATTGTGTTGTGGGTAGAATTCTTTACAGGCAGGTGACACTAAGCAATCATGAGAACATGCGCTGAAGCCACAGCAGCAGAAAACATGTCTGAATGCAAAGGTAAACAAGCAGTGAAACACTTGCAGATAAAAATCACTTACTTTTAATTTAGATCTTATAGTTACAGGATGAAAGACATTACAAATGATAGTGGTAAGAAAATATGGTAAAAAAGCAATAACTTTTACTATGAACAAAGCATATAGCTACAAAACTTTCTTTCTAAACAATGTAAGCTGTGTAGTTTCTTTCTACACTATGTACACTGTGTCATTAAAACAGTCGGAACACCCGAAATTGTTTGTCATACAATCTTAGTCTAAAAATGTTCAAGAAACAAATACTGGGAATTATTAATACAAAAGAGAAACTCCCAAAATTGTTGGTCGTACAGTCCTAGCCTAAAAATGTAAAAAAAACAAATACTGGAAAATATTAATAGAAAGGAGGATGTGACGATGCCGAACAGCTGCTACAACATCATTTTGTTAAAATGATGCAGTGCATCATATAAACAAGATGTTGTACTAATGTAAACAAAATATACATTGTACTTGTAGATGACTGCTGCTGATCGTGTTATCACCTCATGTAATGATTTTACAAACACAAGAATTAAAGTGTGCACACTGTGAAAGAAAACATGCGAGCGTGTGGGTGCCTACAGTGCTATAAAGTGCTATAAAGTGCTATAAACACCCGCCTACAGGCGGGTGCCTACAGTGCTATAACGTGTATATGAAAAAGCGACTGTGATTTTGGAGTCATCTACCGGGAAACAAAAGAACAAGTCATGACCATTGGACAAACGTTGCTAGATAACATTACTGTTCCAGTCTCAACTGGTAATGCTGCTTAAAGTGGACTTGCTTTCTTTAGCTGTCTCTTGATTGAGCTGTAGAGAGCTACTGAGAAGCTCAAGCCATCCACTCTCGTTTTTCCTTTCATTAAGACCAACAGTGTACTAATGTTAAAATTCTAGCGCTTTCCAATGAGGTACACTTTATGCTGCCAGAGTTTTAAAACATTTAGAAGGGCTCATGTATTCTGACTAGAGAACAGACTAGTTAAGCACTTCCTTGATAAAGTGAAGCATAATCTCTATTTGTTTGCGAGAGTTGTTAGCGAGGGAATCAGTCTTCCAAATAGATCTTAATTGAGCATTACCGGCCTTAACCTCAATCAGTAAAGTCACTGGGACATTATATGAAAAGTCACAGAAAGATTCACCTAAAGTCTTGCCAGGTGATCCGGTGCATCCTTGAAGGGTACTGTTGATGTCAGCCATCGGCTAATGCAGGTTGATGGTTGCGCAGACTGAGATAACCTGACCCGTGTGAGTAAGCACGCAGCTGGCAGCCAGGCGAAAAGTAGAGTGAGGGCCTGCATCATGAAGGGAAAGCAATGAAGAGCCAGTTGCTAACTATTTGCATGCCCATCAGGCATAAACAATATATGTAAGTGAGAACACTTCTCTAAAAATACACAAAACCAAATAAAAAGACACATATGCTATGTACTGAACAGCAATCACTTGCTTTTGCATAATGCTTTAGTTTAAAGCGATGTAAGAGCAGAAAAAAAGAAAATAGTAAACTTCACAGAAAGAAATTAGTAGATGAACTTTTTTAGTGCAGGAAATTTACCAAAAAAATGAAATATACAAAGGGACTTTGTGTTTCTAGTGCAACTGTGCCCTAGCCTAAATTCTGCACAAAAAGTTCATGGTATGAAATGCAAACTAGCCTAAATGAACACCATGATCAGAAATTATACAACAAGAGTTTCAAGACACATTGATTCATAGATATGTGGGCTTTAATGTCCCAAAACCACCATGTGATTTATGAGAGACGCTGTAGTAGAAGCCTCCAACGATTTCGACCAATTTCAACCAATTTAAAGGTCTTTAACATGCACCCAAATCTTAGCACACACACCTACAGCATTTTCGCCTCCATCAAAAATGCAGCCGCCACAGCCACGATTCCATCCCACGACCTGCAGGTCAGCAGCCGAGTACCTAAGCCACTAGACCACAGCGACGGGGCTCCAAGACACATCACTACAATGATACTCTGCTGAACTAGCAAAGCATCAACTGTTTTTGTGGTAGGACATTGGACTTCCCAGCTGATGACCACAACAATTTTGAAAAACAGCAACAGCATTACCTAATTTAAATCTAATACTTCTTTGCAGTAGCATTTTCACCAATTAGATTATTTCGGTAAATATAATAAACTTCGTCACTGTAGAACAGGGGTCTTAAACTCATCTCGGGCAGCAGCTAGGCTGCACTGGCAGAGTTTAGTACCACACGGGCCGGGGCAGGGAAGAATGTAAGAGGGGTGGGGGGTGGGGAAGAGGGTTAGTTGAAACACATTGTTAGCAAGCACTACCACTGAAAAGAAAATCTTTCCCATATCTCATATATACGGGTGATATCTGAAAAATATTTGGGGCCAGGATTTTCTCCAACAACGTATACCTTTCAAAATTTTTGAAATATGGGACGAAAATGTGCAGCCATGTGCAGCCCACGGACCGCAAGTGAAAGCTAGGTTCCACTCGTGGTTCCTATGTTCGAGATCCATGCTGTAGAATTACCCACCTTATTAAATATCAATCAATGAGGAAGCTTCATGTATCTTATAAGAAACACATAACTGAGCATTTCTAAGCAACATACCCACAGCACGCTGATTTTTCCCGATTGAAGAAAGTTTTGAAAACGATATAAATATGAAAATACCAAGCTAATGCACTGCAACATCTACCAGGAAGAAGCACCTTCTGCCACAGGGTGAGGCAACTAAGATTAATGAAAGAATTAGAAAACAATCATACTTTTCTGGGGCTTTGACAGGATCAATGAAAATGAAAACACAAATCATAGACAGCAATGCACTTAATATTACAACTCTGCTAAATATTCATGTCACTAATAAAACTTTCTGAAGTTCATTATTTAAACATGGGGAAAACGACTAATCACCTTTAATAGTCATTTGAGTCTGCTGCCGCCTCGACTTCCAAATTTACATGTGGTGTGATAGAAGAGCTGCAACAGGGCAAAAACAGTGCAATGCTGGACTTAACACACAAATGCCAACAAATAAGATATATGCCATGACATGCGATATGCTACAGCCAAAGCACTCATCCTGCCCTGCTACTGAACTGAATTCTTAGCTTGATGCCTTGCACGAGGCTGACTTGAGTTGTAAAAAAAGTTTCATTTTGGTGTGCCAATAGTTCTTCAAAACAGAAAATATAGTGAGGCATGGTCAAGTCACAGCGAAGCTTGCAAAAACTCCCTAAAATCTGGGCCATGCTTAACTGAGCTAAATTATAATAAAGACTCTGTTTGCACTTGTCATACAAATTGGTGTGCATATTTGCTCCTTGGACTGTTGATCTGTCACGTGTCCCTAAGAAGCATTATTGAATGTTATGAAGTTCTGCCAACAGCAGCCACCCTGGAAAAAGTACCTACAACTGTTCCAACTTGGGAGCCGAACGTTTCTGGAAAGGAGAGTGGCAGCTTAACCAATTGAAGGATGTGTCAGCATAATGGCACGTGAACACATGACTAATTACCTCTGTTGAAGTTGCAAAAATTGTTGTTTGGTACTTGCAGTGGTCTAACTATTCTCTCTTTTTAGGGTGACGTCATGAGAGCAGTCAAGGAACAGGTATGATGGTTCACTTAGGTGATGCATGCAGCAATATATTGACCCATTTTTATGATTTCTTGTAAATTAAAGAAAAAATAAATTTAATCATATGCAATATTTTGATTATCTTCTCGTTTAGACTTCTATGTAGTGCCCTCGACCAGACTCCAAATTATTGGTCAGAAGTGAACAGTACTGTGTGCTGTAAACACATTTTCATCAAATGCAACATTAGAGCAACACTTTAAAAGATTTATTTCTTGCTGAATAACTTTCTACCACCCTTAGTGCTCTAAATTTACATGGCAGCACTACCATTATAATATAATGGATGTAGGTTGTCTTAGTATTGTGGCGATATAAATTTATACTGCACTTTACCCCCAGCCATAGGGGAACAGTAGCCTCCTATCAGCACAACATACCATTTCTTGCAGTGTGATGGGGCGTACCGCAAATGGTCCCCTATTAGACGGTGCAACTCACTCTCTGTACATTTGGGATAAGACTTCTGAAGAGCCACTGAAATAGAATTTAATGGTATCTACAATGAGCAACAAAGTGTAAAATGCTTGTTGCATCTTCACGATTAGTTAAAGACCACCAGCTAGGCTACCTGCCCAGCTGGGGTCACGAGTCAGCCTTCAATGATGAACAAGAAAGTGTCGTATTAGCACAAGGTGTATTGCAGATTTCCGTTGAAATATTTAGCAGCTTCAAGCTGATAATTACTTCCTGCATTTTAGCCTATTTTTGAAAACCACAATTTGAATTGTAGTTTCTGTATCAAAGAGATCTTTCAGCTTTTATAAAAATAGAATATTTATGCAATTTAACTGTTTCAAGCAGCCTATAGATACATATACACGTATTCTCAAGTAATCAATCCTAGACGGAGTACAGAGTATGCTTACACACATGTAAATAGTTTCCTAGTTCGAAGTAAGTCATTGTTAAAATAATTTTCTCACCTGAACTCTTTCGCAGTGCACTGATTCCAGCGGAACAATAATACTAGCTATTTATTATTTTCTTTAATTGAACTCACAAAAAGCAGACTGTTTTACATCAGCAGAGTTGGAATGTGGGCCTACCGTAGCCATCCAACTTCTATGGGATGCGGCCTTATAGCTGAATTCCACCGAACATACATCACGAAATTGCGGTGGTGCTGTCGTGAGGCATTTGGTTTCGCTTGGTAGGCAAAAATCCGCTACACCTACAGCAGTTGCTGCTGTGTTCTTGTTTGTGAGTACATTGTGCGAAGAATAAAAAATGGTGTACTTACCAGCTGTCACGGTTATTTGTAAGGAAAGGCACAAGAAAGATGGGCTACTTATTTTTATTTCTTTTTTGGTTTCTTGTTTACGAATCATCGCAAAAAGATTAGTCGCAGCTCTAAAGCGCGAGAACTTGCCTTCGACGCCACTTCATCATGCATGTTTTTTGAGCAGCTTCCCAGCAAAAACGACAACCTTTCGCAGGCATTTGTCGTTGTAACATTTATTAAAGTATGCCTTGCGTGGAGGCATATTGAACCTATTTACCTCAAAGAACGCATATGGATAGCATTGCCGTTTCTGAAGAATTTTTCACGGTTGCCATTGTTGGTAGAACAGCAGAAACCTTAAACGCGTCAGAAAGATTTTGTTGTTCTCACACGAACTAAACGTGTCACTCGGTCATCTAGCATGTGTGTTCCTTATTGCGTGGACGCGGTTCATAAAAGCAACAGCGAATGAAAGAATGACTTAAGCTAAGCTTTTCCTGATCAATTGCGGCTGCAATGACACATCTCTTTCCGTTGAAAAGGTCTGCTATGAATAAGCATTAAGAAGGACAGCTGTAGCAGCCAGCACAAACTCGTAATGCAGGTGGAGGTTAATTGTTTACACGAAAACCTAAGGGACATTTCGTGTGTGGTGCCACAATCCACACTTTAAAATTAATTTTTAAATTTGTCCAAGGCTACAATATCTGCTGATATTTCATAATGACACATGTGTTTCCACACAAATCTATCACACAAAATATCTTGCTTCTAAAATTTTGGGTCAGTGCTCTTTAATTTTTTACTCTGAGCTACTATACAACAGTTATACATACCAATTACAACAGAGAGAAGCCTCAGATCTCTAAAGGCTTTTTTTTCTTTGCAGCCAGTCAGGCAGTAGGTCTCTGCCAGTGTGTCCACCATGCACCGTTTCATTATTTTGCGCATGAAATCTTTGGGACATAAGCCCCTACGAGTTCAAAGTGATGGATCTGAAACATGTCCCAGTGAGACTCTAATACTTCCCACCACTGCCAAAATAAAGAAACAAGAATAGCCCTAGAAAAGTGAAGCTAATCAAAAGGCATTAAGAAATACTCACAACTTTTTCATGAATATTTTAAAAATAAAGCAAGCCCACTTGCCAATGCTTTCTTGTTGTCTTTTTCTATCAGCAAATTCTCCAAGAAATCGACTGTGACATCTGATGACAGTGGAAGAAGTGCCAGCATTTCTTCTTTTGTGGATGGTGTTTCCTCAGTGGCCATCATCGAAGCCTCTAATCTTTTAATTGCAGTAGCCTGAGCATCCATTTTCTGTTCAAGAGCCACAAGCTTACTCAAAATGCTGTTCAGCAGAGCTGCATATAAGAAAAAAACACACACTTTGGCTTAAGCCATTTGCAGCTAACAGGAAGCATATAATTCTGCACAACGACTGCTGACTGAAACACTACATAGGTAATTCAACACCTTAATGCACCGCAAGGTAGTTACTTAGCTCAAGCCTTGGCCTCGCTTGTAGCCTTCATACATACTGAAAACAGCACTGCCACATGCACCAATCACACCTGGCTGTAATGCCGCAATCCCCACTTACATTTTTGAAAAAAATTGCGCCTGGGCCAGTAAGGAAGCCTGACACGTATTGTGTTTCCCTCTAGCGTAGCTGTGGTTTCTCAAGGCTCACCTCGGCTTAGCTGTGGTGTGATGTTTCATGTTAGCTCATAACATGCCGTGAGATGGCAACCTTAGCCCAAACTGTGTCCAATCATCAACGCTTTTCTGGTTGTCACACTGCTTCCTTTGATTACGTTATCCCTGTTACAGCAACAGCAAAGTTTTGTTTAATCATTGACTGTTGATAAAGATCATTGGGACGTAGGCGTACCACCAAGTGTCAGCGTGAAAAACGTTCAGTGTGGCTTCATCCCTGTTAAGTAATGCTATAGACACCGTGCAGTACTGTGTCTGTAACAACAAAACACACAGCCTAGCAGATAAAAAAGAGCAATACTGGGATGGGCCCCGAAACATGATGCTCGTGTCTCCCCCCAGCATGAATGGGCAGTTTGTAGTCAGAGGCTTGAGGAAGGATGCATCTGAGTGTCTGTTTTCCGAGTGCGCCTGGCGGCAAATGTCAGCAAACTAGAGTGAGCCACTGTAAGCAATGCAGTTCAGTTCCCTACGGTCACTAGACAATGACTATAGCTGCAAAACATCGACATTGTGCAAGCTCTTTTATATTAATGTACAGTAAAGAAGCTACTACTTCTGTTAGGATACATTCTACTCTCGTGTTACATTAATTCCAAACGATTAGGTACCAACCATGTACTTTTTTTTCAGTAACCTTTCAGCCATGAGAGAGTGCTCACAATGTCACCTTTGTCCCTTGTGTATTCAGTTTTGGTGCTCTGTTTACAGTAACAGTACAATGCACATACACGCTAAAAACCATAGCGCTTAACTCAGGCTCATACTGTTCATGGCATCACATTTCCTTGATGTTTATGCGCAATACCCTACAGAAGCTGTTGGAGCAAATATGAAAAAAAATGCATGGTGTAGTCATCCTCATTTGACTGCGTCAACGGACCCGATCGCAGACAACTATTAGAATCCTCAGGAGCACGTCGCACACTACACCTTCCCACAGCTCCCTGTGAAGCTCAAGAGCGCAAACTGCACATGAGGATTCTCACCTGCTCACCGGCCTGCTTGTTCATTTGCTGTGAATGTAATACAGTGTCATATAAAGCGCAATTAGCCAATATTACTGCCCCTATAGAAAGGGAGAGCAATTTTCCTAAATAAAAACTTCCATACTTGATGAAAACTCCATGCTGATCCAGGGTCAAGGATTAATTGTTAGTCAGCTCGCAAGACTCTTTCTTTTCTGATTCATGTGCATTTGTACTACAAGCTGATCGATGCCTTGACGGTCCGTAGTAACTAGAAAAGTGACACTCTGCACTTTCTCTCACAGCATGGTGCACAAGCACTTCGACTGAGTGCATTAGCCAGATGCCAGTCCCGCCAGGGTGGTCTAGTGGATAAGGTACTTAGCTACTGACCCGCAGGTCGCGGGATTGAATCCCAGCTGCGGCGGCTACATTTTCGATGGAGGCGAAAATGCTGTAGGCCCATGTGCTCAAATTTAGGTGCACATTAAAGAACCCCAGTTGATCGAAATTTCCGGAGCCCGCCACTACGGAGTCTCTCATAGTCATATTGTTGTTTTGGGCGATTAAACCCCACAAATTAATCAATTAGCCAGCTGCAAGGTAAGCAAGAATGCGTGTGTGCAGTACACACTCTCAAGCTTCACAAGGATGCCTTCCCATGGTCTGCATAATTTTCACAACATTTGTGAGTATAACCACACAGAAACATGCAAAGAAGATTCAAAGGGCAGTTTGGTCCCATCAAAAATAAATTTTTGTTATCAAGATTTATGGCACCTTTACTTTATTATACAAACCCAGTTCACTTTTCTGCATAATCACCATCAACTTCTAAGCAGTTTTCGTACTGCTGCATAGGAGTTCGCCGCATGGGAATGTTTTTGTTAAGTTGGTCAGTAAGCATTTTTAGCGCCGAGCTTGCCCACACTTTGCGAATTCCGAGCTTTTCAGTTTATAATTGGGCAATTTGAACAGCAGTCAATAAAAGAAAATCTATATGACAAACTACAAACTGTCGCTTGCCAATGTAGATTGTAATCGTGATTCTTGTTACACTTGTTAACGGTTTCGTCAGTCTTAATACTGAGCCTGCCCCTCCACTCTTCGTTGTACAAATCATGTGGCCATTTGTGAAGTATAGGTGCCATTTTCAGACCTGAAAACTCATCACTGCAGGTTCATAAACTAGGCACACCTCTTCATTAATTTTAGAAGCTGATGACCCTTTTGCCTGCAAGAAGCGAATTACAGCTCGAATTTCTCAAATGACCGGAGCAATTTCCTTTACATGAAATCTCCCCCGTTATTACCTGGCCTCAATATGCATACTCTTCTATTGACTCAAAGGTCCAGTTGTCTACCGTGATTTTTGATTTTATGGCTGGATCTAGCCTGGTGCATTTTGCATATTTACGAACGCGATAGCCTTAGAAAGCGTGTGTGGCATTAATTTCGCCGTAGGCGTTGGCACTGTTGGTTGTGAGGGAAAAATCGAGAATGAAGCGAATAAAATAAAGACTAAAATTTTCGGTCCCATTGAGGATCAAATTCGGGCCATTCGCGTGGCAAGCAGGTGTCCTACCACAAAGTCACGATGATACTTGCAGCTGCTACAAGAAAAAAACACTACAAAAATGTCATGTAGTGGAAGAAGCCTCCTAAACGCATTTCGTTCTACAGGTGTCGCGATGAAAACGAGCCCATTCGGCGATTTGTAGGTGCATTTGTGAGGCCATCATATACTACATCGAAGAAAGTCGGGATAGTGCAGTCATCACTGCTAAAAACAGGCTGGAACTTTCAAACAGCTCTAAAAATGGACAACTATGTCCATCTGGCAGAAAACATATGCCTTTCCAGAGGAGTTGAGCAAGCAAACAGCGAATGCTAGATAATGTGCTGCCATCTGTGAGGCATTATGAGACTCTTTATGCCCCTTCAAGGAAATGCCATTTCAACAAACCACAACACTTCCATATATTTAGCTTTTCATTCTCACGACACAATGAAAGAAGTGAAGTACTGCAGTTGCCATTTCACCGACCATAAGACGATGCTTGTCGCAGTTGGCCGGAAGAGGTCTTCAGAAGAACAAGTCGAGCCATTGCACGATAACTAACGCAAGACGGACGACAGAATGTGACCTTTTGCGAATACAAGTGCCACCCTACGTGCAGTTCATAATACAGGACCATGTGACTGTATCACTGTAGAGTATCTTCATGAAGTTGTTAATAAAGTGCTGTTAAATAGATCAAAACCTGTACTATTACTATAAATACGTCACGCTTGCGTGCGCGTTTGTGTGCCAAAACATATTAGTAAGTATGCACTTAGCAGGTGAAGGACGCACTAGGGGCCGGCTTTCGCTATCGCGTTCAACTCTTAAAGTCGAAGCTTAAGGTCCCCCATTTTTTTGTAATTTGACACTACCATTGTTATAATACCAAGTCATAGGCAAATCATAAATTACTGACATATTGTTACATAATAACCTTCATTGAAAACCATAGTACAGCTGAGCATAGATATTCATGTACCTTTCATTCCATCTAGGGTTTGTGGCAATGTTGCTTGAAGTGGAGGATCCAATGTTGAGGACGATGCCAACGATACATTGTTGCTTGAGGAGGAGGACATTGGAGGTGGGCGACTCACAAATGGCAGTGCTGCTCCATCATCAACTTTTGGGCTACACTGCTCGTGGCTGTCATTTGCAGAATAATTACTTTCACTGTCTGAGCTGACAACCAAACTGCTTCTCTTTCTGGACACGGAGTTTCTTGAATCCCCTGGTTGATTGGGCGAACTGACCACCACGCGGCCTCTTTTGCCACTGGCTGACTTATGTTGGGGACAAGTGAAATTTGTGAGCATATGCATTTATGCTTAGCCTTACCATTAACACTGTACAGAAAGCAAGTGCTACTTTTGCAATGCGTATTCTATAAACTGCTTAGCTTTTATGAATTCACAAGTATATTTTGTGTGTTCACCTCTATCAAATAACAGCCACATGCAAAAATTACGGTTTTGTGTCTCCACAGAAAGCGGCTTGAATATTGAGAAGTATAAGTGAATTATTGTGCAGCCTATGATAGAATATACTAAAAAAATTGCTGAAAGTGACATAACACATTTATAAAAATTGGGATGCACTGAAGGCTCATTTATTTTGTTTAACACAACCCAATAAAGCCAATACACAATGAAGCTAAGGAAAGTATAGGAGACATGTGTATTATTCAGCTATGAACCTTTTCATGATTCACAACTGTGCTACCCTGCACTGCATAACTGCCCTGCTAATGACTGCATCTATCGTACATCAAGTGCAGACGAGCTCAAAGTTCAACTTCCAGGGGCTCGTCTGTTATGCACACTTAGACAGCTGAGCCTACATTTTCCATCTCATTGCGCAAGGAAACTGCGCTTGAACACTTTTTACAAAAACTGATCCGCCGCCATTGGGAAGGCAAACTCCATAGCAGGAAAGCTAGCTTTACAATTATGAAAAGGGTCTTTAGCACATGTAGAAACAAAATAAATGGAAAGGAATGAAAATGTACAAAAAGTCAACTTGCTGTAGCACAACCGATAAGGAACATGGTATCCAAAAGTAGAAGGTTTGGTCTCTACCTGCGACAAGTTGATTTTTTGTTCACCTTATTTCTTTTCTATTTATTTCATAATTCCTATACTACAGTTAAAATATACAAATAATCACATCTTCACCTGTCTTAAGTTCATAGCCTGTATGTGTAATAGTGTTATGTATAACACTTTACCTAACATGTGCCTAAATTCCCCTCAATTATAGGCATAATACTTACATGCCCATTGCATCTGGTTGCTTAAAAAACGCACAAAAGTGCCTGACAAAAACAATATTTGCTGAAGCTGGGCACTGTATAAACCAATCAGATCTACGCTATTATTTTGAGCATATCCTGTAAACAGCATCAAGTGCTGCATGAACTCAACTCTGTCACTCCGACTGGTTCACGTGCACTCCATTCCAGTGACGTTGTGCGTGATGTCTGCTTTAACCAAGCCTTACCGCCTTCCTGGTGACACTGTGTCAAAGATGCAGGTGGATAGCACTACTGTCACTGCCTTGGATGCTGGTCCCAATTTTGAAGTTTCAGTTGAGCTCATCACTAGGATGCTTCTCATATATTCACCTCATAAATGGGCCTTACACTTCTGGGAAGTGCGTGTATATAAAATGGTAGCATGTGCCTATATACTGCACAATTATGAAATAAATCATGTAGAAAACAGAAAAATGAGAAGCAAAGAAAGATGAATGTGGTTATACTGCACTGTAGCACTTAGCAGAACAGGGGTGACTGGCAGCATGGTTGCTAGGTGTTCCAGGCTGTTCACAATCTTCATCAGTCACATCAGTGTTAATATCAGACCTGTATTCTGCTTCACGTTCTCTTCTTTTAGCGTCTTCATACGTAACTAAAATCAAATGTACAAACGTCAAGTGAAAACATCAAAGTAAACAATTATTTGAAAGTTTCTAGATACTTCACTATGTCAGAAAACTGTAACTCGGCATCTGTGTTTTTTTGTTTCATAAATTTGGCATTTTCGGTTCCTATTTCCGCTCGAATGTATTTTTACTGTCATAAAACATGTATCCATAAGTGTTGTATTCACTCAATTTTGACGTGCACCTTCATTTTTGTTTTTGTTTTTGAAAAAATAGGCTTTAAATTCGTATGTGACTTGGATTTGGATACAAATCGAAACTGCTCCATGGCTGCCTATTGTCACGGCTATTATGTGGTGTGACATTTATTTGTTGCTGGCCACAATCACGGCACATTTGCTAGCAGCTTTGTGCCTCACTAGAAACGTTTGCAATAGATCACGTGTTGTCACTGTGTGATCTGTCAGTCACCTTGTTTATGAACGAATGCAGCAGCCAAGAAGACGTGTCACGTGTGCCATGAGAATAGGCTAAAGGAAATTTAAACTTTAGCCTACTTTTTAGCCTATTTTAAACTTGTTATTTTTCATACAGAAAGTCGTGGCAACACAAGTGCAGGCTGTCATTTCAGCGTGCTGTAGGCTTGCGTTCACGAATGGCAGAAGTGAATTTTTGAGTGCACGTCTTCAAGTAAAGGCCACGACAACTTGCACGCAGGATGATTTCCAGATATTGAAGATGAGCTGGCAAATGAACAAAACATTTGCATACTTTGTCTGTTAGTGAAAATTGCATGCATGCTAGGAGCAAGGTGCACAGTTTATTACTTTTTCTTTGGTGATGAAGAGTGAGTGCATTCGAATTGAGGATCGCATCCAGTTATACCACAGTAATGAGCACAAATAAATGTGGTAAATATATTTAATGACTTGGAACTGGAACGGCAAACCTCACACAGTAACAAAAAATATCTCTGCGCATCCTTGAGGGGAATGATGATAAGCAGGCGAAGCTCTGGAGGTAACGTGATAAACCGTGAATGCTGTGTACATTTAGCGCACACAATCATCATGTAAAGACGTGACAAATAGGGGGTACAGCATAAATACACACAATTACTTTATTTGCCGTAATATATGGTAACACGACGCAGCTTTCATTGCCCTTTCATTATGACCGTGTGGTCAGTGAAGTGAAGCGACAATGGTTCTTGGATCGGATACAGTCGGAAAAATGCCCTAAGCTCGGGGTCGGCTCGACAGCGAGTCCGCACAGCGCCTGCTTTGCGAGCCTTCTACTCTACTGCCTTCTTTTCATTCATATTATTGAAGAGCAGTGACTCATGTTTGTCGAAAAAGAGAGAAAGCGTGCTAACAGCGAGTGCAGCTTGTAGTACTGGCCCTCTAACGGTCTCCTATCAAACTAGAGCATGTACCAGAGTGCAGCAAGTGCTGCAGAATCATCTACTAGTGTTCATTCAAACTAGAATCGTGAGCAACGTTGCCCCTCTAGTGAGCACTCCGAGTACTGCCGACTGATTACTGCGATGGAGAGACAAGCCTTGATCATAAGGAGCTTCGTTCTTTAAAAACATAGCTTACAAGAGCACTGCAGCTTTCTAAGCTCTTTGAAAGCACTGGTTTTATACATGCTGACATGCCACTATGAATAAAAGCACAAAACATCAGGCAAAACTCCTGCAAAAACTATGCCTGGAACATTGCTGTCTCCCATAGGGAGCCTCCACCCACGTATTGGGACCGACACCGTGGCAAAGTGCTCGCCAGTCCACCACTTAGTCACGAGGGAATAGATTGGAAGCTGCTCGAAAGGGGCTGTGAAAGCTTGGCATAGAGTTTTGGAAAAACTATGGTGCTAAGCTTCAGTGTTCGTTTCAACAAAGTTAGCTATAACACTTCATGGCAGCAATTGTAAAATAAGAGTGCTTGGTCTGTCTTAAAGAGGTAGTGATGAACTTGAAAAGAAAAAAAATGATGTTTTTAAGACATAATATTATTAAGGCTGTCCAACTATTCAACAGGAAGCTTTGTATTTTTTATAACTTGTGAATCTGTATAAAATGTATTAGTCTGACAGAAATCTAGCCCATTCGTTTTGTCAAACAATGACACGGTTCATGCATTAGAGAAAGAAAAATGAACTTCTACACCCCATACCTCCATCAATCATTCCATAGTTACTGACAGTCAAGGCAGTGAGATGCAGCGAAATTGCGAGTCTGTCAAAAGGGGAAGAAAGAATTTCATGTCTAAAGTATAAATCACGTAGCTGCATCTCTAATCACACGACACTTGTGAGCTACCCATCCTGCACCAGGCTTTTCACATTTTTTGAACACGTTGATGAATCGTGCCGGATTAGAAAATGATGACCAAAAGGTTTGATTATTCCGGAACCAAACTTTTGGGATAGCAGCCACTCCTCCTCCATTTGGGAAATCCACAATGAGGTACATCCTTCAATCGTTAATAAAGAGTGATTCTTGTAAGATATATGGCTATTGAAACTGAGGCCAGACAGTACGACCCCAAGCAGACTATAGAATGAGACAAGACTAGTTAGATACATCAACGACTGCATACAGCACCGTTTATCAGGCCATGAATTAACCAAGCATCACACCATTTTGCTCATTGTTTTTCTAACAGGTGATGCTGTAAACATCAAATTGTCTGTTACGGTAGTATTGAAATTGTGAAGGTAATTATATATATATATGTCGCCGAAGCCATGTAATCATTCAAGATATGTACCTATTGAATTATAAATGCATCAACGAATTCATAATTCATTCAAATTAAATGTACCATTTGGCTATCATTGTGTCTAAAGGTACGTCGGATCTACCCAAACAGTAAAAGCTAAAGGTACGTTGCACGTACGCGAATCCGCGAGACCAACGGGAAACCGCGATACGTTGGGTGTGTGCGAATCCCAAAAGCTGAAGGTACTGATATGTGTCGGACGCACGTGGAACTGTTAGCCTAAAGATACGTCGGCTGTCGCGATGTAGTGGGACGCACCAGTCGCAGGGTGGGTCGCGGCTACTGCGTACCAGTTTGCAAAAGACCAACAAGAAACGAGCCGGGTGAGCACTTCCGATGACAACGAAAAATTTCAGTATCGCATGGTTGATGAACGGCGTTGCGGTCGGACGTTTCCTTAAAAGACTAATGACAAAATTGAAAAACTGAGAGCTTGACGGAGAAATTTATCTAGGCCTTAATATCGGTGGTTTTGAAGTGCGTGTCATGTCACCTCCCCACCGTACGCGAAACGGGCCTTCAGTTTTCGTGTAAACGACAAATTGCCATCTGCATCACAAGTTTGTGCTAGCTGCCACGATACTTGAGAGTGTTCTTTCCTAGCAGACCTCTTGAACAGAAAAAAAGGGGCAGACTTGCAGGGAAGTTTGCATCTGCAGTGAATTTTTTTTTCCTGTGTGTGCGGTGGGGGCACATTTCTCGTTTATGGTTGCAACCTATGTGAGGGGCTCATAACAGTGCACCTAGGCTCTTTGCTGCAAAAAAGTGCTCGTGCGGTGCTCCTGTGAACGTGGTTTTTTGTGTCCATGTAGCCAGTTGAGTTTGCATGGAAACCATTCTGGATGACGCCTCACTCCATGCTATTTGAAACCGTAACTGTGACCATCTTTCAAAAACTAACAAGCACGCGTCCGACGCATCTTTAGACTTCCGGTTACGGGTATACGCGTCCGACTTACCATTGACGTTTAGTATTCGGGTATGTCCGACATACCTTTAGACACAGCATTTAGTTATTGACATCAAGTGGTTAAAGTATGCAGCCTATCATAGCTTTGTGTGGAAGTGCTTCAACTTCACGGTGTAGATTTTGCAACAATAAAGCTTAGTCGTCACCTTACCGACTATTATATATAAGCTAAATATTGCAGTTACTGAGCAACATACACACGCAAGGTTGTGCGATTTTACTACCGATCACATGGACAAAACACTTTAGGACTAACAATAATAGCTGACAGAAAAAAGCTAAATGATTGCCCTAAAAACGTCATGAATTTTATAATTTTAATTATTATTACAACTAAGTAATGAAGAATTGTATTGACGGCGCCGAGACACAATCAAATTTAAGCCAAATGATAATGAAATCGAGAAAATCTTAGGAGATGTTACTTGTACTTCATCTAATGTAAAATGTAAAATTGAATAGAAAAAATTTAAAAAATTAACATACTGCTGCGACAGGTTCGCCACGTTCAAGTAGCTCGCCACAATCATCGTGGCACCAGCACCAGCAAGACCCGGCTGGCATGCGCCACGCGTTCGTGTGCTCCGGCAACGAGGAAGAGGAAGATGGTTGGATCTGTGCCACTCGGCTACTCGGACTTGACGACCATAGTCTTTAAAATCATGGGCACAAGTTCGCCCTAATAAGGACGCTTGTTTTTTTTAACCTGCTTGCCTCAGCATCGCTACAAGATCGCTAATTCGACTTGCTAAATGTCATTATCTGATGGCTGAATACTATAGTTTAAACACTGCTTAGATGATATGACTAACGCAAATGGACAAGATGGTGTATCGAAATGGAGAAACAGTATTGGCAATTTGCGCTGGCATAATTATGAATCAGTTCGTGTAGACTCAATTCAACTTGACTCACCTGCCGAAGAAAGGCGCGCAAGGTGACCGCTTGAAGCCGCTACCACCAAAATCTTACTCCAAGAGCACACAAGTCGTCAAAGCAGTGCACCACAGAACACCTCTGAGTGCACTGTCAAGCATCGTTTGGCGCGCAAACTCTACGACGTCTATGGCGCCTTCGAAGCGTCAACGTCAGTAATCTCGAAGACAGTGTGCATGTTTTTCGAAGTTTATTATCTCTAGTTAGTTAATTGGTATTTACGGAATGTACTGCTTTTTAAAATAACTTCTGAAATTTTATCCATGTAAACCCTGACTGCTAAGTTGCCAAACAAATAGTGGCCGTTGGGAGCGCTCAGCGCGCTCGTGCGTTTCTTCTATGTGATGGCGTCGCGTACTTGTCGCGACGGGCGGATTCCTAGCTTGGAAAACTTGTTGCTGGTGCGCAAATCTGACAACGGCAAGGAGGAAGTTCACCGACTCGAGTATTGATAAGCCTTCCATCCTCCCATGTTTGTGCTCGAGTCAGCGTCGTCGCATTGATGAAGCCGAAGGCATGCCACGTTGTCCACCAGTGTTCGACGAGTTGTCTAGGAAAGCGTGACATTGATGGCTTTGGCGACTTCTCCTTTGTGTTCCTTGAGCCTCGTTGACTGCTTCCTGCCTGTTTCACCGGTCAATGTGTCATTACAGCGACTGCACAGCACATTGGAAACGACCCTACTTTGATCACTCCCAAGGTCCAGTGAGGCTTGAAAACGGTTTTAATACCCAGCGGATGAAGTGCCTCCGAACAGCGTCAGACAGACTCTGAGCATAGAGAATAGAAACAATGTAGGTAGTGTTTTCTCGCGGCACACTGTTCCTTTTCGCTAACGTGGTGAAAGGTCTGTCTTGTTTTTGTTTTATGTTGTGTTAAGTCGTGTTACACATTTTTGAGCGTTTTGGTTTAGGCTTCCTTACAGAGAGAATATGGATGTGTAATTTCCGCTTGTGCTACATGTGATGGCGTTGGCACGTTCACTTCAGCGGACCTTTTTTGTATTATTATTTTTTGTGATTGCGTTAGATAGTAGAGCATGTCTTGTGTTTTCCGCGTGCGCTGTAAGTGATGGAGTTGGCGTGGGCGCTGTAGCACGCTTTCTTTTTTTCACAATTCTGTAACTTGGTTTTACTTTCACTTGCTTTCTGCATAGCCGGTGTGTCCCTGGAGTCACCTGTGTGCTGCGAGAAATGGCTTTTTCGTGGGAAGGTTAACGCGTTTTCCGAATAACTGTAAAATCTCCAGTGTAAAATTAGTTATGAATGCAGTTATGGAAAGAACAAAGCGCTTGCTTGACGACATCAGTACTCGACAAAAGCGCAGGCGTAAAGCGCAAGCGGTAGCTGCTCTACCTCATGTGGATCATTCAATAGCACAGCCAAGTAAGTCAACGCAACAAACATCTGCCGAAGATGTTTCCAGCATGGGTGGGCCTTCGCTTGTAAGGGAAGTGTTAGGAGTTGTCGCAGACACTTTACAACAAGCCGTTCTCTCCCTACCCTGTTCTAGCGATAGTGAATCTCGAGAGAGTTATCAAAGCACCGGTCTTGAACATAGTAGTAATCAGCGGTATTTATCTAGCGATGATTCACGGGAAGCAACATCATGTGACACGGAAGATGAAAGTTTGCCGACACTGTCATCCCAGCTTCGTTTATGGGCATTAAATGGGAACGTGTGTGCTTCGCACGTTACAGAATCACTCAAAATTCTGCACCCTCATCCCCCCGAGCTGCCGCTAGACTCCAAAACTCTGTTGAGAACCCCTCAAATGAGTTCCGTGAGCAGTATGGGAGATGGTACTTACTGATATTTTGGCATCTTGAATAATTTGGTAGACCTATTAAAAAGCGGTTACATTGACTGCAATGTAGAAGAAATTTCTTTGACTGTTATCATTGATGGGCTCCCAATTTTTCGAAGTTCGCCAAAGCAGTTTTGGCCAGTTCTCGTACAAGTGGAACAGAGCTGCCTACGTGAGCCTTTTCTTGCGGCATTGTACTGTGGTAACATGAAACCTCAGGATGTTGGCAATTACACAAACGACTTCATTGATGAACTACAAGGTTTGCTTGAAGAAGGGCTCAAACATGAAACTGCTTCTCACAAAATTTCAATTAATGCTTTTCTTTGTGATACACCAGCAAGGTCATTTATAAAATGCTCAAAGGACACACAGCTTATTATGCTTGCGAGAAGTGCAATCAGAAAGGATCGTGCTCAACGGTGTACAGAAAAATAACATTCTCACATTGTTTGGCAGCTCTTCGCACTGATGAATATTTCAAGAATAAGGCGCAGCCAGAACACCACAACAGCACATCACCATTGCTTCATTTAGGCATTGGCATGGTTAGCCAATTTCGACTAGACTATATGCCCTTGGTGTGCCTCGGCGTTATGAAAAGGCTCCTGGTGAGTCATTGGACATCATGTGCCCCGTCACTATCAAAACTGTCCGTACGGTCACGTCAAGAAATGTTTGAAAGGCTGGTTTTTTTTTCAGCCAACAATCCAAAAGAGCTAGAACGTGCTCCTACGTCCATGCAAAATTTAGAATACTGGAAAGCCTCCGAGTTCCGGAACTTTCTGCTTTACTTTGGCCCTGCTGTCTTGAAAAACCATCTCCCGCAGCAATTTCATCTGCATTTTTTAAAGATTAAGTTGCGTTATCAGTACACTTGCTTCGAACTCCCTTTGTGCTTCTTACTGCAATGAAGCAGAAGAGCTACTTCAGAGCTTTGTTTCTGATGCAGGAGATTTGTATGGGAAGGGTGTGTACACCTTCAACATGCATAGTCTTTTTCACTTGGCACAAGATGCCCGGCAGTTCGGACACCTCGCCCCATTTTCCTGCTTCCCGTTTGAGAGTTTTCTTGGGAAATTAAAGCGGCTACTCAGAGCACGTGCTCTCCCGGCAGAACAGCTCTTTATGAGGGCTGCAGAGCTAAAGTTAAAGCCCAAGTCCAAGATATAGCTGCAGAATGTAGAAGTAAAGTTAAGCCATATACACGACAGTGGACCAGCACCTCTGAACTTCACATGTGAGAAATATAAGAAGCCTAGCTACAACAATATAGCACTTTCTGTGAAACTCTGCGATTCATGTGTCAAGCTACGAGACAACAACATTGTCCTTATCAAAAACGTTCTATCCGTGGAAGGGGACATTCTGATTTGTAGGCAGTTCTATGGCTCAGTGAAAAACATTTATGAGGCTTTATTACCTTCTAAAGCCCTAGGCATGTACGAAGTCTGGAAACTTTCAAGCAGCTTGTCAGTTTGGAATGCCTCTGATATTAACAATAAATGTGTTTGTGTCCCTCTAAATCCAAGTAGAAGCCTTGTTTTTCCCGTCTTGCCACTGTAATCTTGCCACTGTTCCCATCTTCTTTTGAACTAATACTTTATTGTTTTCTATAAATGTGTACTTGAACTTGGGATGGTACTCTCCCGGGCAGTCTCACAACTGACTCTTGTGATCCCACATAGAAGCCTGTATCCAAGCCCTATGTGCTAGAGCAACCGTGCTCGTGGTGCCATTCAGGCCATAAGCTAGACTGCAGTTTTTATGCAATGACACTGGTAGTACCAACTCCTCGATTTTATGAATACTAGTCAGATGCACCCGATCTAGCTGTTCAACCCTCTCTTCTAAACCTTTCTAGCTCTCGCCCACCGACTGGCTTTCACTTGTGCTTTGCGGTCATGGGAAAGAGAACCCATCATGTAGTGCCTCGCAACGTAAATTATGTGAAGTCATTTCTTGGTCAGTTGTGTACAGATCCGTTGGGCAGCGTCTTGAAATGCTCATGGTCATTATGTTGGTAATTGCGCTAACTTAGCAAGTGACAGTGTTTAGAGATGGTACGTGTCTGTTCGTGCCGCTGTGTGGGCAACCAATGGGGATGCGACGCTGGTACATCACCAAAAAAGCGCTGTGAGCTGGAAGAGGCATTGCTTCGAGCCACAAAAGAGCTTGAAAGAAAAAATTGCCCGCAGCTTCCCTTGGGGGAACACTGAGGAGGATGCGGAAGCATGTAATTGGTTAACGGGTGTTAAATTGCGACTTACTTGGGTCGATGGCTAAATTGGTTAACGTGGTTCTGTAATGGGGTGTTAAATGAGTGAACACGTACGGCACGTATGCGAAAGGGCGGTGTTTTATTTATTGCGACAAACTTTGAGGACGATGGCTTTGTGGTCGGTAAAGTAAAGAGTGAGTGGATCGGGTTGCATCGGTCGTAGGTCGAAATTTGCAAAGACGTGGTCGATGCAGGTTCCGCGAATGGTGGTCGGCTGGTGGTGTTTGCAGTCGTCGTGCGTTGCGCGTTTCAGCGAGTGTCGCGACGCCATGTATTCGACTATCCAATCGTCCTTGATGACGTCGACGTTGAAGTCGCCAACTAGTATGAACGGTCGATGTTGCGGTTGTTGTTTTCTGTAATCTTGCACGGCCTCGTCGACGTACTTTTCTACGGCCGTCGACGCGCCGTACAAACCAACGGACGAGCGGCAACTGAGCGAGCGAGCGCCGACCTTCAGTATATATACAGCGCGACGGCGCATGCGCTGTCAGCTGTCGAATGTTCTCGAAGGAGAAGCGCGCGCGCGGCACAGATGGCGACGGCGCGACGGCGCATGCGCTGTCAGCTGTCGAATGTTCTCGAAGGAGAAGCGCGCGCGGCACAGATGGTGGGCGACGGCGCGACGGCGCATGCGCGCGCGTCAGCTGTCGAATGTTCGAGAAGCGGTGCGGACGGCGCGGACGGCGCACTACAAGGCGCGAGTATAAGATGCTTCCGCATCTAAAAACCTGACAGACATATGATTTAGGAGTAGGAAACAGGTCTATCGCATCTCCGCTGAAACTGCTCGGACGCACATGTGACGCAAGCAACCCTACCCCTCAAGTGGTGTCACATCACGACCGCTACCTGAACTAAAGCAGATTGACAGCTCTCAGTGAGGAGTGCGAATTTGCAGTGGCATTCAATAAAATAAAGGAGGCGTTGGTAGTACTAGCTCCACTTTCACAACATGCTTTTCAAAGAAAGTGCTCAGTGAACACTTATCTCATAGAAACATGAGAAGAGCAAGGGTGTTTGCACATTCCTGCTACATTCGCTTCATTTTTCACAGAAAGTAGTCCTTACTTTCTTTTTCATTTTTCTTTGAACTATGCACGTTCAGTGTCTGTGATAGTTATTTTTTGTTTTTTTGTTTTGGGGGAGGGGGGATGTTATTGCTATGCACTTGTAGTTACAACTGTTGCTTCTAAATGTTTGTTATTTTCAGCATTTGAATTGCTTTTGTATATATTGTAAGTCAGGCCATAGTTCCACCTTCTCGTATTCTGCAGTTATGCGTTTCCTGCTGGAAGTTTGTTTCATGAAAGATACCTACAAATATACTTATTGCTGTACAGGTGAGATTACATTTAGGTTCAACCGCTTCAGCATAGGGCAGACAAGTCGCTGTGTTAGCCAGAAATTAATGGAACACAAAAATATAGCTAGCTGTAAGCTCACCACCTATAATCTATCGTTACATGGTCGAGTGTGTAATTGCACAACAAAACTAGATGAATGCATAATTTTGTTGCGTTACAGAAATGAAAAAAACGCATTTAATGTTTGAAGCCTGGAATGTTGATAACAGTGGCAGCTCGTGTGAGCCAACCTTTGGTTAACCTGCATAAAAAAATTAAGGCTGTAAATAGTTATTTGTCACGTGTGCTTCCATGGATGCTGGATTTATTAGGTCCACCTAGCTGTTGCATGGGCATGTGCAGATAAGCTTTCGTGCTTTCTTTCTTTTTCACCATTGCATGCGTTTATAGTGAGACTGCATTTGTGGTGTCTTGTATCTTTTGTCCGGGTTGGCACACCCTGTTCTTTCAATATGCATCTCTTAATTAATGTTACATGTTTGGTTCCTTACATGCTGCTGCTTCTCAACCTCTTCTTGTTTTCTGTATTATTCTGCCTCATATGTAAGAACTGGCAGAATTTAATGTTAACACACCTCTTAGAACTAGGGACAGGGGTAAGTTGCCAGACATAGCTAGGATGAGAGGGTTGTATGTGCACCAACCCACCCTATTATTCATTGAATGAGATGTTCATGAATAATTGACACATCCATTATTGAAAATGCTTATATTAGTATAAGCATTTTAAATAATGGATGTGTAGATTATTTATGAACATCTCATACTTTATTATTAAATATATATATATTTATAATACAAATGTAAGCATTTCTTCTTAGTTTTGTATGTCGTGACAGTCTGTCTAGGAAGCTTGACAATGTGAGCCCACAAAGCTATAACACCCTCAGTGCTTAACCATCTGCACTCACACACATGTGCAAGCATTATCCTAGTGCTTTCAACTGTCATCTGTGTTCATTTTCTTTCAGTGTTTTTATTGAGCTACACCAACTGCAAAATTTCAACCTTTATTCAAATAATAGCATACACAGTACACAGAATATTTTAGGGATGATATTTTTGAATGTTGTTCATATATTAGGTTCAAGATGTTGGCGGGATGTCCATCCCTAATCTGGATGCAATGCAAGTATTTTATTGTTGTTGCAACATTAAATATATGATGTTAAAGAAATGTGCTATTTTTATTGTTAGTGCAACGTTTAAAACACTGCGTTAAGACAATCTAAATATTTTAATGTTAGTGCAACATCAAAACCATTACGTTAGAGAAACGTAGGGCTATTAACGTTGATGCAATGTTGCGTTTTATCGTACAACGTTGCACAACGTAGGTTGCATTCAGACAATGTTCACGCAACGTTTTGCGTTACTTGAGCAGTGATGTGCGCTTAGAAATTTTTTGGGCATACTGAGCAATTTTGATTACGCATGCTTCGAATCGAGGGCTCGGAGTTTTTGAGGCATGTTTTCTCATTTACATGGATACAAATGTTAATTCATGAGGTGTCTTTGAGAGCTATGTCTAAATATAGAAAAATTATGCTTAAAATGGTTAACCAGAATTTTTAAAAACCGTGCGGTATCACTAAAACGCTTCACTTGTTTTTGGAAGTTCCAGTTTTAAATTATACAATAGCCAAGAATTTTTACGTGATTGTAAAAATGTGATGCTGTATTACGGGGGCATCATATTCATTCCACGTGTTTCAAATTTTTATGAGGATCTGGGATCAATGCAATGTGGTATACCAGGGTGAGTACTTTTCAGCCCATCACGCAGTGTTTTCACTGCCAAACAGTGTTTATTTTTCAAGTAATGCTGTTTATTATTGCTGTGGTCTTTTCAGATATACCTCCAAATTGTATGCACATGGGTTAACTGCATATTTCTTCATTTATAAGGCATAAAACTGCTCAAACCCATCAACAATTTGCGTCTTAAATGTACACTGTAATGCCACTATAGTCGCCTTGCAGGGTGCAAAAATCAGCTTTGAATACGCCTAATTGTACTGATAAAATGAGGAATAGCCAGCTTACGTTTTAGAAATGCCCTGTTGAAGTCATGCCGTCACTCTATATATGGCCGCTAGTTTTGCAAGACAAAGCAAGTAGCTATCCTTGGCAGGCTACCCAGTGTTGGTGCAAGTGTCGGTAGCCGAGTGTGTGTTGCTTGGTCCACGTATGTGGGGATGGTCGCGGCCAATGGTGAGCGCGATTCTGTGAAAACTAGTGTCATACCATACGTACATCAAATTTCACACCATTTGAAAAAGACAGCCTTGAGAGGAAATGTCCGCGTAGTGTTCTCTACTCCATACAAACTAAGCCTGTAAGCTTGCGAACCCCAAGAAAGAGGTACAATCCACCTGTGGAAAGATGCATGTAACTAACTTTGTTGAATGCGCTTTAGCAGTTATTTACATGT
Source organism: Rhipicephalus annulatus (assembly GCA_013436015.1). Lineage (NCBI taxonomy): Eukaryota > Metazoa > Arthropoda > Arachnida > Ixodida > Ixodidae > Rhipicephalus > Rhipicephalus annulatus. The sequence goes on from WOVY01003812.1 coordinate 184,150, forward strand.
TCCTGCTGTCGTGTGGCGCTGTTTACATAGGACAGAATGGTAGGTGTGTTAATGATGGCTTGCTGGAGCACTCTTGCAATGTAAAACACAAGATTTCTTCTAATCGTTTCCTGGCTATGCACTGCAAGATGTGTAGATTCACTCAATTTTTTTACCATTGTGTCATCTTGGGCCGCAGTCGTAACCAGTTGACACGGGAAATTATTGAGGCGAAGACTATCGCAAAATGTTCGAAGCTATATGTGTCAGTACGCCGTTTTTGGCCTTATCTCAAAAAAGAGCTAAATTTTCTGGAGCGTGTGCTATGAAGCATTGATATAGGATTGTTAATTTGAGATCAGATCACAACTAGGTTCCCAGGGTAGCGTGTGCTGTGTCACACGTGTACGGTTTTGTCATGTGTGTGCACTAAGGCGCCACGTGGAATGAGCTATATAATGTGTTGTAAGGGTGCGCAACAAAGAAGAGTTGGAAGTTAGCGCTCACACTGTCGTCTGTTTCTTTTCCTCTGCTTTACTGCATAGCATCTTTTCTTCACGCTCAATCTGAGCTGCGCTAAAGCAATATCACGTTATCATGCACCAATTCACCGAGTCTGCAGTACTTGTCCACTCGCATTGATTCGGCTTACGGACCGACCACGTGCCATTCGCGTGCGCCTTGACATCGCCGTCGACCTTTCGCCATGGTCCTGATTGTTTTTGGTAGCTCTCGGAAACGTAGAAGTGCGGCAGCTTGGGCTAGTTGGCATGGCATGACGATAGTTATAGCGCGAGAACAAAACGACGACACAGAAACAAGAAGGACACGCTCGTGTCTTTCGTGTCCTTCTTGTCTCTGTGTCGTCGTTTTGTTCTCGCGCTATAACTATCGTCTCGGAAACGGCCGGGCTTGCGACACGTGCAGGCGTGGCCAACGTCGCAATAAACAGTTGCCCGGTTGGTGCCTTTGATGAGAGCACTCATCCTGGCATGCCTTCGGCTATTTCCGCGCTAATCTTTTTAAACTAGCTCGTAAGTAAAACTATGCGGACTGCCAGAGGTTTCACTTATAACGCACCGGGGACAGGCGGATTACTGTCCCCTCATTGACCCATTACCAGGGACGTCTTTGTTATGGCCGCAAAACCCAGTACGCGTAGCTTTGAGTTTAGACAGTTATGCACCCGCTGAGCTTCCCCTTGCCTTTATGACTTTTGTTTTTGTTTTATCTACATTTTGGTTGTTGTGTTATTTGCGGCGAGGGCTTGAGCCCTCACACGTGTACGAAGAAGGCGTATTTGTGCCGGGTTTTCGATTGACGAAGTGTATGGTCCTATAAGTAGACAAACAGGCAAGGGTTGTATGAGGGCAGATAATCGAGGGAATAGAAAACGACCCCGGTAATCCGCCAAGCGTTCCGTACCGGGCTTAAGGTGTCAGGCATCATCAGCTCAGCCGAATCCCGTAGGGTTGCCCCAAAGTCGGTTAATTTCCAAATTGCTTCTTTGTAACTAATTTTTATATCCGTAACTATGTATATTTTATACGGTCTGTAAGGATAAGTTTTTCCTCAACTCTAGTAATAGTTTACAGTGTTTACTTTCTCTGCAAGCGACCGGCGAGCCAATCGCCGCTATTTGCATAGCGGCAGTACGTTACTTCCTCCCACTTTGTTTCGCCATCTCGGGTGGTGCATTTCGAGCGCCGAGGGGGAGAGTTAGTTCCCCAACACTGAAAGAACCTGAACTTTACTCCATGTTATACTATACGTACATCTGAAACATTATCTTTCATTTTTGTATTTACATTACCTATATCATTTAATAAGTTCACATGTTTAACTTTCGTTTAAGTAGCACTACAATAAAGGACACCAAAATTACCACAAATACTTCTACTTTTCTACAGAATATTTTTTTGCGTATTCTTCCCCCCATTTTGTTCTCCTCTCTCTCCATTTTTAATCTCCATTTTTTTAACAAGTTCTACGACCACGTGTCTCATGGCCGATGCTCCGCGGTTGGTAGTACCATCCTTCCGAGAATCATCATCATCAACAACGCTACAAAACGATATGTTATGATTAAGAGAGACGCTTCAATGGTGGGCTTCAGAAACTACGACCACCTGAGGTTATGTAACGTGCAGTTAAATCTAGGCACATAAGCCTCGGATATTTTACCTCCATCAAAATGAAGCCACCAAAGCCAGTATTTGGTCCCACGACCTTCGGGTAAACGGTCGAGCACTGTAGCGACTGGATCCACGTGGCAGGTGAAGTGGTAGCACAACAGTGGGTAGTCGAGTGAGCTGGGGTCAGTGTCAAAGCGTTGAGGTTTTCTTTTCGCATGTGACTACATTCCATGGCGTCAAGTCAAAATGCACAAACCTTTGACAAAATGAATATTATACTGGTCTTCACAAAATACGACATATCCTTCCATTAAGGCTGTTCATTGTGTTTACGGACTAGGTTTTCTACGTTTATTTGTACTTTACTTTCACTACACAACTATGTGTCATGAACTGAAAACGCAATGTTTTTCTCTCCGTTTATGAAAATAAACTTGTTGCTAGTCACACTTGCAGTGTCCTTTCGTGCCTTCTCGTGTCGATTTAGATTTCTCAGTGACGTAAAAACACTGCGAAGCAACGTCGGCGTGCACGAGTAACTAAATATAGGTGAAATTTACCGAAACATGTGAACCATTAGGAAGATGTCAAGCGGTGCATAAACCCACATATTGTCACAGTTTAGCAGAGACATGCATAGTATACATGGGGTCTGTACAGTAGTAATCAATTTACAGAAAGACGTCAATGCACCTCGTAACGCACAGCTCAAACAACAACTGCTGCTACAATAACGACAACAACAGCAGAGGCAGTAGCAGCAAAAGGCACAATAGGTAGGTACTTGCTGGCTGTTTACCATTAACTCGATTCTTACATTGTATGTGATTTGCCGGAATTTCACGGCCACCTACAAGCATGGAAAAAATAGCCGAGAACTCACCAGCCCTGAATGACGCCGTCTTCCTCAAGACAGCATTTTGTGTTTCAAAATGAAAGAGAGAAGTGTAACAATAATATTTAGGTTTTATATTGACTCCAGGTTGTGCAAAGTACCATGAAAAAGCTGGTCCATTTACGTATAGTTTTTTTTTGAGGGGGGTATCCCACATTTCTTCTTAAATAATCGTGTTCTGTTTTTTTACTTCCAATTGTAGTACAAGTGCCAATAAGACAATTTAAAGGGTAAAAATAAGTTAGTAAAACGATCCTCGCCCTTACTTTTTTCATTTATATATACCTGATCATTACTTTATTCCTCCTCAAAAACCACAGTCCGAGTCTCTAAAGAAGGCACAATTAAGGCCACTCTTTTCTTCTTAGTGATTCATAAAGAGAGAAAAGAAGATAACATTGAGCCCCGTAACTGTCTGCATCATAGTACGACACCTGAACAGTGGCTCAGGAGGAATGGGGGCAAGGAGGGATCAAAAAGGATAAGGAGGATTAAAAATGATAGGGATAGAGGTGAGGGCGCCCACATACGCAAGTAAGCAGAAGATAGAGAATGATGATGGACACGGTCGAAAGAGTCCGAGAACGGGGCACCACTGGGCGAGAGTTACACGGCGTCAGGAGATGGCGGAGGGCAAGCTGGTCGGCCAGAGCTGCGTTGTCGTCGGAGATCGCGGGGGCACGACCGGTCGGTACGAAATCCAGCGAGCGAGTCCTCTTTAGTGATACAGTTGTCCTGCTTTAAATGTGTTTCACGCCATCTCAATACATCATTTCGTTTAAGATACTATCTGAATACTTGCAGTTTATTTTCGACTGACGCATCGCGTGTATACACTGACGATTAAGCATTTCAGTCCTGCGAAACATGAAACGTACCCTTCGCAAAAACTCCCTATCCATTGTGATCGCGAGCGTCTCGACACCCACTCATATAAATAAACTTTTTCTAGTTCATGATACACAACGCGATCATGCTTCGTAGGAGCCTCACGCGATACTTGAATAGGTGAAAATATGGATTGTCTGCCAGACCTTTTGTAAGCTAAAAATAGCGAAAAAAAGTATCCGCACAAGCGGCTATTTGTTGTCGCGGCGAAAATACCACGCATCAAGAATTAGGGCTGCATTTTTTCGCATTTTCAAGGTTATTCGTAGTTTCCAGACGCATAGAGGCATAGATAGTTTCTATTTGTTGTTTTAACCAATATCTCTACAATGACATATTGCCACTGGTGGGCGCTTACTTAATCGAGAAATAATAACGAAAATAAGTAAGCAATTGAACAAAGACGGAAATGAGTATTCCACTAAACTTCACTGAGATATCAGGTGTGTTCGTCACTTTTGATAAAGTACATCAAAGGTCAATTGAACAGTTATACAGTCACACTTCCTATTATGTTGTTTAACAGCAGCAATAGAGTAATTGATGTTGACGTGTTCAACGTAAATTATCCGCAGCAGTGACCAGGCTAGCAGTTGTATGATTCGATGCACTGCTTTTCGATGGCGGCTCTTAGAAGCTACAAATACGCATCACGAACACATTAGATATCACACCGCGGGGACAGTGTATGGTCTGCAGATTTATTCGAAGAAGCTGCATTTTCTTTTCGGGTTCATTGGCGATCCGCGAGCACAGTGGAAGGCTTCGGAGAAGTGCGGCGAGTTTCTGAGCAGCATGTTGCAGTTGGCGTATGGATCTTGGTCGGGTTTTGTGACGTGGCACATGGTACGGCACAGCATCAAAAAGAAGACCTGTGGGCAGTTGTATTTTTTAGTTATAGTTAGCACTACGTGTTTTCAGAAACACTCACCGGCACAATTTTTCCCAATTCAAATTGATACCATTAGCTCCAATTCAAAAACGGCATTTTCAACCCATAAATGGCATATTTAAAGCTGAAAACTGTTAATCAAAAAGAGCGCCCTTCCATCAAAAGTAGCAACGACCACTTTTAATGTTGTAGTACTAGCAAGCGATCGTGTATGGTATTGTGCGTTCAGACCTTGAATACATTTGAAATTCACTAAGTGTTTTAACAAGTTTACATGTTCAAATATTATGTCATTGCAATATTAGAGTATTGAAAACAATCATAATTTTTATTCAAGAAGATGAGCAGGCTGTAAGATAACACAGAGAAACAGCTTGACTAACCTTTGTTTCCTCTAAAAGTGTACATTAGCGAGTGAACTGCAGTGCACATCAATGGCCTTATAAAAAGCTTAAATCACCAGGAAGTGAGAAAAAGTAAAAAAAATGAAAAAACAAACACCAGCAACAACGCTACACGTTTAGTTTGGAAATAAATTTAATAGGAAGCCATTGAAACAGCCTCTAATGTTAAGTTAAACACGGCATTTTGGAACATTGGAGATTTACAAGAAATACACTTCTATAATGGGAAATTTTCTAAAAATAACCCCAAAAACCACCCTAAATAAAAAAATGACCCCCAGAAGAACACGAAGCTATAGTTATAGCATAGCCTCCAGTAAATATGTTGTATACTGTTATGAATTTGCTCTCTCGTGATGGTAGCGGTGGCGAAGAGCGGCGAGCCGTCGAGCGGACTTCGCTGAAGCCTTAGCCCGAAGGTGAAACAGGGAGGCAATCCGTTTGGAAAACAGCAACAAAAGTAGCGTTTACTGTAGCAGGTTGTCGTTTGTACAGGGCCGGCCAGCACGACAACGTCGGCTGGGGCAAAATCTCTCCTAACATCGGGCTGGCTCGGCCTTAAATAGCGTCTTTGGTCCATTCTCTCAGACCAGTTCTCGGGCTCGGAGGAGGAGACGTAGCCATACCCGGAACTGCAAAGTGGTTCGGCGGAGGAAGCGACGTCATCCCCGGAACTGCACGGTTCCTCTGCACGGAAGGCGGCGCTGGAAAGGGGGGGGAGACAGTTCGTCGAAACAGGGCTCGATCTTGTGAGACGTGCTCCCGAATGAGGAACATGTCTGTGGCACAACAGCACCCCCGCCGCCAGACAATGCATCCGGAGTTTTGAGCCGTCAGCGCGGCTCGGAAGGAGGGATGCTGGTTGACCATCGGTAGCCGCTCCGCTGTCTCCGCCCGTTGAGACTTCCATAGGCCCGCAGAGGTTCACTGGAACGACGGACTCGAACACAAAGCCAAACCACTCTGGCCAAAGCAAGCACCCTCCAAATGCTGATCAAGTCGCCAGACCAGCAGAAACCAAATGTTTCCTCGAGATTACGCTGGGCTAACAAATAGCATCAAGAGCAACGAATCTCGGGAGGAATACATAATGCGGACACACCATTAGCTAAGTGTCAGTGCATGACACCGCTAAACCAAACAGAATTTTTTTTCAAGAGCGATTCTCGATTGTGACTCGGGCAGATTAGGGACGATCGAAGCTGCCGAGGTTAACTCAATTTGGCCCCGAATCTACAATTTAGAACACCAAGAACACCCGAATCACGCACATTGGCGTCTCTTGCAAGCTTTAGACCGCTAAACAAAACAAAGTCATTCGATAAGCCCTAACTCAAGGTGCTCAGCCATTGAGCATCCCAACAAAATAAAACACGCTTGAAAAGTAAGAAAATAACAATGAAAATCCAACTTGCGCACGTTAAACAAAACAAAGGGCAAAGTTGACCTCCACTGACGCGAATAATAAATGTAAGGTCAAACACAAAAGGTATATTTAAACAGGGGCTTTTACTTAGCCTTATCTGTTAAATTAAAACACACTAACTGTTACTTTTGAAATATTATGAAAACAAAATTAATCAAACAAACCTGAATATCTGCTTCTCCGATGACAAGGAAAGTAAAACTTACAAAAATTTAGACTCATTCCTTGCTCAACGGCTTACGACAAAAGTAGAAAAACAATTTCTAAAGCTAATTACAAAGTTAATTCATAGTAATGGCAAGACGGAGCCCCTCTCAGCCGAACTCTGGGGAGTCGCGCACTCCATAGCTTTCGGGGGATCCGGTCTTGACAAAGGCACAACGAACAAAGCTGTTTGCCTAACTCGGTAGCAGCAACTTTTGACGTACAACCGCCTAACTTGAACAAGAAGGCACCTGTACTGCATCGTTTACGCCGCCCGTTCGACCAGCGACCCTTTCGCCATGGTGGAGAACAACCGCTCGTGTTACCGCTCAAGCGCTCCCAACGTTTCCCCACTTGCTTGCATCTACGCGGCAGTGAAAAGGACAAGACCAGGCGGGGATCTCGGCGTTCGAATTTTCCTGAAATTCGGTCTTTCTTCACGTGCTTCCCGCCTAATCTCAATCTCCGTGATGGTATGAGCCTCAAACATTTCCTATAGAGCCCTTTCGCGATCCTACGCGTAGCCCTGAACCTGGCGTCTCGAATGAAGACGTCACGGCACCCAACAACTGCTTTAACATGTTTGACGCTTCTTGTCTCTTCCGTGCTACGCTTTTGCCGAGGCCTTTTCCTTTTCGAATGGCTAGGAATGCTGGAAGCCCCGACACACTTATTAACAAGTGCGCTGCCTTCGACAGGTTCTGCCAAAACTGTATGCGGCTGAACCAACTTATCTTTGTGGTCATTGTTAGGTGTCTGCTCTGGAGATGAGAGGAAACGGAGATTTTGGCTTCGGAATTTTATTGAAGTTCCTTTCTTCGTGACGCGCTTCGCGTTTGATCTAGATCTCAGCAGCGGCCTGAACGTCATCTTTCTTTTATTGAGCTTTGTCCCGACCTCAGTCCTGACATTGAGTATGGCATCTTGAGAGCCATGGCGTTTAGCCACTTTCGCGCGCTTGGCGTTATTCGACTTCGCCTTATATTTGCAACGGTGACTCTTCCCAACGGAACTTATCACCGTGCTCATAGCACTGGCATTCATACTATGAAGTACGCTGCCTTCACTTCGTGGAGACAAAGCTCCAGATTGGTTACCTAGCTTTTCCTCGGGCCCGATGCTTGCTGTCTCTGCCTGTGACAGGACGGGAGTCCCGATGCTTTTAAAGTTAACCAACTCGACTGAAGGTTTCTCTTCAGTTTGTAAGGGTCTCTCCCTTTCCAAGATAGCCCTTGTTCCCAGGCCTTCGTAGTCGGCCTCATGCTCACTTTGACGCGATTCATCCTGATCGCGTGCGCTGCGCAGCGGCTCCATCTCTAGCGCTTTACGATGCGCCTCTGCGTCCCGAGGTTTCCGATGGGCCTCCGCCCCTAACTCTTTGTGAGGCTCCTCAGTGCCCGGATCTCTCTGACGCACTTCGGTGTCTTGCACCTTGTGACGGGCCTCAACGTCAGATGCCTCGCGACTTTCCTCATCCTGAAGCGCTGCGCGACAGGCCTCCATCGCTTTATTGCGCGCGTCGTCCTCCAGCGCTTTACGACGCGCCTCGTCCTCTCGCTCTTTTCGGCGGGCGTCTACCTTTAGCGCCTTACCACCTGCTTCAGCGCGGTTACTATCGCTCTGACTTCCAGCAGGACTTGAAATGAAAAAATATTTAATCAAAGCATATCTAGCATGACTGAAGTCTCCTGCTTCCTCGAAGGGTAAGCAATTCAAAACATGCGCAATCTTGCGCGGCAACAGCGTGGCGAGCTTCTCCACCCAAAGGTCGCGGCTAACACCAACATTACAGCAGACAACTTCAAAATCACCAAGAAAATGCGCGATGTTCTCGTCTGTCTGAAAGTTGTGGAGCTGGTGTTTCGCTCGCTCCCACTTAAGGGCTTGAATTTTAAGATCGAGCTCTCTCATTTTGAGAGCACGCTCTGTCCTTTTTCTGCTCTCCTCGGCTTGCCACTGTTCGTGACTGCTAGCTGCTTTGGCCTTCTGCTTTTGCTCACAAATAAGCTCCCAAAACTCGTCAGCTTCATCGGCAGTCACATTTTCTGCCTGCATCACCTCGAGAATCGCTTCCTTTGTTTTAGCGGGCCCGGCGGAAATCCCCATGGCTCCACAAATTTCAAGGAGGTCCTGCACCAGGTACTGCTCCATCGCGATCTCGTCCCTCGTGATGCTCTACTACTGATATTCACCGTACTCTAAAACTAATCTTGTGGTTTAAAGTAGGTGAATATTTAAATTACAACTAAAAAAACACAAAACGCTCTCCTAACATCTGCCTGTGCTAGAGAGGTCTGGCGAAATGAACAGTAAACGTTGGGCACTCACCCAACCAAAGTAGCCGACGATGGTCCAACTCGTGGCTGCCGTTAAACAGTGCCGTGGGTGTCGTCAGGCCTGCAGGGGTCCGGTCCAACTTGCCAATGTTGAGATGCGGGGCAGCTTGTCCCAGCTTGCCAAACGATGAGAACAGGGTAGCGTATACCAGCGTATCCAAACGCTATCTCGGCGGTCGTCCTCGTGCTCGGAGATTCGATCCAACTTTTCAGCCGTTGAGATCGGGGTAGCGGGTCCCAGAGCAGCAAAACGTTGAGGACAGGGGTCTGATCCGGCGTGCCAAACGTAGGATATCGTATCCCGAAGCTGCCAACCACTGTTATGAATTTGCTCTCTCGTGATGGTAGCGGTGGCGAAGAGCGGCGAGCCATCGAGCGGACTTCGCTGAAGCCTTAGCCCGAAGGTGAAACAGGGAGGCAATCCGTTTGGAAAACAGCAACAAAAGTAGCGTTTACTTTAGCAGGTTGTCGTTTGTACAGGGCCGGCCAGCACGACAACGTCGGCTGGGGCAAAATCTCTCCTAACATTGGGCCGGCTCGGCCTTAAATAGCGTCTTTGGTCCATTCTCTCAGACCAGTTTTCGGGCTCGGAGGGGGAGACGTAGCCATACCCGGAACTGCAAAGTGGTTCGGCGGAGGAAGCGACGTCATCCCCAGAACTGCACGGTTCCTCTGCACGGAAGGCGGCGCCGGGAGGGGGGGGGAGACAGTTCGTCGAAACAGGGCTCGATCTTGTGAGACGTACTCCCGAACGAGGAACATGTCTGTGGCACAACAATACAAACCATTTTTTGTTCCCGGATATCAAAAATGCAAATAAACATTGGTAAACAGTGGCTGACCACTTGCTGAGCGGTTTTCGTAATTTTTTTCTGGTAGGGGGTACGCTTTGTGCGTATGTTTCTGCGTCCGTTTGTGTGTATGTAGTATACACATACAAAAGAAGAAAGCTTCCAGGGGGACGCGGTTTAAATCCCCAAGGCTCCGCCTGGACGCCACTGCTGTTTTCACTGTGTCATCAAAATTGTTAGCATCGCCTCCTTAATCCATCACTGCGTATATTTCGGCCTTTTACCGATATGCGGGGTTTCCTTCGAGCTGCTTTCATGTTGCCTCCCCCCTCCTACTTATCTTTGCTGATTTTACAAGAAAGAATTATAGCAGTATCATTTATTATAACAGTTACTTTCTCCTTGCCTATTTACTTGATTGGCTCAGTGAATTTCACAGGGTTTGTTGAGTTATACAGTCAGTTTAGTCGTTTTTAATAGGACTTTCCTGATTTTCGAGATCTTCCTTGCTGGTTGCTTTCTGCTTTACTTCTAAATATTTTGCAAAAATAGGCCTCACACGGCTTTTTTGCTGCGCCTCTGCGCTCATCATATTCCAGGTGTGAAGCTGCCTTTTCATCAACGAGGATAATCTAGAATAATACAGCATTTATAAAATTTATATGTAGGCTATGCGACGTACATCTGTAATAACACACGCTTGATATACTGTTATTTGCTTTCAATGTGCACATAAAAGCAGCGTTGATCGATTCCACATACCTGAGCTTCTGTCAAGTTCCTGCTTACTGGACGGCGACTGTAATCAAGGTCGTCGTCTGCAGTAAATGCTGAGTAGACAACTTGCAGCGCTCCCACATGGGAAACGAGGTAATCTTCGGAAGCGACGCCAAAGCATTGAATCCTGTCCTGCAACGCGCGCGAGTCTGATTGCGAAATCCAGGAGTTCTCCGCCACGCTTCCGTCAGCTGTAATGTAGAGTCCCGTCAGGTCTTGCGCCTTCATTATCTGCGAGGTGAGCAAAAACCCCACGCCCCCATAAAACATGGCCCTCGTCCCGTTTGAGTAGTACAAAGGGTGAGAGAAAGTTGTAATGGCCACGTCAACGCTATTTGAAAGGTAATCGTAGATAATTGAGTGGGGAGATATGATACTGTGCATGCCACGACTGCTCTCTTGGAAAGGAGTGCCCGATACGCGACGCAGGCACTTGAGTCCATTGATCCATGTGTGTACGAAGGACCTGCCACTGTTAGGAAAGCATCGGTACAACCTATCAATTTCTTCTTGGGCAAGGTCTGGTGGCCACATGTTGACACGCATGGACTTATACTTCCGTATGGCTGTCCGTTTGCTTGGCTCACTTAACCAGGATGAGTTTATCTTACTCGTGATGTGCTGCACCAGGTTCTCCAGGCCAGCGTTAACAAGGGGGCGGTCGCGATACGTCAGAATTGAAGTAGAATACAACAAAGCAAGAACCGGCCTATAGACGTCTTCGACGTACATAGCGCAATAGAGTGGAATGTAAGGCGCAGCGTACATTTTGCCCCAGAGGGCTACCTCCAAGGGTGCCTTGTCTAGCGCGACAATGTGGGTCTGTATGAATTCCCAAGAGATTTGACGAAGAAGAACTTTATCATTGTACAGTGTGAACAGTGCACCAATAGTCTCGAGAAAGTAGCGGTCTTCGATAAACGCTTCGTCTTCGCTGTTCAGAGAAAACTGTTTGTCAACGTGATTGTTCAGCTGGTCCAACCAGAGTGTCGAATTGAGCCTTCCCGTGTAATCCCCAATCTGAGAGAGCGGAATTAGAAGTGGCACTTTCGGTTTACGCTTCATCGCGCTATGGAGGAGATTCACGACCGTCGTTTGTAACGAGGCGCTTTCTAGGATTTCTTTATCCGTTAGGGATGTGGTTCGGTTGCCGTAGAGCACCTTAAAGTGCATCGTCCAGTAATCCAGATAGGCGTTGTGCTGTTGTACATGAAAATGGTTTCTGGCAAAGATGGCGAGTGCGTCTTCGTTTCCTGGCGTTATAAGCACTCTTTTTCTGCGACTTTTTTGCCCTGGCGTGTTGTTCCTCACCTCCACTCTGAGCGTGAGCCAGAAGGTGTCACGCCAGTTCAAGGCTAGGTCGATCAGCACGCCAAGTGCACTGGGCACTACAGGTGGCTGCTCCGGCCATGACAGGTGGAGCTCAGAAAGGAATCTAAGAAAACGATTGACGTCGGAAGGATCCGTCGCATGGTCTGCCACACATGCCTCGAACATCGCTTGCGGCTTCTTACCCACCGTACTGGTGCTCGCGGCCTGGTCTAATAATCGCGCGAAGGACCTTATCCACTTGATCATGATCTCGGCCATCGCTGTACTGGCGATCTGGTCATAGCCATAAAGGGGCTGCCATGAGGAACAGACGTGTGCGTAGAAGTCATTGCACGGGTCCACGGAAAGATTGCGGTGAAAGTCCAAGTACGCGGCATATTCGCGGCAATCGTCTGTGAGACACAGCAGTGCTTTCTCACTGCCTGCATTCACCTTGTCTCGCAATAAGAACCAGGCTGAAGTGAGGAGCAAGCCAAGGACAGTGACGAAGACGAACGCCAAAAACTTGTTCTTCAGCCTGAAGTTTTCACCGTTGATGGAGCCTCTGCGAGAATGCTGACAAGGCTTGTCCGTCTGCAGAGATGCAAATTATCAACAAAGGCACGTTACAAATATACAACTGATTAAACTCTATGGCACGAACTATTACAACGATTGCACTTCTACAACGAAAGAATTAATTGAGACGATCCTCAAGCGTATATTGGCCAACTAAACGCGGAGGTAGGTAGCGGTGCCGCCACGGCTACACGCAACTGTCACGGAGTTTTGGTTCGCAGAAGTGGCGCAGGTGGGCGAAACATCAAAAACCACCCGTCAAGCTCTAGGCCCAGAATCCGCAGTACATATACATATTCGCCCCGAGATCGAGCAGAGTCACCGCCTGGTGTTTATTGGCTGAAGCGCACCTAGTGTGAAATGTTCCCTGCGTTGTCTGCTAGCCACATAAGACTAGCATATGAGCAGACGTCATGCGCATCATCAAAGGATGGCTTGTTTTGCTGTGTTAGAGCAAGTTTAACTGCTTGTACGGTCGCCTAACGTGATCTACAGACCCATTTGGTCTTGCTCGGCTGTACATACACTGCCATAAGAACAGTTCGTGCACTTGTCGAGAATTCTGTGTATCGTAAGCGTACCCCCCGTTCACCAGGTTGATTTCGGTTTAGGTGCCGCTTTGTAGTTGAAGCACATTGCAAAGTGCACTTCACGTCGTCGTAAGTATTACGAGTATTAAATATTGTGTGTATGCAGTTTTTTAGTGGCTCAGTGAAGCATAAAGAGAGAAAAAGTGGTAGAAAAAGGCAGTGAAGTTTGCATTGTTGATAGAGGTAATGCGGCGGTTCTTTATCGGCCATGTGACAAGCTTTAATTGTGCTTGAGATAACCTCCTAACGTAAGGTCTTGGTTTCACTAAACCGAAATATTTCTGTCCAGTGAGATTTGACACTTCAGTAGCTAAATTGTGCGCTAAAAAGAACAGAACATTGAATGACATGAAGGTGATTAAACTTGTGTCGCTATGTGCAATTGTAACAATCGGCGAAATTTATACAGACACACCCATGTGCTTAGATTTCATTTAACTTTAAACAATCTAGATCTTCTGAACTAATAGAGATGACGTGCCTCACGTTTCTGTCCTATAATTTACAGGCCAAATATTGTCCTTTTCACTCATTTTGTTTTACTTTAACTTGAGTGCTTTTCTGGTATTCTTATAGACTGACAAAAGAATGAACCTTATTTGCCTAAAAAGAACTTGTTTCATCCAATAACCGAACCTTCATGGCATCACTGCCATGCAGATAATCAATCGAAAAAATGTGTGTGCTTAAGTGTTACCTTTTCATACTGTTACACTATTCACGACAAGTGCGTTGAAGTGTGACAAACCACGCAGTTTACCTAAAAAAAACCTTTCTACTGCCCCTTTCACCTGTCCTACATTCAGTCACGGAGAACTGAATAAAAAAAGATGTGGATGCGTATTTGCGGTAATTTTAGCTCATCGCCCAAGAAAGTGGAATATCTTTCTGTTTCGATTTATTATTCAAGACTAGCAAGCAAGAAGCAAACAATGAATTCAGTCACGCCGCAGCAGTGTGTAGAAGATGGTACACATGCTCAACATTTTAAAATAAAAATACAACAAACCTGACATTATGCGAAAACACAGACAGTCGCCAAACGCGAACATCGCTTTCAATGGCAGATTGCGTTTTTTTTTCACAGGTAATAGTAATGTACGGCGAGCTTCGTGCATCCACTGGGCAACCGATGACATACATATTACGAGTAGGCTGCAGAAAAATAATCCAGAAAGAGACTCCGGCGTGCAGAATCGAGTTTCGGAGCTCTGAGACATGAGTGCGAGGCGTCAACCAATAAGCCATGGAGGAGCACCTCCTTCAACGTTCAAACGGCAAGCTGTTTATATCTACCATTTACCGCTGGTGTCGGGCCTCTCGTGGGTAACTCTCGCGCTTTAAGCATTACCAGCAAGATAGAGCAATGAGAACGCGTCGCCACATTGTAATGACGCGGCGGCGCGCGGTCTCATCTCCCACACGTACTTTGCGCCGCAGAAAGAGGGGGGTGGAAGCTAAACCGCGCGTCCTTATCTTGCGGCGGGGAGGATTGTACGTCATGAATGGCCTTGGGCTTTCGTTGGAACAATTATGTTGTAGTTACCGGCTGCCCAAATACCACTGTAATCGTTGCATGATCCTCGTTTACGAAAAGGGTGCGCTTTTCAGTCATAGCGAAGTAACAACTCAGACGCTTATTCGCGTTCACCTGTACCTGTGAGTACGTCTCGTGCGTCATTTGTGCGTGAAAAACCAGGGACACGCTTCGATCTGCTTGCTATCTGTGCGTGACCTTCCGATTTGTTTCTATAGAGTTAATTGCTTCGTCTTTGCGGCAAAGCTGTGACTTTTTGCTTTCCGACAATCAGCTCAGACTGCTCACAAAAAAGCGCCGCTGCGTACATTCGTATGCGTGGTGTGAGCCACCTACCCACGCCAGCGTGGTGTGGGTAGGCGGCTCACACCACGCAATAGCTACACTGCTGATTGTCACCACTCCAACTCCATAAGTAAAATACCTGCTTTTCAGGGAAAAGAATTTAGATGTCCTCTTCGCCGGCTTTCCTTCTTACATGAGCGTTCGTCCTACCTTGCACTGAGAATCGTCCTACCGTTCGTCCTACCTTGCACTTGCTTGTAGACGAGATTTGCATCATGATGAGGTTTACTGTAATTGAAACTCACATAATGGGCATTGTCAAGAGCAAGTCGGCAGTGTAGCGATGTGATATGTAGCTGCACCCCTTTGAAACAAGGTGGATGCAAATAGAGACCTATAGCCCATTTGATCTGCAACATGTTACACAACGTAAGCTATCATTCTTTATATCTCTGTTTTATCTAGTAACAGAGATGGTCTCGTCTGCATCAGTCATTTGCTTTTTTTAAAGACGATAGTCATTCCTGGGGTGCTTGTACGCAAAACTTTTGGTCCGAGTGTCTCCTTGTCGACTTGTCTATTTGTCAACGAAACGGTTTGTTCCTTTTTTTCTTATTAAAGACGATTGTCTTTCTTGTAGACCTTCGACGCAAAAATTTCTGTCTGTCTGCCTATTTGTCTGTTTGTCCACCCTAAACGGTACCCTAAACGACACCAAACGATACCCCAAACAGCGGACCCCATCCGCAGTGCCCACCAATATTGCTCAAGCTTTAGTGCTCATACTTGTGCGATTGTCAATTCGAAAGCAATTATTGCTCATATCTGAGGCACCATAACATCATGTCTATATTTTATATGTGTGGTTGTATACTAGAGAAAGCACACAAAAGTAATTCCAACGACCATAGCGTTTATCACGCTGCGCTGATTGCGCAACTCGATGCTCAAAATGGCAAGTGTTTCCAACGCTTCGCTAACACGACATGGTGGCGGCCCCTACCTGTCGCTTTGCGTTCTACACTTTATCGCCTCCAAGACGGGCGCGCACAGCGCGCACTTTGTTTTCCAAGATAACTGCCAGATAGCGCTCAAAACTCACGTGTGACGTCGCTTGATGCACTCGTTCGCCTCCGCTGCACGCTCGAGGCACTCTAACAAAGCGCCCCCAGAATACCATGTACCAATTTTCTCGCGCAGAACATCAAATAAACGTTTTGTTCACTCTCTTCAGACGCAAGACTATCGTCTCGCGACAACATTTGTAGTGTAACATGCAGATACGGGGCCCATTTTTCTGTTTGTGTTCATTCCAAAATTTAACCACATCTGCAGCACCCACCAATACACAATTTTTCGCAGCTATTTTGTCAAATCAAAACTAGATGGCGCCACCACATCGAAGCACCACGGCCTTCTAGGTGGCGCGGCCGCGATGTGGAGTGTGGAGGCCATCCCTGCAGCCTATATACGGCGAGAAGCGGGCGGCGCGGCTGCAGACGCGGGCGAGCGTTGCAAAAAAATGTGTCTCCTTAGCAATTTGCTGAGTCCGGTGCGCTGCCGGGCGACGACGTGAGAGTATGCTGAAATGGTGAGACGTAAAGGAAAAGTTTGTGCTGTGGTGGGGTGCAAAAAATGTGACGGAGACATAAAGACATCAACCGCTGCACCCACTTTGGTGGCCTTCCCAGGAGCGGCGTCGATGAATCGGCCTGCCGTTGGAGACGGTGAAGGAGAAGCGGAAATGACAAGGCCATTAGATCGCGTCTTCAAACGTTGCAGCGCCCGTCCACCGCTGCGGAAAACCATCTATTAGGCGCGAGGACATACCGAAGTGCCACCATGCGGAGGCATGCATCCCTGTCACGTACGTGGTTGGATTGATCTGCCGCCCTCCCGCTCGCATACCGCAGCCGCTGTCGCACCTCCCTTTTTTATTATTCTTATGGTACTTCACTCAACTAAATCAGTAAAATACTGCTGGAGCTACTTCCCTGACTTTGCGAAGTGCTAAATAACTGCCCCGGAAAAGCGTTGTGCTTCTCAAATGCCTCACTGCCGGCTTCCTCAGCTATGGCCACCCAAATTAAAACAACGGGGGCCGAGCGCGCTGTTTCTGTAGAAAGCAACGAGTCATTTTGTGTCGAAATAAAGCATGAAAGGGCTATTGACGGTAAAGAAACTTATTTTCGTGGCAAGAAATGCACGCAACTACTCTATTTTGTTCATTCTATGTTTCCATCCGAAGACGGGCCGTGGTTGACATGACAAGCATGGGCAAAACATTTTCGTTTAGCGCACAGAGCTCTACGAAGCACGGCGCAAGCTACATCTTTGCTTTGTGGAAAGCAGCGCAGCATTCCTACAGCTGCAAGCTTTCTGTTATGATTGTGCGCCAACGTGAGAATCCCGCTCGCACGTGCCTCATTCACAGTTGTAAATTTTATCTGTGGCACGATCCTAATATTTATTGCGATAAATTTCTGTAGTGATGACACGTTACACATTCGGTCGCCATCACTCCACACATGAGTGAAAAAGAATTATGAATGATTGGTACAGTTCCAGAGCTTCTATCAAAAGGTAAATCGTGAAAAAAAAGGATGAGCCAGCCGTATAATTTCACGCCCTTGAATGAGCATACTAAGAGTTAATGAGGACCGTGATATAAATGGCCACTTCATGTTTCAGTGGAATTGCCAGTGTGCAGCTTTTTTTTACAGCTTCATTCATGAGCTATGTGATATTTTGCGGCAGCTCTTAGAAAATAAATAATTTTTTGAAGTAGACCACACTTTCGCCTGTAGATTAAAACAACATTCAGAGTAAGTGACAGTATCTGGACCCGTTCTACAGACATAATCTGCGCAGGAGTCACAATTTGGTAGGGGCGTTGGCAGAATTTTTTTAATGTGAAGCAGCTTTTTGACTAGCCTATGTAACGCTGTCCCTCTGTCCGCGCTGCACTCCCCTGCCCGCAGCTGCTGGGGTGGTGCCAAGTAGGTCATGCCTTCCTTGCAGTGCGCGCTCGTTTACGTGACTCTCTCCCTAGCCTGTCGCCACACGCTGCGTGTCATCTGTCTCGCTTGACCCTCTCCATCACTCGCAACGTTCGAGCACACAGGAAACCCAACCCGCCTCCCATGTCTTTGCGTTTCTAAGAAACGTGCACTCGAGTATATGCTACAACGAGTTACGCTGCACCCCATTCTCCAAGCACTCGCGTCGACGCCCGTTTCAACCGGGTCAAGCCGTGCGCACCGCTGCTGCTTCGCATTTTATTATGGTTCCCTTCGGAGTCGATTATTTTTTCGTGGGTCGCCGCATTGAATATATTTTTGCTCGGGAAGGCACATGAATAATTGATTGATATGTGGGGTTTAGCATCCCAAAACCACCACATGATTATGAGAGACGCCGTAGCGGAGGGCTCCGGAAATTTCGACCACCTGGGGTTTTGTAACGTGCTCCCAAATTCCGGCCGCAGCCGGAATTCGACCCCGCGACCTGCGTGTCAGCAGTCGAGTACTTTAGCCACTAGACCACCACGGCGGGGCCGGGCAGGCAGAAGTTCTTGATCGTTATTTTCTGCACTATACACTATAGGGACACCCCACCGGTACTGATAGAAGAAGTCAGAAAAGCTTTGGAGAGCATGCAAAGAGGCATAGCTTCTGGTGAGGATCAGGTAACTTTAGATCTGCTGAAAGATGGAGGACAGGCGGTGTTAGAAAAACTAGCCACCCTGTTTACGACGTGTCTCCTGACGGGAAGAGTACCAGAGTCTTGTAATATCGCTAACATCATCTTAGTACATAAGAAAGAAGATGACAAGGACTTGAAGAATTACAGGCCGATCAGCTTGCTCTCTGTAGTATACAAGCTATTTACAAAGGCAATTGCTAACAGAGTAAAGAAAACATTAGAATTCCATCAACCAAAGGAACAAGCAGGATTTCGAACAGGCTACTCAACAATCGACGACATTCATACTATCAATCAGCTAATATATAAATGCTCAGAATATAACCAACCACTATATATAGCCTTTATAGATAACGAGAAGGCGTTTGAGTCAGTAGAAATATCAGCCGTCATGCAGACACTGCGGAATCAGTACGTCGATGAAGTATATATAAACATCCTGGAAGAAATCTACAGGGGATCAACCGCTACCACAGTGCTTCTCAAAGAAAGCAATAGAATACCAATCAAGAAGGGTGTAAGGCAGGAGGACACAATCTCCCCAATGCTATTTACCGCATGCTTAGAGGAGGTTTTCAGAAGCCTAGAATAGAAACAGTTAGGGATAAGAGTTAATGGAGAGTACCTTAGTAACCTGCGCTTTGCCGATGACTTTGCATTGCTGAGTAACTCAGGGGACAAATTGCAACTCATAACTACGGGGTTAAAGAAGGAGAGCAGAAAGGTGGGTCTTAAAATTAATCTGCAGAAAACTAAAGTAATGTACAACAACCTCGGAAGAGATCAGCGCTTCGAGATAGGTAATAGTGCACTTCAAGCTGTAAAAGACTATGTCTACTTAGGGCAGGTAATGACCGCGGAGCAGAACCACGAGATTGAAGTAACGAGAAGAATAAGAATGGGGTGGAGCACATTTGGCAAGCACTCTCAAATCATGACAGGTAGACTGCCACTATCCCTTAAGAGGAAGGTATACAACAGCTGTATCTTGCCGGTACTTAGCTACGGAGCAGAAACCTGGAAACTTACAAAGATGGTTCAGCTCAAATTGAGGACGACACAGCGAGCAATGGGAAGAGAAATGGTAGGTGTAACCTTAAGAGACAAGAAATAAGCAGAGTGGATTAGGGAACAAACGGGTGTTAAGAATATCATAGTTGAAATCAAGAAGAGAAAATGAATATGGGCTGGGCATGTAGCGTGTACACAGGATAACCACTGGTCATCAAGGGTAACTAACTGGATTCCCAGAGAAGGCAAGCAAGTTAGGGGTAGACAGAAGGTTAGGTGGGCAGATGAGATTAAGAAGTTTGCGGGTATAAATTTGCAGCAGCATGCACAGGACCGGGTTAAATGGCGGAACATGGGAGAGGCCTTTCTCCTGCAGTGGACGTATTAAGGCTGATGATGATGATGACAACATGTGGAAAATGTAAAGGGGAGGGGGCATGGGCTTGGTGTGCTACCCCCTGGCTACGCTACTCGCAGATGGAAACCCGTGTCGTCGGGTACACACATGGAGACGGGCAGCCGGGGAGCAGGGCGGAAGTGGCACAGACTGCGGTTAAGTTACCTTGGCGAGACAAGAGAGCTCTAACAAAGACTGTAGCGGTATATGTATGATGTAAGAAAGAAGGTTTCGTCGAACTTGCTGGCCGAACACACAAAAGTAATCTTCTACAAATTAGACCGGAACTAGATAAAATTAACAAAAATAAAGAGAATTGAACTGGACTTCCGGGTTATATCCTGAATCTCTGACAATTCAGACAACGGCGCACATTCTTGAATGGCAACTTGTTCCACATGTACATGTTTACGTGCTATTTAAAAGTATACGTAACTGGACTCTTTGCCCATTTATTTTTCGTTGTTGACGAAACATCCGCGTGGAAACTGAAACGTTCTGGCTTCATTTGAGCATTCAGGGTCAGTGCTCATTTTAACCTCATGTGCTCGAATTCACAACTACAACAACATAAAAAGAGAGAGGTGACTGTGGCACGCCGCCGGTAACATTAGAGACTTTCAGTACTGCGGAATGGTGCTACGAACGCATCAGGCAAGCGCCTTGCATTACGTGGCGTCATTTGCCACGAATGGGCTTTTAGTACGCCGTAATACCCGTGTACGTAGTAACCGTGAAGCGTGTTGCACCATCTGATAGATCAATATAAAGTAAGTGTTGTTGAAGGCCAGTTTGAGCCAATCCGAGGGTGCTAACCAGATTATGACCATATCTTTAGCCAAACCGTACGTGATATAAAAGTACAGTCGGCCGGGGTTCGCTTCTGTTGCTGCCATTTCGCGAAACGAAGTCTCGCGCCGTCGCTAACGTGTTCGATAGCGGCGCGAGCACCTCATACGTACGCACGCACGCATCTTATGCGTGCGTACGTAGCGGCCACTTACGTAACGCGATACGTGAGCCTTGCGGTCTGGGCATATGCACTGCGCAAGACGTGGCGTCCTCACGTACGCAATGCCGCCACGTACGATACGTATGCAGTACTAAAACTCTCTACTTGCTGCAACTTCCGGGGTTGTGTTGCCAGCAGAAGCCTGCACGCATGAAACCAGACCAAAGCAACGCTGTTCAAAAATGAAAACACCCCGAAGTCACGGTAAAAACAATGCATTCCACTGCCAGCTAACTTTCCTTCGCCAGATCAAAGCGATATAACGTGACCCAACAAAGCACGTTACAGCGACTGCAGGGCTCGCGCCTCCAGCGCTGGGCCTCACGCCCAATATTACTCTGGTTTCTGCGTTCATACTTGTACTTAGCATTTGTTGCGCATACCTTAAGCAGAACATCAACACTTCAGTACTCTGTGGCGTGGTTCTTTATACTAACAAAGTTGTACATAAGTAATTTCAAGCAACCTAGTATTTATTAAGCTTACAATGCAACACTATTCACGAAAAGGCAGATGTTTTTGCGCTTTGCTCAGAAGATTGTAACACCTACCCGCTGCGCGCATCGAGGCACTTTAACGCAGCGCCTCCAGAATTTCAATAACCGATTTTATCGCGCAAAAGATTGAATAAATGTTTTATTTGTTTTCTTGAGACGGAAGACAATCGTCATTCTACGATATTTGCAGATATGCGGCCATTTTTTCACTAACACAATAAACGGTTCTTTGTGAGCTCAACCTCTGACAAGTTACCAGTCTTAATATATCATGAACAGAGTGCTTCTAAACTGTAAACGTTCCTATATTCTGGCATATTTTGTACTATCCGAGGACTCGTTTTCCATGTTTTACTACATACGTGCATAAATTTGACGTTAATATTTTCTCCTGTATGACCTTGTTCCGGCAGACAGCTTCGTCGCTCAACAGTAAAGGTAACGTCAGGGCAGTGGTACGTAACTGCCCTATGTGTTAAATGGGCTGTGGTACGGTATGGCAAGGATTTTGATAATGTATTTAAAAAAATGTTACTAACCTCAATCTTTTGTACCCGGTGAATAGAAGGGCCCGTTCCTAGATATTATTTCGACTGGGACACCACAGTGATTCCTCCCTCTACGTTATAGTCTAGAGCCGCCGTGCCTCACACAGCCCTGCGGTGTATACATACCCAGTTTCTCGGACTCGGCGGTGGAGTGAAAAAAGTTCGTCCGCGCTCTATAGGCGCTGGCTGTCGCTTCGGTGAATCTCGCCAGAAGTACGGCTCCGGAGTGCGTTGATTTATTTTTCGTACCGGAGAACTTCCTTCACTCAGCCACCTCGGGTTTTTCATGCGCCAGGGCGATGGTGCGTCTTCTTGGGACACAAAGGCATTCTGCGCCATCTTGCTTCTAGAAGTGCTTGCCGGATCGGTTTTCTTTGACAGAGGGAGAGCTGGGTCGGTGTCCCACTTCTCCCATGGCTCAGGAGTTCGAGGCTCTCTGGCCTTCCGTGTGTGCAAGACGTCGCCGGGTGAATGGGGACGTGTGTGATAGCACGGTCGGGACCAAGTATGCGACACCTTCGAGCCCGATAACTTCACCAGAGGTTTCACGCCCAGTGACGAGCTCTCTTTCCTACAGGACGGGCAAGGGGGTGAATGGTGACGACGAAGGTCATGCGGCCGGGACAATGCACGCGATGTCATAGGACAATATATGCTCGTCTGAGTTTTCGCACCAGGTGCACAGTTTTCTTCGGTACTGGATGGCGAGCTACGTGGTGCGTCAAGAGCAGACCTTTTACGTCGGTTCACTGGCGACGGCGAATGGCTTCTGGTTGCCTTCTTTGATCTCTCAATGGTGGTGTAACCACGGCCCGCATCGTCGTCTATTGATGTCCATTCTTCTGGCTGCTGACGCCGGACGGCGTGATTCTTCGGAGAACAGCTTGATGGCAGTGATTAGGCGTCGCTGGAGGGCATTCCTTTAAGACTTTGCCCTCCAGATGGGGAAATTCTCGGACTCTGAATGTCAAGTGTCTCGGAAGCGGAGCTCATTGGTTCGTTTTCTTGTTGCCGGAGTGAACTCGCGGGCGGTGCTCTAGTCACACGACGCTTGCGCGGCCTTCTAACTCCCTGCCGACGACAGGCGTGGCCGACACTGGAAAAGTATGTGCGATTGTCACCCAGCAGCTTAGACGTGGGACTTGTCTTGTCATACGGATCCTGCTTGCCGGTCTCTTGCTGCCTTTCTGGCGTTTCTTTTGAAGAAGTCGATGGAGTTAGCGTTCCCACAGGAGTGGATGGGGCGCTTTTTTTCTCGAAATTCATGCTACTTCACGGTGGACTCTGCGAGATACCATAAGCTTCAGTTTCGTTTGCGAAATTCTGCAGGCTTACGCGTTGGGTAGTTGAATTGCAGTAGACCAATGATAATAGTGACTGCTTGATTAAACAGCAGTAAAGCACTGCCCCCTCTACGGACAATGCAGCAAAATCGGGTCATATATAAGATAACATTATAACAGAAAAATTTAAATTTTAGAAATGTAAGTGGAGTACTAAAACAATACCACTAACGAAGAATATTCCAAAAAGACAGACGTCCCCCCTGAAATTGCACGTATTTTTGTACTGATGTTGCGTATCAATATTAAAAAAATGTGGCCTTCCATTTCCTAGCCACAGAAAAAAAAGCATTTCTAAATTAGATTCGGTATTTTAAAAACAACTCTGTATTCTCAAAAAGTTCTTTTTTTGGGGGGGAATCTTCTCTGTGTTAAAGCAAGAGGAATGGCTGCTCAGCAATAGGCATATTTCTGAGTGACAACGTAATTAAGAACAACTACAAATTCCTATAAATAGTGCATCTTTCCTTCTATTATTGCACGATTCTAATATTTCTTGCTGTATGAAATAGCCGTCTATTATTTTTTATATCCTAGTAATCTAGGCAACTCATTTATTCTTCATCCATCATCTGAGTCGAAGAAGCTTTCCCGTCATATTAGCCGTCGGTTTTAAGGCCAGTCCCCTGTAGTGGATAGGAGGCCAATAACAAGGCACAAGCAAGCAAGCAAGAAAGCAAAGCAGAGAGAAAGTGTGGGAGAAATGCTAAGTGAAAGGCCGAGAACTTAACCTAAAGAAAATTTTCTATTTGCTACCCTGCACTGAAAAAGGGGTAAAATGGTATAGAAATGTAATGAATAAAGAAAGTTAGAAAAGGGCAAAGTAGAGCAAACGAAGTAAGGTAAAGCAAAGCGAGAAAGGCAAAACAAGGCAAAGTAAGCTAACCGGCTTTGTCGAACCTAGTCCTTGCTGATCTCCTAAAGTGGATGGCGTCACTACGGGGGAACCTGGACCTGGCATCACTCAGCAATACGCAAAAAATAAAAAGAAATGTCCTGTCCGCTTGTTTGCTGGTTCCCTTCTGCTGGCGCCTACCCCCAACGGGGAATCAGCCGAGAAGCCAACATTCATCATAAGTGTGCACGATACGCCATAAACGCAGGGAAAAGGCGCGGAAATCCCTTTTCAAGCGAAGATGACCCTTACTGACCAGCGTAGTCCTAAAAATCCTCTTCATCCACAGGTCGCGCAGGTGTATGAAATATATGATCGATGAAACAAACAATTACGTTTTTTTCCACGGTTGGGGTGAGAACCCAAATCCCAAGGTCTGAAAGCGAGTCATTTGAACGCTTAGGCCACTGGCTCGTGCTTGCCAAGTATGAACCGAAGTATATAAATGCACTCTATCGCTGATGACAAAAAATCACACTTTTGGCGCAAAGGCGAAGCAATAAACGCAATAGCAACAAATTGGAAGGTCACGCACAAAATGACCAGAAGATCGAAACGTGCGCCGCGTTTCTCACGCACAAATTACGCACGAAGCGCAGTCACACGTACAGATGAACGCGAATAAGCGTCTCAGTTTTTACTTCGCTGTGCCTGAAAAGCACGCTGTTTTCGCAAACAAAGACTATCTAACAATTGCAGTGACCTTTGTGCACCCGGTAACTACAAAAGAATCATTCCGGTGGAAGCCCAAGGCCAGCCAAAACGTACGATCCTCTCCACTGCGAGATAAGGGCGCGCAAGTGAGCGTCCACCCCTCTCTCTTTATGGGGCAAAGTACGCATGGGAAATGAGAGCGCGTGCCACCACGTCGTGATGATGTGGCGACGCCCGCTTACGACACCATCTTGCTAATAATGCTGAAAACACGATAGTTTCCCCCGGGATGCCTGTCACCAGCGGTAAGTGGTAGATATAAATAGCTTGCCGTTGGATCATCGGAGGACCTGCTCCTCTGTGGCTCCGTGGTGAACGCCTCGCACTATCGTTTCACAGGTCCCACGTTGGATTCCGCTGTCAGAGTCTTTCTATGGCTTATTTTTCTTTCTTGGGTTTTCATATATATAGATACGTATACATGTATGGTGAGTGATGATGACGCCAGCGACAAGATTCAGCCGATAGTGTCCATATTATTGCTATCGCAACAAAAATGCTAGAAGCTAGTACACTTGCTGTGAGGCTTTCCTCAAATGTTTCAGGTATGTGGACTACAAACGATCTGCAAGTGAACGAGCAAGGCAGGTATCAGCAATCGCACGTTTCGGAAAATTCGAACTTCGAGCACATGGAATAACTCAATCACGTTTACGTGATTACATGATGGTCTTCACGAAACAGAAAAGAAGGAAACTAGGGCACAAAGAGAAAAAGAAAGAAAGGAACAAACAATGAAAGAAACAAAAGGGAGAGAAAGAAAGAAGGAAGGCAACAAATAAAGAGATAAAAAGAAAAAAAGAACGAACAATGAAGAAAACAAAAGAGAGAGAAAGCAACAAAGAAAGGAAGAAAAGATAAAGAAGGAAACAGAGAAAAAAGGCAAGAAAAAACTACTTAACAAAGAAGGAAACAATGAAACAAGTAGGAAAACAAAGAAAAATTGAAGAAGAAAACAAAGATGAAAACATAGAAAAAAGAAAATAGAAAGAAAGAAGTAAGCAAAGTAGGAAACAGAAAAAGAAAAAAAGAAACAACGAAAAAAAGAATGAAGAAAACAAAGTACAAAAACGAAAGAAAAAAGGAAAGAAAGAAGCATACAAAAAATAAAAGAGAGCAGGAAACCGGGAAAAAAAAGAGAAAGGAAACAAAGAAAGAAATCAGAAAACAAAGAAGGAAACGGAGATCCAAAGAAAGAAAAAAGAAAGAAAGAAGGAAACAAAGAACGAAAACCAGAAAGAAAGAAACATAGAAGGAAAAAAAGGAAACAGAAAAATAAAGAAAGAAGGAAAGAAGGAAAAGAGAAAGGAACAAACAAAGACATAAAGAAAGCGGGAAGCAAGCGAAGAGGAAATAGAGAAAGAAATAAAAAAAAGAAGGAAACAAAGAAGAAAAAAAAGCAGGAAACAAAAGAGAAACAGAGAAAAAGAAAAAAAGAAAGATAGGAAAACGAAAACAAATAAAGAAAGACTGAAAAAAAGAGAAATTAAGAAGAAAGGAAGAAAACAAAAACAGAAGGAAATCCCAATATGGCCCATCGTATATTTCACGCATTTGCCTCTTTGCAAACTTTTAAGTTTCCTTCACCGCATGTGTGCTGATTGATTGATTGATTGATTTGTGGGGTTTAACGTCCCAAAACCACCATATGATGATGAGAGACGCCGTAGTGGAGGGCTCCGGAAATTTCGACCACCTGGGGTTCTTTAACGTGCACCCAAATCTGAGCACACGGGCCTACAACATTTCCGCCTCCATCGGAAATGCAGCCGTCGCAGCCGGGATATGAACCCGTGACCTGTGGGTCAGCAGCCGAGTACCTTAGCTACTAGACCACCGCGGCGGGGCCACCGCATGTGTGCTCCACTGCTTGGAAGTGGCCCCATGTTCATCCATAACTCACAAGACTGCGCCATCTCACTGTGGATGACGATGAAATCATAGTGTCATTCAACAGCATTTCCCTTTTTACCTGTGTTGCTGTGACCCTTGCTGTGAGCGCCTGTGAAGCTGCTCTGTAGGCTGATGAGAAATTGGGCGAACGCACCATGTATGCAGTACAAGATCTCGTAAGACTACTTGATTTCTGTTTGAAGAACACCTTTATTTTCTATGCTGTTATTTACAAGCAGCTGCTAGGAACCCCTATGGGTTCTTCGATCTCCGTAATGGCGCAAAACCTGGCTATGGAGACAGTGGAAAGCCGGGCTCTGGCTTCCTTTAATCCTTCTCTGAAAGTACTCTTCTGAAACGTTGATGATTGCTTTCGCATCATAAAGAAAAACGTCCTGGCCGCATTCTTAACCACTTCAATAGCATTGAGAAATCTATAAAATTCACCGCGTATGAGTAGAGCTCTAGAGATATACCTTTTCTTGATGTGGTGGTACAGTGGGACTGATAGCGTCTGTCGATCAAAGTTCATAGGAAGGACACACATAGTGGTCGTTATTTTTATTTTGCGTTGGTCAACCCTGTAAGCCACAAAAGGCCTGTGGCCTTTTTTTTGATGAAAAGGGCCCGAAGAATTTTCAGCAAACTAGAAGACTTCGACTACGACTTTGCATGCATCCGACGTGAACTCGGCGCTTGCAAGTACCCCGGAACCTTTATTGAATCATCCGAGAAAGGAGCCCTGAGCCCGACTGAACCACGCGATTCCCTCAGCCACCGCCACGCCTCCATTCCGTAAGTTCACGGCACCAGCGAAACATTGTCACGTGTCCTGCGTGAATATATTGTACAAGTCGCCTATATTGCGAGCCATAAGCTACGTCACGAGCTTGTCAGTGTCAAGGACAAACTAGAATAGAAAAACTTACCTGGCGTTGTATATAAGATTCCTTGGGCTAACCTGTATTCTGTGTGCGTGGGTGAAAGCGGAAATTTTTATTGACTTTTAAAAGAGCACATAAACATGTGAAAAATATAAAAAAATGTTTTAGTGCCCTCGCAGAGCACGCAGAAAGAAAAAAAACGCCCTGCGGCTTCGACTGGGACACGAAGCTTCAGTTATCGCCCGGCAAACGAACTGGATAAAACGGCACTATTCGGAATTTTTGACCGGCGAGGAGGCGTTGCTTTGACTATCCAGACAACAGGAAACACACTGAACCACAACGACGGCAATCTACTGCTTCAATATGCAAAATGCCTCAAGCGATTATTTTAGTGGATTTCAACCCGAGGCTTGATTCGGCCTTCCAGTTTAGTACAAGGCTTCAGTGGTGAAGCCGAAACGTCTTTTTATTACATATTTTTTGACACCCTCTTGGTTGGTGTCCTGTCTTTTTCTTTTTACAGTGCTACTACGTTCCGACAAAACGAGATTTTGTCCGATTCTCAACTTCGGAGCATTGCGAACTTGTTAAACAGTTCTCGCACTATTTTCTCGACTACTTTAGTGAATAGCGCTTCGCTCGGGTAAATACAGAGATTAGACCCATGGAGAAAAGAAAGGTAAGGAGAGGCCCTGACGTCACTCGTTGTGAAGCCGCAATGAAGCCGGAAGTCGGCCATATTGACTAGGCAAATTCTCCTCTCTTGTTTACTTATGAATGCGAAGTAGAAGGCACGACTCCCTCTCCGGCTCGGAAAGCACGTGGGCTGCGCAGCGCGTGTGTCGTGACGATCCGAAACTAATGGAACTGGGCTCATCACTCTGAGCCAGCGGGACACCTTCAGTGAAATCGCTTCGTCCGAGTAATAACAGGGAGTAACAGCTCGCCGACAACGAAGCAACTACGAGAGAACGCGCGCTAGATGCACTGACAACGGCGAGTGCTTTCACGTCATTAATTCAGCAACTGTACAGACAACACGATCGGTCGTGCGCCTTCTACGGTTGCATTCCGCCACGCGGCCGACGCAGCGTCCTGCCACTGTGTCCCGTGTTCTGCGTGAAACTCACCAGCGTCAGCATTCTGCGACCGTGGTGACTTTGAGCACGGTGCTAGTGACAGTTGAACGTGGTTGCTGTTACGTTGAGATTACATGCAATGCTGGTGGAGAGTGTACCAAGCGGAAGAGAAAATGTGTTTTAATACGCACATGCAAGTTGTTACTGTACACACACAACACGAAACTACGTATGTGCACATGGTCCTCACGGCGTCTTGCTGGGCTCAACAGCGTCGTCCGTTGTCACAAGCAGGAGCACTGCTCAACCGTCACTGACCTGCAAGGCGTTCGTCGTCATTCAGCTTCGTCATGGTGCCCAACGCAATTTCGCTGAACACTAACTGCTTCATCCGCGTCATCCGCCGCACGACACATGGATATGCACTTGTTCTACGCACTATTGAAACACCGTGATGAACAAATGGATTTGTAAACGTTGCGAAGAGTAATGTAACAGCCAGGAGAACACTGCGTAACCAATAACGCGGCGCAGAGCACAGATATTGTCCGCCACGGCTCAGCACGAGACCTGGGGAGGCACACATTCCGCCGCCCGCCGCGGCCGCTCACTGCTAGACCAGCTTCACTGCGCAACACGTAACCATAGCAACGCCGCCATTGTGCCTAGCGAATATGGCCGCCATGATGTCATTTCCGCCAAACTTTTTACGCCCTGCGCCGGCTGGGCATGCCCTCTCCTTACCTTTTTCCTTCCTCCGTGGATTAGACCGGTCTCACCCGTTTCTTTCCTCTCTTTTCGCGAGACACCCCATGCGATTGTTACGAGTTGATGAACCATCGCCGTGGAACCACGAATGTATTTTCAGAATTGTCCTTGAGGTTTTAGTTATTGTGTAAATTATTATTCGTGTTTCTTTAAAATCTGATATGAAATCTTTTGAAATCTTTCATGCATCTATGAAATAAGACAAACGCGTTTTTTTTCAAGGCGACGTTGCCTTGCACGTTGTTCAGACATTTCCCAGCCCGCTCATTATTTTCACTCCCCCTGGTATTGTACGACTAAATTTCGTTACGTCAGTTTGCCAGCCAAGGTGCGTTTGATTCCCATACTTTATTAGGTGAGCAAACGTTTGTCGTTTCGTGAAGTTGATAGATTATTATCAGACCCTCTCTGAAATATGGTAGTTGTGCTTGAAACTATTTTACTGAGGCACTCGGGCAAAAATAAATTTCAAAAGTTCCACCTTCAGCCTACCGCTACGTTTATGACACTTGATTGCTGCTGGTCGAATGAGGACGGCCTCTTGCAAAGGCGGGGCATACAAACGCGGGCCGAGTTATGTAGGGCTAACTGTTGCCTAGCTTTTGAAGTAAACAGATGTATGACAGACAGTGAGGTGCTCAGACAATTATTATTGCCAGCAACAGTTGAGGAGAGGAAAGCAGCTGCTATGGCTCCGACGGCTACCGCCACACGGGCGGCTGCGGGGTCCCGTGGGTAGCAGTGCTCCGGGAAGGGCCATAGAAGCTGTTAACGAGGGACGCCGGGGACCACTTGGCAAGGAAGGTGAGGCGAGTGCCGATGATGTAGCAGGTCATGACGACAATGACTAGGACGAAAAAGGTGAGACAAGCGCGCGACGGGTTGGTCGTATTGCGCCTGTACGCGGGGAAGGCACCATCCACCGCCGGCGCCGCTAGTGCCTCACCCCCTGGACAATAAGAAACAAGGCATCCTTGCATAGCGTAAGACACGGAATAGCGATCACTGCTTCTCTTGGTAGACTAGAAAAGGGCAGTGGGAACCTAAACGTGCAACAAGTTCGTCATGGATTATACAAACCGAATGATAGATGGAAGTCGGTTTCGCCTCAAGGGCGAAGCAGTGAATTAACCATTTGGAATGTCATGCATGCAAAGAACGGCAAGCACATCAAAACGCACAGCGGGCTTCTCAAGCACAAAGGATGCACGAAAAGTGCACACACAGCACTAGCACGAACTAACAACGTTCACATCTTTAAACTTAACGCGCTGCTCCCATGCAAGGGACGCACGAAACGTACAGCCGAGAGCACCTTTAATTCGAACGCTCCAACGCGTTGCCTCGGCTCAATGGAACTGAAGTCAGCGCCGCCAAGCGTTGAAAATTATATGCTCGCTGCAGTTAAGGATAGGTGGAGCAAGCGTCGGTTTCACTAGTAAATTTGTTTCCAGTCAGCCTGACTGACTTATCAAAAAGCACTCACTTGGCATCCAGTTTTCGCCACGTTTCACTCGTGGCTACGTTTTCGCGCACACCCATAACATTCATTGTCGTATACTTATTTCGACAATGAACCATTGCGTGCGACAGGGTATGCACCTTTCGAATGTGAATTCGCAGCTTCTGCTCAAAGGAAATCACATGTTTAAAAAGCAGAGTAAACGCACGTTCATGGCATTCGTGAAAGGTGCACAATATATATATATATATATATATATATATATATATATATATATATATATATATATATATATTGTCACGTTAAAAAGACAGGAGACGTTTTTAAGGCGTCCTCACAAAAAGTCCGAAGAGCGGTCGGCTCAGCGCAGCCAAAAAACAGAACAATGGCACGAGGGGAACTGCCACTTCGTCTGCCTCTTTTGCGCTGGCAGATCAAGCGCGCGGCACTGCCCCTCCTCCCTGAAGAGCATCGCCTCGATGCTAAACGAAGCGTGTATCGTAAAAAAAAGACATTGTCACAGTGTGTGGTACGGTTTTAACCGCACCACGTGCACAATCTCGGGTCGTAGCTGTCGGCGTCGGGGTGGTTGGCTTCCGTCCGGAAGGACTTCGTAATTGACGTCGCTCACTTGTCGTAGCACTTTGTACGGGCCAAAATACCGACTGAGAAGCTTCTCAGAGAGACCTTTGCAGCGCACAGGGGTCCAAACTAACACCTGGTCACCTGGTTTATAATCGACTTGTCTGTGGCAGCGGTTGTAGCGCTGTGCATCGACGCCTTGTTGTTTCTTGATGTTTACGCGGGCTAGTTGACGTGCTTCCTCGGCTCGTTGCACGAAACACTCAGCATCTTCGTCGAGATCCTCGATGTTGTCAATGTCGCATGGGAGCATTGCGTCCAACATCGTCTGAACGTCCCGACCGTATAGAAGACGAAACGGAGTGAATCGTGTGGTCTCTTGCGTAGCGGTATTATACGCGAATGTTACGTAAGGCAGTATTTCATCCCACGTCTTGTGCTGTACGTCTATGTACATAGACAGCATATCAGTCATCGTTTTGTTAAACCGCTCGGTCAGTCCATTTGTCTGAGGGTGATACGCTGTTGTCTTGCGATGCGTGGAGTAACTTAACTGAAAAACTTGTTCAAGGAGCCTTGCTGTAAACGCTGTTCCTCGGTCTGTGATGACACAGGATGGAGCACCGTGGCGTAATACAATTCTCTCGATGAAAAACTGAGCAACTTCACAAGCCGTGCTTTTAGGAAGCGCCTTAGTTTCAGCATAGCGGGTTAGATAATCTGTAGCGACGATTATCCACTTGTTGCCGGAAGATGACAAGGGAAACGGACCCAGGAGGTCCATGCCGACTTGATCGAAGGGTGTTCTGGGTGGCTCGATAGGGTGAAGTAATCCCGCAGGCTTAACAGATGGGGATTTTCGGCGCTGGCATTCGCGGCAGGCTTGAACGTACTGTTTAACGCAAGCGGCAAGTTTCGGCCAGTAGTAAGACTTTCGTACCCTAGCGATGGTTCGGGTGATGCCCAGATGGCCCGATGGAGGCTCGTTGTGGCAGGCAAATAGAATTTCCTCACGCAGCTCTGCGGGGACGACCAACAGGTAAGTTTTGTTGCTGGCGGCTGCGTTCTTCTTGTACAACACGCCCTGTCGTAAGCAGAAGGATGACAATCCGCGAGTTATATGCTGGGGCAGTGATACGTTGCGGCCCTCTAGATGTTCAATGATAGGTCGCAATTGAGCATCTGCTCGCTGCCGTAAAGCCAAGTCTGTTACGCTTACGGAGCCAAGGAAAGGGCAGTCCTCTTCGAAGCTCTGAGCGGCAGGCTCAACTGGCGCGCGTGACAACGTGTCCGCATCTTCGTGTGCACGACCGGACTTGTACACGATAGTGACGTCGTACTCCTGCAGACGTAGGCTCCACCTTGCCAGTCGTCCGGAGGGGTCTCTGAGGTTCGCAAGCCAGCACAGCGAGTGATGATCCGTCACTACTCTGAATGGACGGCCGTAAAGGTAAGGTCGAAACTTAGCAATTGCCCACACGACAGCAAGGCACTCCTTCTCCGTGGTACTGTAGTTTGACTCCGGGCGTGTTAGGGTTCGGCTTGCGTAGGCGATAACCTTTTCAATTCCCTCCTGCCGTTGGACGAGTACCGCGCCCAGACCGACGTTACTGGCGTCGGTATGAATTTCTGTTTCGGCTTCCTCGTCGAAATGTCCAAGAACAGGTGGTGATGCCAGGCGAAGCCGAAGCTCTGTGAATGCTGATTCTTGTTCAGCACTCCAAACGAACGGCGTATCGTCTCTAGTGAGTCTAGTTAATGGTTCGGCAATTTTCGAAAAATTGCCTATAAAGCGCCGGTAGTACGCGCATAGACCAAGAAACCGCCGCACACTTTTCTTATCGGCAGGAGTCGGGAAGGCTGCGACAGCGGCGGTTTTCTCAGGGTCAGGACGGACGCCTTCTGCGCTTACGACATGTCCAAGGAACTTTAGTTCTTCGTAACCGAAATGGCATTTTTGCGGCTTTAACGTAAGGTTAGCCGTCCGAATCGCCTCAAGTACCTGTCGTAGTCGCTTCAGATGTTCGGAGAAGCTGGTTGAAAACACGACCACATCATCCAAGTACACAAGGCAGCTTTGCCATTTTAAGTCAGTCAACACAGTGTCCATCATGCGTTGGAAGGTAGCTGGCGCAGAGCAGAGTCCGAACGGTAGCACCCGAAATTCGTAGAGGCCATCCGGCGTGACAAAGGCGGTTTTTTCACGGTCGCGCTCATCAACCTCAATTTGCCAGTAGCCACTCTTTAAATCCAGGGAAGAAAAATACTTCGCTCGTCGTAGTCGGTCAAGCGAGTCATCAATACGCGGCAGCGGATAAACATCTTTTTTTGTGACGTTGTTGAGCTTTCTGTAATCTACACAGAAGCGAAGCGTACCGTCCTTCTTCTTAACCAGAACGACCGGTGAGGACCAGGGACTGTTCGAAGGCTGGATAACGCCGTCGTCGATCATTTCTTTCACTTGCTGCTTGATAGCTGCGCGTTCTGTCGGCGAGACGCGGTATGGCTGTTGGTGAATAGGTCTTGCGTCGTCGTAAGTGATTATCCTGTGCTGTGTAATTGGCGTCTGACTCACTTTAGACGACTGAGCAAAGCACGCCCTGAATTCAAATAATAGCTCTCGCAAGGCCCTCTGGTTCTCTTCCGGCAGTGCACTGTTCATGTCAACATCTATTACGGTTTGTCCATCGCGGCTACTGTCTTCACAGGCAAAACACTCAATGACGTCCTCCAAGGCTTCAGCGTAGGCGACCGCAGTGCCCCGGAAAAGGTGACGATGCTCATTGGTGAAATTTGTAATCATGACCTCGGCTGTACCGTTCCGAATGTCAATGATGCCTCGTGCCACAGAAATTCCAAGCGCCAGCAGCAGGGAGACGTTGCACTCTGCCACTGTTTCACCGTCACTGGTTCCTTCGGAAGTCACCTGAATTAGGATACTTGCACGAGGTGGTATTGTGACACTGTCGTCGGAAACACGGAGGGCGGTTGTACGGCGGTTGGAGTCCCTTGACGTAGCGTTGACTGTCGAAAAGGAAATGCAGCGTCGCCGTAGGTCGATTACGGCGCCATATTCCCGAAGAAAATCGAGGCCGAGAATGAATTCGCGGGAGCAGTCACGTAGCACGATGGAGCTGACCAAAAACGTGCAGCCTCGTATTTGTAGCCTGGACGTGCACAAACCAACCGGCGTTACAACATGTCCGCCAGCTGTACGTACATGCGATCCTGTCCAAGGCATTATCACTTTCTTCAAGGTACGTGCCAATTGTCCGCTAATAATCGAGTAGTCAGCACCAGTGTCTATTAAGGCAGTTAAATTGCGACCGTCGAGCATCACAGGTATGTCCATTGAAAAGTCGCTCAGCTGGGATACAGGCGCCGGCGTAGTCGAATTTCCGTTGGTCCGATGTCGCGTCGATTGGAGGGCGAGGTCTTCATCACGTCGAGAATCAGCGGCCTCGCCTCGAAAGGTCGCTGGCGTTAGTTTTCCAGGCGGGGGCTCGGAGACCGTCCTTGCGGCCTTCGATTTCCGTTGCCTGAATAAGACGACGACCGCGGTGACGGTGAGCGCGACTGACGCCTGAGTGGGACGTTCTGCCGAGCGATAAAATCTTCAATTTCTGGTGGTCTCTGTCCAAACCGGGGGCGGGGTGAATTGGCAGGAAAACCCTGCAGCCCAAGTCGGCGGTACTGGCAGTCTCGGTAGAGGTGACCCGCTTCACCGCAGTGGTAGCAAAGCGGTCGTCGGTCGGGCATGCGCCATATGTCGGATTTACGCATGACGGGTCGAGTGTCTGCAAAATAAGGGACCACCTGTGCGGACTGCAGTGTGGCGTACGGGGTTGCGGCTGGTAGTGGGACTGGTGCAGGTGCGTTGTGTTCGAACGTGTCGGTATAAGTGGTGCGCTGGAAACCACTCACCGGGGATGGTGTCGTGGACGACGGAACGGTGCGTCTCAATACGTCTGCGTAGGTCACCCCTAGAGGTTCACTTGAAGTTGCGAACGCCTGAAGTGGTGCAGCAACCTGCGTTGGTGTCTCGCGACGAGGTGTGCCGAGCGCATGCTGAACTTCGTCACGTATGATGGTGGCGATGCAATTCGTGGAAGGCTGCTGCTGCGCCTGGTTCAGCTGTTGCAGCTGTTGCAGCTCGTCGCGAACAACCGAACGTATCAGCTCGCGAAGCGCTCCCACGTCGGTCGGGAACGAGCCTAGCCCGGTGGTATAGGTAGCATTCACTTGCCGATCGTACTGGTTCCGCTGCTGCAGCGCCTTTTCCATGGCGACGGCTTCAGTGAGGAACTCCGCAACCGTTCTAGGCGGACTACGAATGAGTCCAGCGAAGAGCTGCTCTTTCACACCTCGCATCAAGTGTCGCAGCTTCTTGTCTTCCGGCATGGTTGGATCGGCGCGAGTGAACAGATG
The DNA here is from genome assembly GCA_013436015.1 of Rhipicephalus annulatus. NCBI lineage: Eukaryota > Metazoa > Arthropoda > Arachnida > Ixodida > Ixodidae > Rhipicephalus > Rhipicephalus annulatus. The sequence continues at coordinate 220,400 of WOVY01003812.1, forward strand.
AACCATATCCTCCACGTATGCAGCCACACCTTCATTAGGCATCTGCATGCGGGACTGGAGGGCCCTTTCAGCGCGCTCTCGACGATCGAGACTCGAGTACGTTTCGCGGAGCCTGTGACAGAACTCATGCCACGACGTTAGGAGGCCCTTGCGGTTCTGGAACCATGTGCGAGCACCATCCAGAAGACTAAAGTACACATTCTTGAGCTTCGCTACTTCGTCCCATCCGTTGAAATCCGCTACGTACTCGTACTCAGCCAGCCAATCTTCCACATCTTCATAGAGGCCACCACGGAAGGGACTCGGAACACGTGGTTTTTGCAGCGTGTAATGAGTGGGTGCAGCTGCGGGTGCAGCGGTTGGAGCAGCGGCGGCTCCAGCGGCAGGGGAAGCGGTGACAGCAACAGTATTCTCCATACCAGTCGACGTACTTGTACTGTGAGGCACAAACTCGGGGGACAGTCCTCGAATCCTCCGACTGAAACGGTGTACCGGCGTAAGCTCTGGGTTTTGGGTCACGTTCCGGCTGCTAGAAGGAGTCTGTTGCATAGGTGAGGTTACCCAGCACCTCCACCATTAAAATGTCACGTTAAAAAGACAGGAGACGTTTTTAAGGCGTCCTCACAAAAAGTCCGAAGAGCGGTCGGCTCAGCGCAGCCAAAAAACAGAACAATGGCACGAGGGGAACTGCCACTTCGTCTGCCTCTTTTGCGCTGGCAGATCAAGCGCGCGGCAATATATATATATATATATATATATATATATATATATATATATATATGTGTGTGTGTGTGTGTGTGTGTGTGTGTGTTGCGCAATGTTTGTGCGTGTTCTCAGCAACGAAGAAGCGAGGATACAACATAAACATAGCAAGTTTCATGCGTAGGTATCTTATGAACAAGGATACTCACTTATTAAGTGAAAAGAAGAATATTGATCATAAGTGACATATACTATACAGTAGCAGTATCAAAGTGCGCATACAATAACTTCTCATTGATACGGATGCCTCAACCCCATGTGGCCGTGCCTATTCAAATGGATATTCTTCAAAAGAAAAGCTTGAACAAGGGTACATATTTTTGATACTTAAGCACATGTTTAATAGCAACAATATCAGGAAAGTTTCTTACTGCATGCCTTTAACTGACGGTATTTGCTGGCACTAAACATCGATCTTCCGTGCAGCGGGAACTGAGCAGGAAGGTGCACTATATAGTGCTTGAACAGCTGAATTCACGCTGTCTGAAAATTAAACAAGTAGCACATAAACAATGCCACTGCATTTTAAATTTATTTACTTAACGCGCTTTTGCTGTGATTTTTGTACATGTGATATTTTTAAGCAGCAGCTGCGACTTCCAAATCGTAAGGTGCGCAGTTTATAGGTATGTGGGTTTTAACATCCCAAAACCATTATATCTTTATAAGAGACACCGCGATGGAGGGCTCCAGAAATTTCGAGAACCTGGGGTTCCTTCATGATCATCAGCCTGACTACGTCCACTGCAGGACAAAAGCCTCTCCCATGTTGCGCCAGTTAACCCGGTCCTGTGCTTGCTGCTGCCAATTTATACCCGCAAACTTCTTAATCTCATCTGCTCACCTAACCTTCTATCTTCCCCTAACTCGCCTGCCTTCTCTGGGAATCCAGTTAGTTACCCTTAATGACCAGCGGTTATCCTGTATACGCGCTACATGCCCGGCCCATGTCCATTTTCTTTTTTTGATTTCAACTATGATATCCTTAACCCCCGTTTGTTCCCTAATCCACTCTGCTCTCTTCTTGTCTCTTAAGGTTACACCTACCATTTTTCTTTCCATTGCTCGCTGCGTCATCCTCTATTTAAGATGAACCCCCTTTGTAAGTCTCCAGGTTTCTGCTCCGTAGCTAAGTATATACCGGCAAGATACAGCTGTTATATACATTCCTCTTGAGGAATAGTGGCAATCTACCTGTCATAATTGGAGAGTGCTTGCCAAATGTGCTCCGCCCCAGTCTTATTCTTCTAGTTACTTGAATTTCGTGGTTCGGCTCCGCGGTTATTACCTGTCCTAAGTAGACATAGTCGCTTAGAACTTGAAGTGCACTATTACCTATCTTGAAGCGCTGCTCTCTTCCGGGGTTGTCGTACATTACTTTCGTTTTCTGCAGATTAATTTTAAGACCCATTTTTCTGCTCTCCTTGTCTAACTCCGTAATCATGAGTTGGAATTCATCCCCTGAGTTAATCAGCAATGCAATGTCATCGGGGAAACGCATGTTACTAAGGTACTTTTTATTAACTCTTATCCCTAACTGTTCCTATTCTAGGCTTCTGAAAACCTCCTGTAAGCACGCGGTAAATAGCATTGGGGAGATTGTGTCCCCCTGCCTTACACCCTTCTTGATTGGTATTCTGTTGCTTTCTTTATGAAGCATTATGGTAGCAGTTGATCCCCTGCAGATGTCTTCCAAGATGTTTATATATAATCGACGCCCTGATTCCGCAGTGTCTGCATGACGGCTGATATTTCTACTGAATCAAACGCCTTCTCGTAATCTATGACGGCTATGTGCAGTGGTTGGTTATATTCTGAGCATTTCTCTATTACCTGATTGATAGTGTGAATGTGGTCGATTGTTGAGTAGCCTGTTCAAAATCCTGCTTGATCCTTTGGTTGATTGAATTCTATTGTTTTTTTTACTCTGTTAGCAATTACCTTTGTAAATAGCTTGTATATTACAGAGAGAAAGCTGATCGGCCTGCAATTCTTCAAGTCTTTGTCATCTCCTTTCCTATGTATTAAGATGATGTTAGCATTCTTCCAAGACTCTGGTACTCTTCCTGTCAGGAGACATCTGACGGGAAGGGTACTTTAACACTCACCAAATCTGAACACACGGGCCTATAGCATTTTCACCTCCATCGAAAATGTGGCCGCTGCAGCCGGGATTCAATCCCGTGAGCTGCGGGTCACCATCCGAGTATCTTAGCCACTGGATCACCACGGCGGGGCGAAAGGTGCGTAAGCTGTCGCGTGGAATAGTTCAATATTGAGATAAGTATACGACAACGAACCCCATTGGCGCGCGCGATAAAGTAGCCACGAGCGAAAGAGGGCGTAAACGGGATGCCAAGCGAGTTCAGTCTATGCCCCCCGGTCAGGCAGACAAGAAACAAAAATTTATAGTAGTGAAACTGACGTGTGTTCCAGCTATCACTAACTGAAACAAGCATTTTATTTTCAACGCTTGGTGGCGCTGACCTTAGTTCAAGAGAGCCGAGGCCACACGTCGGAGCGTTCTAGTTAAAGGTGCTGATAGCTGTTCGCACAGGTATACACAGGACGAGTGCGAACTAACAAATGTTACTGCTCTTACTTCACCGTGTTTTAAAAGCCGTGCTCGTTCTGCAAGCGGGGCTTCTGCAGCAAGCGAAGTCACCTAGGTGTGCTCTGTAACTTAAGCATAAAAAAATATATGAAAGTTATAGGAGAGACACTTCCATAGGCCCCTGCATGCGGCTGATTTTGGTTCACAGCGCTCGAAACTATCATCACACACAGCTACTTCACAGCCTCAGAGATGGGAGACCGCAGAAAAGAATGTCTCGAAGGATAATTTTTTTAGCGATTAGGATTCCTCCGAAACCGCTTTGCTCGTCTCAGGGACCATAGTGTAAGCTGCACCGCCACAGCGGCAAGCACACAATGCTACTGAGTGCTCACGCACTTAGTGGTATCGTGTGCGTGAACACACAATACCACTGTGTGCGTGAAACGACCAGGTGAATCGTAAAACGACCAGGTGAATCGTTGGAGGAGCGAAAACTTTTATTTTCAGGTCAAATCCTTGGTATGCACATGCCGACTTTGTTAATGTTTGATGAATATGGGCATGGAGAGATAGGTTCATTGCACTGCAAGACGCGGAAATACAGCTGCCATATCATGAGTAAAAACCACGCACAATAAATAAAGATAAAGCCAACTTTATAAGAAGACCCGCAGAACAGTAAAACTACAATGAATGCACACAGCTACACATACATTGCACAACGCAACACGGCAGGTGTTGCCGCCACACGTTACTCCGGCATCAACCGAACAAACCAAAGAAATATTGGCAACGTTTCTTTTTCGTCTTCGTATACAAAGTTTCTCTCACGCCGTTCACATCGCTCTTTCGCGAAAAACAGTAACAAGCAGTTGCCGTAGCGAAAACAAAGTGTGTTTAGGTGCTATGCAAGCTGTTAGCTATATAGGCAGGAGTGTTAACTAAAAAATAAGCCCTCATTTTAGCTAACAAACATTTTGCAGCGAAAGCTGCTACGAGATCAAAACTCGGATCACGTGCGGTGCCGTAGTTTGCCGCTGCTGCCACCGTCGGTGTCCGTAACCACTGTCGCAGATGAATGGATGGATGAAAAACTTCATTGGTGTCCAGAAGGATTCCACCCCCGTAATAAGAAAAAAAAAACAGCACCAAGGACAGAGTGGGGATCGAGCCCGGGTGCGCTGCGTGCCAGCCCAATAATCTATTCCACTGAGCCACCCTGGTGCTTTGGACAGCTTCGCAAACTTGCCTTAGGCAGGCTAGGCTTGATGTCGGGAAATGAATCGCGTCAATATGAATAACAAAGAATTTTAGAACAGCAAAAGAACAACCTTGTGTCACACAACAGCGTGAGAACGTTGCCGTCGCGTCGATGCCACATGCACTTTTCTCGCATCTGATTCTTGCCAGATACAGCCTGACCATGTGCACGAGAGGCGATAAAGACGGATAATAGGGCCATAATCGCAGTCGTAAGGTCACGTAGATGTATATGCACTAAAAAGGTACTGTAGTAGAAACCAGTACGTGCGTTTCCTTGAAAGCAGTGAGTGATATGTGTTGCCATCTTGCGGCTGGCGTGAAGCTGCGTAGTGCCGCCACTTTTGGCTACAGTGAACCCTCTAAATTTTTATCTTACTCTATTACTTAAGCGCGATCCTCTCGCTGAAAGCACCCGACGTAATACAAACTGCCCCCATCACGAGGTAAGCGCGCGCACATCAGTATACGCCAGGAAGCGCAAAGCGCACATTTACGAGCGCACGCATCGCGCTGAGCGCACCCTTCGCCATGTCACTGCTTATGCGCAGAACACGCTGATATGCCCCGAAGTTGGCGTACCGCCAGCACTGAATGGTGTATGTATGCAGCTCGCCGTCAGCGTGCTGAAAGACACGCTTTTTTGGGGCAAACGTGAGGCGCTGTTGAGCGAGAGGTCGCCCGTTTGAGTCCACGCGTGAACATTTTTAGTTGGAAAGCAGCTATTTCACTAACCTGTGTAACCTTGTTACACAGGTTAGTGAAATAGTGAAAGTGAAGCTGCCACACTTGTGACTCCACACCGGGGCGGCGCCATGTAGGCCACGCCTTCCTTCGCAGTGTGCGTACATGACGTCACTCTCTCCCTAGCCTGTCGCCGCTCGCCGAGTGTCATCTCACTCGCTTCACCCTCTCCACCACTCGAAACGCTCGAGTCTACTCTGCACGTCGGCATCACCTCCTAACCCGCGCCACCTCTCTATCTGTCGGTGAAAAGAAGCCGTGAATAGGCACGCTGCGCGTGCTGGTGCGCCATCGTCTAGCCCGGCCGTGGTCCTGCGGTGCTGGCAATGTGGACAGCGAGCAGCATCTTGCCGCGCGATCACACCGATGGGTGGGACGACGCTGGGGCATGCTTCCCGCTAGTGTGCGCGTACCTTTACCGGCCGTTGCCATTGTTGCTGGTTAGCGAAGCCGATCACGTTCGCGAATGGCGACGTTGCGCCTGGAACATCGACGAAGCGCGAGCCAGGAAAGCCGAAGGCAAGCGTTGGCAGTGGAAGAGAAACGACCCCGACGAGGTGCGAGTCAAGAATGCCGATCGCCTTCGAGAATAGAAACGGCGCGCGAGTAAAGCCAGCGCTACACCGAGTTTTGCTTCCAGCCATTCTTCCAACACCCGCGTCGACGCCCGTTTCAACTGGGTGAACGCCATGTGCACCGCTTCTGCTTCGCATCTCATCATAGTTCTCTTCGGGGGGGGGGGGGGAGATGGGCCATAGCTTTTTTCTGAATTATTTTTCTTTGTGGCTTATATATATATATATATATATATTGTAGATTTTCATGTTCCATCTGGTTCAATGTTAGTAACGCTGGACGTAGCATCACTATACACCAACATACCGCATAAAGATGGTATTTCTGCAGTAATAAAGGCCTATGAAAGTTCCCCTTTAGATAAACCTATTGATAAAGAAGCGCTTGGTACTCTTTTGAAACTTATCCTTGAATTAAACAATTTTGAGTTTAACAACATTCACTATGTACAAGCCAACGGCACCTCAATGGGTACGAAAGTAGGCCCTAACTACGCCAACATTTTTATGGGCATTCTGGAATGCGAATTTTTAGGTAAAAACATGCTTCAACCTCTCTACTATAGGCGCTTCATTGACGATATTTTTCTTGTCTGGACACATGATGAAGCAAGTCTGCTTGGTTTCATTCAAAAGTTTAATAATTTCCATCCGTCTATTAAGTTCTCGCACCAATTTTCGCGCACTTCTGTAAATTTTCTCGATGTCACAGTCACCATTTCCGAAGGACAACTTGCTACGAAGCTGTTCCGCAAGCCCACTGACCGACATCAACTCCTGCATTTTCAGAGCGGCCACCCCCGGCATTGCAAAACAGGAATTCCCTATAGCCAGGCTCACCGCTTTAAACGGTTGTGCTCTGACCGTACAGATTTCATTGAAAATTGTAATAGGCTCAAAAGTTCTCTAGTAAAAAGAAAATACCCGGAAAAACTAATAGACGATGCCATAACTCGAGCTGACCAACTCAACCGCACCGAGATTCTGAAAGGAAAGGACGGGAACGATAGCTCTGCTCAAACTAACCTTGTTCTGACATTTTCATCATCAGCTCCTAAGGTATCTGCTATATTGAAACGGCACCACAACATCTTAACCGAAAGTGATAATCTCAAAAAAATTTTTTCTGTTCCGCCTCGTGTTGTTTACCGACGGTCAAAAAACCTTCACGACATGTTAACGTCATCTAAAATTGGTACCCGTAAAGAGAGTGGCTGTGCACCTTGTAACAAACCACGGTGCAAAGTGTGTGTGCACATGCAAACCACGCAAAACGCCGCGAGCACGTCTTCGGACTTTAAATTAAAGATTCGTGGTAGCTTCGACTGCGACACTTATAATGCCGTGTACATGTTGGAATGTAGTGCCTGTTTGAAACAATATATTGGTCACACTGAAACTCCATTCAGAATACGCTTTAATAACCACAAATCCCATGTAAATATATTCCCTCATCTACCGCTATCACGACACGTTCGCATGCCGGGCCACTCTTTCGATCAAATGAAAGCGACCATTCTTGAATCTGGTTTCCGCTCAAACCATGATCGCGAACTCCGGGAATCATACCTGATATTCAAGTTCAATACTGTAGCAGATGGTATCAATGAGGATGCAGGCACATTGACGTGTCTTCCTTCCACGTAAGCTTATTGGTCAACAATATAACAAGTGTACGCTAGTCTGCTTCTTTATCAGAGAGTGCGCTGTGCTGATAATGTATACAGAAAAAGCGATTCTTATATATATATAATAGAATTATTTATCATCGGCAACGCGTATATTTTACACGCGAACCATTTTTGTAAGAAAAGAGCTTTGACATCCGTAATGTCGCGATGCACACGTGTATCCCGCAAAGCCGTATCAGCTGCCAATGACTTACAAATGGTGACATCACACAGTGCTGTATAGATATATATTTTTGATCACTGAAAACCGTTTTTGTGCTGATACAGATGAGCCTTGTTCGTTACACAAGAGCATGTGTGTTTTTTTGGGGGGGTCTCGAATATTGACATATATAAGCGCGCGATTTTTATGCCCTGTATTCCCAGACGAAGGCCGGTCCCACGGTCGAAACGTCGGACTAAACTGTGCTGAAACGTTCGTTGTGTGTGAATTACTCCTTTTTCTATATATATATATATATATATATATATATATATATATATATATATATATATATATATATATATATATATATATATAGTCAGGTAGATTTTCCGTGAGCAAACACAAAGTCGTTCATTTCAACGTTTCTGCCAGAGTCTGGGCATCATCGAGATTGAGGGTACAGTTCGTTGGTGCTCAACTTTACACAATCTTAAATGAGAGAGGGTACGCGGAAAAAGATAAAAAAGAGAGAGAGAGAGAGAGCGAAGAAGAAAAGAAAGCAAGAAAAAATGGATTGAGAAAATGAGGTGAACTCTCCCGGCCGCCCATTTCCATCCCCTTCTTTTTCCCTTCCCACTTCCTTTCCTCCCGTTCTTTTTTATTTTTTATTTTTTCGACGTTCACCTTTATGATGTGTGTGGTCTGGGTATTCTTCTTTCGACTAAAGTATTGTTCCCGACCAGACGGCGCCGCATAGGTCCGGTGGTTCGGTGTGAAGAAAAATAGCTTTTTTAAGAACTTTAAGCCTTTAACTACTCAGCGCCTCGTGGACATCCCGTCGTTGAAAGAGGGGCGCCGCGTATTGCCGCAGAGGCTGGCAAGCGGGTGCAATGTTAATTCTGGACCACTTCTGGATTACACATGCGGTAGGGGCCTCCCGATTGTGCACAGGGTTGCTGTTGAGCATGTCCTGCTTGGCCCAATTGATTGGATAGTAAGGCAGAAACAGACGACACCTGTACTTAAAAAGAGTAGCTACACTTGGAAGTATTTTCAGTTGTCCAGTGCCCGTCACAGCTGTAGTGCCGGTAACTCAGTTATTATTGTCAACATTGCCTTTATTGTTTTCTAATGCTTTATTGCTGCAAGTGTACCCAGATTCTCACTTATTCCTCTATCGAGGGTGTTAAATCGGTAGATGAGCTACGACTCTCGATGTTCACGCTCTCGGTTTGATTTAAATCCTTTTTCTAACGGTGTTTCTGATAGTTTGTCGAATGCATGGTTGGTAACATTGAGATCTTTTGATAGAGGACGATTTGGGGCGGATTTCGCATGGGCTCTGTGATTATTGAAACGAATCGTAAATGATGTTTCTGTTTGTCCGATGTACTGCATACTGCACACGTTGCATTCCAGTAGGTGTACCACATTAGATCAATCGCATGTTAGGTTTCCTCGTATGTTAATTAAAAACATGAATTGTGCGCTGGTTGCGTTGTCTGTCTCTCGCATCGCTTTACATACAAGACATTGTGACTTTAAACAACGTCAGCATGAATTATTAGGGGTGCCGAGAATGCCCTGTTCACACTGACAGGAACACGAAACAGACAGAAACACGAAACAGACAGGAACACGAAATTCCAATTGCGTTAATATAAACATCCCTGGTCGCCGGACTTCTCGGTTTTCACACAATTTCAGCACATCTTAGGATAAGAATCTCTGCGTGAAAAAAGGGCTAATAATAGACTTTAAGGTATGCATTATTGCTCACGTTACATGACCTCAGTAGCTCCAGATTGCCAAGTTTTTTTTTTTCCGCGAACCAAAAAACGATTGAGAAATTTTCGGTTTCGGTTACGTTTTCGTTACGATCAAAAATGTAGTTTTTTAAATTTTCAATTTCAGTTTGTTCCGACACACTGGTCCACATAATTGCTATCGCAATAAATATAAGGAGAGGGGGCACAGTTTCACCACATGGGCAAATAGTGAACGTGATAGGAAGCAAGAAATCAGAGTGTTGTACAGTTGAACGCTCTTAAAACAACATCAGTTTTAACAAAATGTTGGTTATAAGAATGAAAAACAGCAGCACCATGAATATTCGTATGATTTCTATGCTGAAATAGTATTGTACGGAACGGCATTACATGGAACAACGTTCCAGGAACTAGTTTCTTTCCGGAGGATCGGAGTAACACCTCCATTTCACCCGGGATGGGTGAAATTGTACCCGTAACTTGTTACGTTGTCGGAGGAACGGCAGAGGTAACGGCGTTACTTTTCTAAATGTTCCTGGGCGTTCAACAGACGCAAGCACGCTGCACAAATAGGGAGAATGTGGGCGAGTGCATAAGGCGCAGACGTCGGCGGCTTGCTTGTCATGGTTTTCCCTTCAAGGCACACGCCGAGAGGCTGGCAAGCTAAAGACGCAAAAGCTGACGACGTGAGAGAGGAACGGTTGATTTTTCTATGGAAGAGCTGTTATGCTCAAGATGTTCCCCGTGTCGTAGGCAGAAAACTGTGATAATCATGAACCAGCCTGCTCTCTCTTCATCTTCCTCCTAAGTTTCTGCTTCACTCCCAGAAAACGCGCGCTAATCTGTACGACGTGGCATGCAATAACGTTGACGGGCGAGATAACGAGTAGAAATAGCGTAATTGATTGATATAATGAGTGAGAGAAATTCTTTACAAAAACTATATTCTTGTCGAGTCGAGTTACGAAATCACCTATCTACCATTCGAAGGCACTCGGATATTCATTTGGTTTTTCTTTCCCGACATTTATTCAACATAGGTGTGACTCAATGAAGCAGTATGATATAGGCCGAGAACTTGAATGTTAATTCTGTTCATATAGTGACGCAACAACGAACACATAGCACTAAAGAATTCGCATCCATCTCTAGAGCAAATACAAGTAGTGAGTATTTTCGATGACACACAAGAGTGGCGGTAAAGATAAACCCCTCACCAATGCAATATAAACCAATATGGCTGACCCATTTGCTCGTATGCATCACTTAGCCGAGGGACCAGCCTGATGAAGGGGGGTTATTAGCCTTGCGTTTCTCTGCAATATGCGGGCAGGCTCTCAGGGCATAGCGTAGCGCTGTATCGTAGAGTTTGTCATGGGTACGGCAGAAAAAGGGAGGGTGAGGAGGTTGAAAAGAAGTAGGGAAGAATGGGTACACTGAGGTACAAGAGAGAGATAAATAAATAATAGAAACGAAGGTAGGACTGAAGAAGATAAAAGGTGCGAAACGTTCAAACACACACAAAGAGAGAGAGAGATGGAGACAACGATAAACAGGGATAGGGAAAGAAAGCAAAACAGAGAAAGATACACCTGCAGACCACATTACGTTGGAAGTTTGTATCCCGGACATTATTTCATACTCAGACTAAAATATAGAGTCAGCCCTCGTTAACGCCTCATTATTGTCGCTTTCGATGCGGTTTCCTGTGCAATAAATTCAGTGACATGGTACTTTGATGGAGACGTTTATTTGAATATCTCAAGTGCGGTGTTTTCACTGCGCCTTTGAAGACAACCGTGGAAAATACCACAAGTGTAGGACTTTCAACAGACAAGCATGAAACTAGCTGAGACAGAAGTGCTAAGAATGTACCAACTAGGTCAAATCAAAGTTCTGCGTAAAAGTAGCCTTTCTTCATATCTGTAGTAAGGCCGGTGGTCTCTAAAAGATTTGTTAGGAGCGGCTATTTAGGTCCGTTATAACTACGTATAACTTCTCCAGAAGACACCTGAGAGATAATTGCAACGTAACTATCCCTCACATAATTACATTCTGAGGCACTTTAGCATTTCTTCTCTGTCGAAATACAGCCAAGGGTGCTGAGAAGAACAATCAAGCGCATCAAGCCACCACTGCAGTTGGTGATGAAGCTAAACGAGATTTATTTAGGTTTCATAGTCGGATCCCAAAACAGTTCTCACCCTCACTTCTTCCCTAAAGTCGATCCCGGCAAGGCATAGAAAATACCTGTTCACTCGAACAAAAACATTCCATGTAATTCAGTTTTAAACAAACGAAACGTATCGCTACAATATATATATATATATATATATATATAGCGAAAAACAGAAGACCACAAGCGTACGAAACGCTGTCTTTACTAAAGTTTCGGAAGAAAGGCAGGCCCTCTGATTTTTTTAAATTCAGAAGAAACTTCGACCACAATAAAAACACTTCAAAACCAAAAACCGCCAGGCTTGCGCGAACCAAGCAGCACAATTACAGCGAAAGCTGTAAAGAGCAGCCTTTCAGAGCCTTTCCTTACCAGTCTTTGGGTAACTACTACGAATAACCTTTCAGTGTAACCACTATCCATCCCCTAAAACATATATTCTGTGTTGTCAAATACGCAAGCCTTATGTATGCCATCTTTAGCCATTTTTCTCAGAAGCGTGGTACCCGCTGAACACCTGCAAGACATTTTTTGCATTTTTTTATGCTGTGGCTGATGGCAATGAAGAATTATACATGAAGCTTTTGTAAGGAGCGGGAAGTATTGGACGACTTAGTCGCAACGCAATTCACATTGTGTGATGCCTGACTGTTTCTTCGCTGCCCTAAAACGCTTTATTACTCATATTACCGCGATGCCTTTCCCGGTGTCAAGCCTGCCTAATGCCGATTTGCAATGGTGGTTCAGCATCGGTGTGGCTCACTGCTAGGGTGCGCGGCTAGGATGCGTAGGGGACCCAGGTTCAAAATTCTTTGTGTCCTTGGTGTGTTTTATTCACTAAGTTGTTTTTTTCTTATTTCGCACAATGCTCGTTACGGACACCGGTAGCGGTGGACAACAACGACACACGCATCCCTTGTTGTGATCTCGTTACAGCTTTCGCTGTAAAACAAAAAGACTCAGCTTCCACACGGGAGCTTTGTTGAAACAATTTTCACAATTTGAAACAAGGCTCCCATGTGGCAGCTGAAGCTTCTTGTTTTTTTAAATGTTTTCATTGCGGCAACTGTTTCTTCTTTTGCAATGCCTGATCCCGACTGAACGGTGTTTGTCAAACCCTGCATTTCCTTGGAAAATATTCAATAAATATTTCACAATATTAAGCAGATGTATACGGAATGATATTTCCTTGATCATCGCACTTTAAAACTTCCAACCGCACCTACCTCCTTGGTCCTGTCTCCAGTATTCCTGCTCGTCGATCGCCAACTCTGATAGCGGCTGGTTCCCGGACTCTGGGGACCGATGCTCCTCCGGTAGACCATGGTACCTCCCCACAGAGGGCATGGACACTGGACTCCACATCAGGCGTGGCAATACGGGGCCTTCAAAAGCTTCCATGGGCCTTAGTGGTCGAGGGCTCCGCATAGGACAAGGCCAGATATGACCATCGACCGACTCAGCAGACCTTGTCATTGCTGGAATCCCCATCGGGCGCGGCCTTACGTCACAGTCAACCGCTTCGATGTACGTCACATTCCCTGGAGTTCGATTCAGAGGTGACCCAACGGGGCCTTCGACCGACGCTGGAGTCTGATTCGGGCCCGGAGGCAAAGCTGCACTGTCGGAAGCTTCCTCGGATTCTGCAGGGTACACCGGTCGCTGCGAGCCTGGACCTTCACCCGTTTTCAACGCTTCTTCCATCTTGCTCCTGCTAGCTTCTGCTTCGCTCGTGTGATCGTGGAGCGAGGTGATCGTACACCGTGGCGACCGTTGACTGAGATGGTTGTGGCTATTGCTGCTCATGATGATAATGGGTGTGACGATGATGATGATGATGATGATGAGGCTCCTGGGACGACTGGCGCCTACCCGAAGGGTGATTAGCAGATGATAATGCCCCATCAATGTGCAGCGCGAAAACAACAAGGAAGAGCCCACACAGCAAAAAAGAAACATGAGGTTCTCACGCGATCAGCTTGCCAGTGCTTTGTTAATTAAAATGAGCTGTCCGGTATCCCATTTCTGCTGTGCCTGCATTAGGAAAATACAGCCTGAAATTCTAATGGTGAATCTATTCATGCTAGTCGTGCTTTGTGGGGCCTATCGGAGAGGGGTGACTTTGCAGTCCATTACAAAAACAATCATCACCATCATAAACGGGTATGTGCCACAGAAATGGGGTAAATTCCACTAATCAAAACTTGCACCAAATAAGAAGGTAACAGTTAGAAGAAGGCAACAGTCAGCCCAACAACAAATGGCGGCGAAGCAACGGTGGCAAGTCGAAGACGCAGAGTTGGTAAATCGAGAGAATACTATAGTTCGGAAGGGCAACGGTGACTGCGAGAAGTCTCCGAAGCGACGGCAGCCAACGATGACGTGTCAGTAGATCTACGAGAAGTTAGAATGCTTGATTTCAGCACGAGTTTCTGTCTATGGCGTTCGGACATCTGTTTCGGGTCTGCAAGGGTCTGCGATTCGATTAGAACATCTCTGCGCTGAGAATCAACGTAGAAACAACCAGCATCATTTAGTTGAGGCCTGGAAACATACCACAAGCAGCACTGCCAACCAATTTTTGAAAAATACCCCACGCTCAAGTCAAAATTACCCTAATTTAACCTATACAACTTTTTTATTGCCCTACATATAAGCCTGAAAGCAGCACCATGTAGCAGTTTTAACTGACAGAGAGCGTACGCTTTATGACGTGCTGACGTATGTGGATGCTGGGGTCGATGGCAACTTCGCTGCCAGAAATTCAGTTTTGAAGAGAGATGAGGGAGCATAGAAGGCAACATATGAGAGGAAAATGCGTTTCGGCCTTTGTATGAGAAGAGCGTTTACTTAAAGTTGAAAAAAAAAACATCAGGCTCGCGCGGAAGGCGCAGCACTCTCTCAGCGAAAGCTAGAAGAGCAGCCTCTAAGAGCCGTTGTTGTTGTTGCTGCCCCCCTATTGTTAGTGGCGCATACCCACTGTGGGGGATTGGCCAAGAATCAAGTGGTTTCAAAATTTAGTGTTCAGATTTGGAATGATGGAGGTTTAACAGAAAGATTACCGATAGCCTAGCAAAGTGTGGTGCTTAATGTAATGCATACAAATATTTACATAAACGAATTTATTCTTAGAATAGAGCAATAGTTTTATTTTATACGTATATATTTATGTGGACCTGTTAGGATAATGAAACTGGTTAATTAGTCAACCTATTAGTTTCATCAATATAGTCCCAGACGGCCGCGCATACTGTCGCATTAGAGAAACCAGAAATGGAAGCTTCAAAAGACAAAATGACAGGCAGAGATAAGTCCATACCAATACCACGTAAAGGTATTTCTAATAGGGTTTTTCGTAATGTGTTAAACCACCTGCAGGTCAAAAAGTAATGGTCTATTGTTTCCAGTTCATCACAGAATGCACACAGTGGCGAATGTGCCTGAGCAGACCTGTGTTTATAGAAATTTAGATTTGGTACCCGGCAACGCAGCCTTGTGATAGCTACTTCTTGTTTTCGAGTGCGGCAAAAGTCTATTCGCCAGGGATATAATAAATGGCGATATTCTGTAAAGTTTCTTAGTGCTGAACCTTTAAAGACTTGCATAAGCGTACGTCTGCGGAATCGAGCAGCAGTCCCATAAGCGGATGATGGACAGAGCGGTAGAATTGGTTCGCTGATTGACGACTTAGCTAAGGAATCGGCTATTTCATTTAGAAAGAAACCTTTATGTCCAGGCACCCAAACTAATCGTACTTTTCTCAAATGCGCAGGTACTAGTGCATGGAACGCCTTTGTTACGTGATTGTCAGCACTAACAGAAAGTGCCGCACAGAGAGATAGGAAATCTGTTACACCAACACCACTGCCAGAAACTCAGCCACAAAAACGGGTATGAAATAGGGTAGTCGAAGGGAATAAATCCAATTTAAAATCAGTACCAACCCCTGACTTTTCGTCGTATTGCGATGCGTCTGTAGCAATAATAACGTTCGTTGTAATACGGCGCAGGTGATCTTGTAGTAAAACATCCAAAATATTATGGGGAAGTAGTTTGGCATTATTAGGAAAAATGTCGTCAAATTGAATTTCCACCGGGGCAAAATTATCACGACTCGGCATGATGTCGCATATACGTACGTTTAGAGGCTCCAGTAAATTTTGCACAAATATAATTTGTGGCGTGTGAAATCGCAGCCATCTAGCAGCAAAAAATGATTCCGGGGTGGAAATAAAGGCTGTTTCTGAATGTCGTAATGGTGATTCATAAATTTTTAAGAATGTCTGAACAGTCAGAAGGCAAATTCTACAAGAAAGCGGAGGGACCCTCCATTCGAGAAACAACACATCGTTGGCAACTGTTTTTGGAAGGCCAAGGCATAAGCGCAAAGCTTCTCTTTCCAGAAGAACTAGAGGCCGCCACTTGTAAACTGGAACTCCAGAGAAAAGTACACAACTTAATTCCGAAATGGGACGAACGTACATGCGATATATCTTTACGAATGTGTCTCTTCTCATACCTATGCGGTAGTTGCTTAGCCTACGTAATATGCCAATGACCTGCACACCTTTTCCGGTGATATGTTCGATATGAGGTCGCCAGTAAAGCGATGTGTGATAAATTACTCCGAGGTATTTAACAGATTCCACCTGTGGTATATCCTCATGATGATAAGAAAGAGAGATGTTCACAGGGTATTGCAGCGGGAAAACAAGGAGGGCACATTTACTTGGATTAAGTAAAAAGCTGTTGCCATCGAGCCAGCTCTCCAATATATTAAGGTAAGTCTGCAGCCGTTCATATAAGGTCTGAGTGTTATCTGCCATTGCAAAAAAATGCAATATCATCTGCATAAACATAAGTTGTTATATCCTGTTTACGTGGAATGGTGCTCAATATTAAATTAAATAGCACCGGGGAAAGCACCGAGCCTTGTGGTACTCCCCTCGTTTGGGTATGAGTAGATGATGAAAACCCATCTTTAAAACAATAAAATTTCCTGTCTGCAAGAAAATTGGGAACCCACGCTACTATGTATGATGGAAAATCAAGGTATTCTAATCGATCTATCAAAATACAGTGCTCCACGGTATCATATGCTTTAGCGATGTCTAAGGTAACTACAACTGCATATTTTTTATGTCGCCGAGCTAATTGAAGCCGACTCTCTAAATCAATGTGGGCATCCCAAATTGAACAACCAGCCCTGAACCCAATTTGACAGGGACTTAGAATTGATCTCATGGTAATAAGTTCATCAATTCGTATATTGATCATCCTCTCAACCAATTTCACTAAGTTCGATGTCAGTGCGATTGGCCTTATGTTATCCAACGTGTATGCATCATTTTAATTTTTTAGCAACAATACAATTTTGGCATGTTTCCATTCTGGAGGTATCTATGCGTTCCCTAACGAATAATTCACTAGTTCTAGCAAAATATTAGGCGATTCCTGGAGTAAACATTTCAACATAGAGTTCGTAATCCCATCTGGTCCGGGAGCCGTCTTCAATGACCATAATACTGTCTGACCGGCTCCCGTGCTTGGTTTCCATTACTTTGGACGCACGCGATGTTTTAAAGTAGTGTTTCAGTCAAAGACGTTACCCGCACATGTAAAAGTTGGCTACGACAGGCACTCCGTACGTCCTTACGTACCAAAACCTCTGCAATGTCATAAATGCATGAAATTTGGGCATGTTATTGCAGTTCGCAAGGATGCTGTAACCTGCAAGCATTGCGATGGCCTTCATGATGGTGATAACTGCAATGCTGCAGCCAAATGCCCAAACTGCTCAGGCGCCCACGACGCAACATCAAAGGAATGTCCCGAAATGAGGAATGAAATTAGTATCCTGAAGAAGATGGTTCGAGACCACTCCACTCACAGAGAAGCTGCAAGGGCTGTACGGCGCCGTAAACATCGTTCGCGACACCGACGCAAACGAAGCAGCAGTGCTCATAGCTTATCAAATTCGACAAACAAAACTGTTCTCTCACTACCTCCTAGCCTACTTTTGTCGGTCAGAAAGGAGGATACAGACGCTCAAGTGCCACTACAGTCCACGCAAGGACAAGGCAACAAGTCATTGGCTCTCACCACGTCGGAGACTCAGTGGCCTTCACTACCGTCAAGAGGCACTATAGCGCCATCATCACATAGTGCCCCTACCCACAATAAAGAAAACAAGAAGATGGACAACGCTGATGTGCAGGCTATGCTTAAAATTTGATGGGTTCGATGCGTAAAATCCTCAGCAGCCTAACACTCCCGCTGCTAAGGCGGATGTGCAGCTACTTGAGGTTTTGGAGCCTCTTCTCGTGGTTCTTCAATAAGTGAATATGGCATTGATGTTTGAAGAACGCATGCGCCAGTCGCTTGTTATTCAATGGAATGCTCGTGATCTACGTGGAGGTCTGTCAGACTTCAGATAATGGGTTTTTGAATATCAGTTTCCTGTTATCGTTATATGTGAACCTAATATGGTTTCAACTTTCCGCATATCTGGATATACCCAGATTTGGTCCTGCAGTGATCAACGTACGAGCAAAGTTCTCGTTTGTATACGCCGTGATTTGACGTTCTTGAGACATGAAGTCATGTCGCATACCAGCAATGATTACGTGAGCCTGACAATAACACATAAAAAGCGGACATTCTCAATAATTGGAGAATACATACACCCAAGTGCACAGATAGACTGCTTCCACCTGGGGACCATTCTTCAAGCAGCACAAAGTCCACACATCGTGATTGGCGATTTTAATGCACACCATTCTCTGTCGGGTAGCACTAGAATGAATTATCGCAGAAGAGATTTGGCCTATTTTATATGCGACTATGGACTAAGCGTGTTCAACGCCGGATCACCTACATTTATTTGTGGCACGTCCTACAGCAGCTACCTCGACCTCTGTTTCGTTTCCAGAAGCCATCTGTATTCCTCATGTTGGTGCACACATTTGGTCACTCGCGGCAGTGACCACCTTCCAACCTATGTTCAGTTCAGGTGGTTTCGCTGTACACACACACGCTACATCCATCAAACCGACTGTCAAACGGACACTATTCGAGGCATCTGTCAAGTGAGGCTATGAGCACACGACTGATCCATACGAGGTAGAGAACATCATTGTTTCTTCACTGCGTGACACAACCAAACAGGTTAACCTACCAATGCAGAGATCAGCAGTTCATTCCCAATACGAGGCCCTTCGTGCAATCCGTCGCCGTGCAGAACACCGATACAGACGAACGAAGTCGCCTTCAGACCTTTCCGCCTGTCGTGATCTCAACGACATGTTCTTCGGCATCTTGACAAGATTGACAGACAGCGTTGGAGAAAATTCTGTGGATATCTGGGCCCTAGGCAACCTCTATCTAAGATCCGGCGGGTGGTACGAAGTTTGCAGACAACTTCCAACAACGTCACCCATTTCAAGCTGTTCATCTACATCAAGGGTGGACAAAAGTTGAGATAGCCAGCGACTGCTGTAGCCTCATCGTGGACATCACGGATGGTCTTGCCACTAATGAGCCTCTTACTACGATTGCGCCTCCATCGTCTGACGAGCGCCTTGATGCGCGTTCTACAATGCATGAGCTTGATGCTGCGATTTCTGCCTCCCGACGCTTATCGTCACCAGGACCTCACGGAGTCATGTATGCTGCGCTCAACCATCTTAGTACAGAAGCACAACATATCCTGTTATCTCATTATAACTCCTCATGGGAGTCGGGATAAGTCCCAGCTAATTGGAATTGTAGTCGCATTATTCCATTGCTTAGGCCAGGGAAGTGTCTTTATGCACTTTCCTCCTACAGACCAATCGCCTTAGCCAGCAGCATCGAAAAAGTAATGGAAAGAATGGTACTGTTTAGAGTGGCTTCTAGAGAGCAACAGCTCCTTTCCTGCATTTATAAACGGCTTCAGAAGAGGCCGATCTGCCATTGACGGTGTGGTCGACTTGATCTCCAGCGCTGAAGAGGAAAGAAGCCGACGCAGACAAGTGGCGGCGGTCTTCCTAGACATTAAGGGTTCCTACAATGATGTGCTGCATTATGGGTTCCTTGATGCACTGGAATATTTCGACATCGGTGGACGACTGTATGCTTAGAGTTTTAGCTACCTTAGGGACCGCACCATTTACACGACGACAAATAACGGAGACACCATCGATTTATATAAGGTTCATCGTGGTGTTCCCCAAGGAGGAGTTCTCAGCCTGATTCTATTTATTGTCACAATGATCGGCCTAGCAGCAGAACTTCCCAGCACGGTGAAGACCAGTACATACGCTGACGACATATGCATATGGGCATCCGGAACTACTCGTCCGCAATTGCGGGCTCGACTACAGTGTTCAGTGTTAATCACATACAAATCTCTTCGACGTCAGGGGCTCACCCTTTCAATCGACAAATGCGCAGTGCTTGCGTTCACGCGCAAGCATCTGTCGCAATACCCGATATTTATTAATGAGACAGCGATACCTACTGTAACGCACCACAAGTTTCTTGGAGTTCTACACAGAGATCTATCGTGGATGAGACATGTCGCAGTACTTAAATATAAATTGAAGAGCTTTGCTCTCGTTTTTCGCCACGTAACAGGAGCAAGATGGGGCCCATCAGAATCATCGCGACTTCAATTGTACAATGCTCTATTTGTGGGATAAATTCGATACAGCATGCCAGTGCCCTCCAATATGAGACCTAGTTGTGAGACCTAGTTGTGTGAAGATGCTAGAGAGTGTTCAAGCTCAATGCTTACGAAGATGCTTGGGTCTACCACGCTGTACGTCAACAAATGGGCAATTGCAGAGGCTCGGGCTTGTCCCATCAGAGTATACATGTTCTGCGAGCCACTTAGAGTTCACCTTTGATTGCTGAGCCGACACAGACAGCACCCACTACAAGTACTACCCGCCTCTCACCCAGAGTGCAGTTTTTCAAGAGTAATATCACGGCATGAGAATATTATACCATCAAGGTTTTCCCCACCAAATGTGCCTGCAGTGCCTCCATGAGTCCTGCCTAAACCACCTGTTCGTTTTACGATACCTGGAATTACGAAGAAGTCGCTCGTCTCTTCTGATGGCCTCAGACAACTGACCCTTAATCTCATTTATACAACGTACGGTGATTCTCTGCATGTGTACACCGACGAGTCCACTACACTAAACACCTCCGCCACAGCCTTTGTCATCCCAGACATGGACATCGCTCGACGATTCAAAGTGGACCGTAAAATCACATCGACTGCCGCAGAGCATGTCGCTATGAGGGAGGCAATAAGATTTATTTCCGGAGAGCGACCTTGAGCCTAGACGATTTTTTGTGATGCCAAACCCACTTTGCAAACCAATAATTGCATCATGAAGCAAGGTCCGTATTACAGCTTGGCAATAGAAATCACGGAACTTATTCAGGTTGCTTCAACAAATGGCCATCTTATCACTTTCCAGTGGATTCTCGCGCATGCGGCGTGATGGGAAACGAAGAGGCAGACGCAGAAGCTAAAAATGCCTTAAGCAGTGCCCCGGAAGTACGCATTGCGTTTTCACGAGCTGACACGAACGCCCTGCTTCACTGCATGATGCTCAGCTACACATTTCAGCACTGGACTGAACCGGAATGGCGACACCAGCGACCTCACAAATGGGACCCGGAAATGAGGTTCCGCATGCCCCTTAAATTGAAACGGTAACTCACTAGTATGATCCACCGCATTCGTCTTGGTGTGGCGTACACCAGACTTTACGCACATATCATCGGTCGCAGTGACACCGGTCCTAATTGTGAACACTGAGATGTGCCAGAAACACTTGAGCTCATATTTTGTGTCTGCCTAGCATACACGTGAAGGACAAACGCGAAGGACAGCACGTGAAGGACAAACGCTAATTTCTTCCACTGAACGATATCGCAGTAGCTCATTAACTGATGAGACTGTGCTAGGCCATTGGCCACACACCAACAGTGCGATTGTGGTCATAAGAGCGGTTATAACCTTTTTGGAAGCAACTTGACAATATGCGCGGCTATAAAATTTGTCTCAGCTAGGAAGAATACTACATACTCACCTCTCTATCTTACCATCGTCATCCGTTATTCTTTCTTTCCCCCTTTCCCCTGCCCCAGTGTAGAGGAGCAGGCTATCGCTCAGGCCGATCTCTCTGCCTTTCTGTAAATAAACCTCTCTCTCTCTCTCTCAACTTCGTGTTTTGCGATTTGGTCAGCTCATGTTATCAAAACCGGCAAGCTGTCAGAATCTCCCTGTCTGTCCGGATCTCAGACACATTGGCTGTAATTACGTATTGCATGCAACATTTATTCATACAGTTGAAACCACAGCTAAGCATTAGCTTTGCCAGCAATTTCGAGATGTGATACCGAGATAATTCCAGTTGTACAGATCAGATAACTCCAGCCCTATACTGCTCGACAGGCGGTTGTGTAGGACGTTAGATATTCAACACCACTTGTTCATGAAACAATGCCGAAAATTGGGGGACGCTTTAACTCCCCTTCATGACCCGACTGCAATAGCATAATCAGTATTAATGCGCTTTGCCTTCTGACTGCTATCCTGCTTGGGTTGTCGGTGCGTGCCTCGAACGCGCTGTTGGGAAACTAACGACTGTGCGTGAAACATTAGCCGTTTCAAAGTAAAATCGAATGCCTGTATTGCAAGCATACGTGTAAAGTACCCACTATTATAAGCCATAGTTATTCCGTTTATAATCAGCGAAGGGCTCGCTATGTGTTCGTAGGGTAAGACGTGAACCTCCACAGCTTTTGCCTTTCTTGTTTTATCTGCTGCTTATGATGATTAATTATATCTTATCCCTTCTCTGTAACAGGTGGGCCTTCAAAACACCCACTAGTTGCTTAATTTACATCTTTTGACGCCTGGCGCGAGTGCACACTTCTGCCGCGTAATATATGATGCGTTAAGGAGACTGTTTTTTTCCTTTGTGATGTTCATACACTTTTTTAAAGAGCAGTTTTAACAAATATTGTGGCTCTGAGGAAGACCACCTGTTTGACACGCAGATGGCCTTGGTTCAATCTTCGTTAGAACCAGACAATTTATATTTACTTTATTTGCATCTGTTGTAGTTTTCCGGACACAGACAATACAATTTTTCGCTTTTAAACAACGGCACTCATTCCTACACTGGAACCTCTCCGAAACGAGCTCTTTAACACTATCGCGTTCATAACATGTACGCGCGAATGGGTGGGCTAGGCAGCTGTGCCACGTCGCAGCGCACTTACCGCTTCGCCCTAGTCATGCAGGTATCCCTGGCAATGGTCCTGCACCTACTGCTTCCCGCCCTGGTGAATCCTTCGCTGGATTTTTCTTGGAATAGGATGCTGCCACCTTGCGAAAGCGAGGCAGGTGCTCGCCAATACGCAATCATCGCGGCTGCACCACTGCTGGCAACAACACTACCGGACCCCCCAACCCTCACTTCAACCTGGACAGCACCATCGCAGCCAACATCATCGCTCCCCCCTCAGCTATAAAAGAGCAACGCCCGTCAGCAGCACTTCGTGGGCTAGGCAGCTGTGCCACGTCGCAGCGCACTTACCGCTTCGCCCTGGTCATGCAGGTTAGTGGGTACAATAGCCTATTTGCTAAAAAGACAAGTAACTACTACTTAGTACAGCTGCCGAGCCCACAGTGCCTTTGTGAAACCATCCTTGAGTGCGCCCATGCCACCTCCTCTCTACTGTTATTATTGTCCGGTGATGTCGAGACTAATCCTGGCCCAGAAATGCAAGAAATCCTCACCGAACTACAAAAGATTTCCGCTGGGCAAGCTACACTTCTCACTGAGGTGCAAGAACTTAAAAACCAGCTATCGACAACCAACCAAACCATAACTAACCTAAGTAAACGCATGACTGAAGTATAAAACCACTACCAGAACCTGTCGCCTGTACATGCAGATCTTGAAGTGATCCGTACGGACGCAACTGAAACGAACCGTTTGGTCTCCAAACTGGAGGCTAAATTAGACGACGCAGAAAACCGCTCACGACGTAATAACTTAATATTCTACAACCTTCCCGATCCTAACCCAGCCGAAACAAATGCAGAAGCAGAAGGGATTATTATCAGACACTGCCGTGAACACCTCCAAGTAGTCATCGACCCAAAAGAAATAGATCGCGCACATCGCCTCGGACGCCATGCCACTAATCGCAACCGCCCTATGATAGCAAAGTTCACCTTCCATAAAACCAAAGAGGCCGTACTTACAAATGCACCCATGCTGAGAGAAACCGACTTCAGCATCGGCGAAGACTTCTCTCAGTCTGTCCGAACCGCTCGCCGACACTTAGTTAATTTCGCGAAAGCAAAATCGGCAAAGTTTCAGATACGTTATAAAACCCTTCATATGGGCTCAAAACGTTACATTTTCGACAATGCTTCACAAACTCTAAAAGAAATCGCATAGCAAATCCCTCGAACAAAGAAAGTAACGAACCGCCCCCGAAATCTAGCACAAAACAATCTTTCCTTAACTGTAATCTTTACTAACATACGCAGCTTTCTACCGAAACGAGAAAAAGTATCTAGCTTTGTGACGTCATCCAATGCCAATCTTGTTGTATTAACAGAAACGTGGCTTACCAATGACGTGACGGACACTGAAGTTCTTGCAGATCTTCCTAACTTTCACTTATACCGAAAAGATCACGAATGCACTCGCAGAGGAGGCGTACTGATCGCCGTCGGCCCGGAATTATCATGTTACGTAATCAACATAGCATCTTACATAGAAATCTTATGGCTATATTGCCGGGATCCACCCCACACAATACTGCTTGGTGTCTGCTACAGACCACCGAATGCAAATCCAGACTTCGCAAACAAATTTAACGATATACTAAATGCGCTCACCAAAGCCCACCCGAATGTCCATATTTTGCTGTTTGGTGACTTTAACCTTCCTAATATTAACTGGCAAACCGGAACAACCGCACAAGGAAACCAGAAAGACTCGAGAGACTTTCTAGATGCTTGTTTCAACTTTAACTTATCACAACTCGTATCAGAGCCAACACGTGTTGCCGCCAATTCCGCAAACATCCTTGATCTCATTCTAACCACCCATCCTTCTAGCTTATCGTCGATTACCTATCTCGATGAAATTAGCGACCATAAAGTTATCCATGCAGATTTCGTATTTTTCCCAAAGCGCCGTGAAATGCTAAACAAAAACAATATGTTTATATGATAAAGGTAACTATCAAGAAATTAACAACGAACTCAGTAGCTTCTTCCCAGATTTTGAAGTCAACTTCCGTAGCCGATCCGTCAATGAAAATTGGATAGTTCTTAAACAAAAACTTATTGAACTAAAAAATAAGTTTATTCTGAAGACCACATTTCGTGCCACGCAGCAAAAGCCCTGGCATACTCAAACATTAAACCGACTAAGCAACAAGAAAAAACGCCTTTTCCGCCAGGCAAAATCTAAAGGAACGCCATGCGCATGGGATAAATACTACTCCGCCGAAAATGACTACCTTACAGCAATTCGCAACGCCAAGCACGCATTTTTTAACACCAACCTACCCAACATGCTAAGTGATAACGTAAAAAAATTTTGGCAGACCGTCAATCCAAAACCATCTCGCACTATCTCCTTTACTAAGGAATCCGGGGAAGTGACCACAAATGCCGAGTGTGCTCATATTTTTAACATTGCATTCTCGTCGGTGTTCACCAGAGAACCTAGTATGCCTTCCGTTCCCACAACCACCCTGATAGGTTCCAGCATGCCTGCGCTAGCATTTTTCGTGGACGGCATTTCTTCCCTAATAAAAAACATTAAACTTTCCTTGTCATGTGGCATTGACGAAATTAATTCTAAACTGTTAAAGAACATTACCGATACAATTGTACCATACTTGCACCTCATATTCTCACAGTCACTCAGCACCGGCGACCTTCCGAATGACTGGAAAATTGGTAAGGTCGTTCCAGTCTACAAAGCAGGCGACAGCAACTCCCCACTTAATTATCGTCCCATTTCATTAACAAGCATCCCATGCAAAATCATGGAACATGTCATATATTCTCATGTTATCAACTTCCTCGATTCCAATAGTTTCTTTCACACCTGTCAGCATGGCTTCCGCAAGGGACTTTCCTGTGAAACACAATTAGCACTCTTTCTTCACGACATACATACAAATCTTGATACCAACTTTCAGACTGACGCCATTTTCCTTGACTACGCAAAATCATTTGATACAGTTCCACACAACAAAATAATACAGAAGTTATCCGGGCTAAATCTTGACCCTAACGTGTTAAGATGGATTAATTTTTTTTAGCTAGTCGTTCTCAATTCGTTCACGTAAATAATGAATCCTCTGAACCTCTCGAAGTAACGTCAGGAGTACCGCAAGGGTGCGTCCTTGGCCCCTTGCTATTTCTAATCTACATTAATGACCTACCACTAACTGTGTCTTGCAAAATCCGCATGTTCGCCGACGATTGCGTGATCTACCATACAATAACTAATGCTTCCGATCAACTAACCCTACAACACGATCTGAACAACATTCAAGAATGGTGTGACAATTCGCTTCTCAAACTTAACCCCAACAAGTGTAAGGTTGTCTCATTCACTCACCGCAAAAATCCTTTCCTATTCCCATACCAAATCACTAATGCCCCTCTAGAAATAGTACAGTGTTTCAAATATCTAGGTGTCACACTGTCTGCCGATCTAACTTGGAATGCGCATGTCACAAACATTATCTCATCTGCAAACAAAATATTGGGATTCGTGAAACGTCATCTGCGTTGCGCACCTCAACACGTAAAACTTCTCGCATACACATCCCTCATCAGGCCAAAACTGGAATACGCCTCTGCAATATGGAATCCACCTCAAATTTACCTAATCAATGACCTTGAATCAATTCAAAATCGCTCAGTCCGATTCATACATTCGCCATATTCTTATGACATCAGTGTTTCATCCTTAAAAGCCCAATCTGGATTGCAGCCACTTGCCCTTCGACGCCACATAGCCACTCTTTCCCTGTTTCATAAGCTGTTTCATTCGCCCCTCAACCATCCTCCATACGTCATCCTTCCGACGTACATTTCGCACCGCACCAGCCACCCCCTCCAAGTCTCCCGTTACCGCACTAGGACTGCTACCTTCTCCGCATCCTTCTTTCCGCGTGCTGTGAAAGACTGGAACGACCTCCCAAACCCTGTCGTCACAATCACCTGCCCATCAACTTTCGCTAAAAATGTAACAACTCATCTCTGTCAGGGAAACTTTATGGCAATGTATATACCCACACCTATGTAGCAATATTTTATATTTTGAATGTAGCAAAAGTTTTATATCCTGTATACCAACCCATTATGTGGCAAATGTTTTTTATATCCTGTACATCCACCCCTTATGTAATACCCCCTTGTGTGGTCTTTAAGGAAATAAAATATGATGATGATGAAAACGCTATTTCTACAGACACACTGAAAGAGTTTGACGGCCACATTCATGTTGAACGTCAAGCGCTGCGAGGACTCTTCATAGCAATGTTTCTCAAACAACTCTTACTCATAGTTCTACTAACTGTCATCAATACTGGGCATGCCCTTCAGCGAGTTCGTCCATCCCATTAACCTCAACGCTACCCGTAATGGCGGAACCTCGGTTCCATTTGCCGGCCCCATTCCTGTAGCCGCAAGTGCAGCAAGATGCCCGTGAACCACACGTCAACAAGATAAAATTTCAGACCACTAGTTCAATAGAAAGCATCTTAAGCTGGGTAAGCCCGGCCCAACGTTTGAACATATTTTTTCAGTCTGTGAGTTTCCTGATTTGCCTACGGGGAGTAGGCGGCCGGCTGCAGTTCCTGCCACTGCGGCGCTGCAGTCAAACTTTGCCCCAAGCAAACCAGGGTATACTGCTTCAGCTACGCGCAGTGTAGCCGCTGAGCAGCGTGTACAGAACCACTTCATGTTAAAAGTACTACACCGCCACTTCCTTATTTCGAACGAGAAGGCCTAGATGCGTGTGCGGCGTCTTTCCTGGTCCTTGGTAAAATTGATAGCTCGGGCAAGCGAGTTATCATTTTACTCTCCTGGAAAGGCGACCATTGGTCGACTAGGTGAGCCTTTGTCGATTGAAGAGCTGTTTTGTCGCTCCGCAACTTCTTGTTCCTTCAGGTAGTACAAAGAAAATTTGGAGCTCAATTGTATTAATCAGGTCTCAACAAAGCCTCGGTAAAAGCTGTGGTTCATCTGGTTCCAGCTTAGTTGTTTATAAGCAACTTCGCGATTCTTATCATATGGATGTTCGACACTGTGCACATTAACTATGCCCCGCGGTAAGCCCCTCGGTGGGTGGTACCCTAAAGGAAATTGCAACCAAGCCATTGCTGTAAGGTATCAGCCACGTTTGAAATCCCATTAAAACGACACTATTTATCTGTTCAGGCGGTATGAACCAGTGCACTTTCTTCTTCTAATGTATTCATATTAATGGGTGCACATCAGTGCGTAATACTTGGGATCATTTAAAAAATGAAAATTTTGTGAAAATAGGAACACAGCGCATTGACACAGCAACACTAGCCACCATCACATACTGGAAACGTGCACTGGAATTTCAATAAAGCACGTAACTGAATTCCCGTAACAATGGACCATATGCGAAATTGCTTTGTGCTCTGGCAACACTGTGCATTTTGACCCTGCCACCATTTTAATGTGGGCGAGCGGTCGACGGCAACGCATTCGCTAGTACGGCCCTACGACTCCTGAACACTTGCTTTACTGCGCTGAGCTACTGCGATGGCCACAGCAAGACGTTTCCCAGTGCCCGAAATTGTGATGTGGACAAACTGTTTAGGAATCTTGCCACATCTTGCCATTTGTATGTCATTGCATCTTTCGGAAAGCGGTGGAAGGATACCTACAAGATATAAGCAAACAAACATTCAGTGCGACGTCATGAGCTAGGTTTCTCTTAGCTGTTTAAACAATTGTTGTTTACAAACACAGGCACTATCACAAATTCATCTCACCGGGAATAGAAGTCGCACTTATATGTGCATTACAGGAATAATGATACACTTGTAATGTGACCCCCTCCCCCTCAGTTTTTTCTGTGCACACTCCCGTTTCCTAGCAGCCTTTCCTAGATATGGCCCTTCACAGCAAGCCAGATGAGGCATTAGTCACTTGTGGACACTCGGGGGAATTTAAATCAGTTATTTTTTATATCTAAGTAGCTTCAAAGGTTTCTAGGAGCTGCGAGTGTAAGGCAGCCAAAATGCTGAATCCCATACAACTAAGATATGGCTGTCTCCACAGCTGTATGTTTTATAATGCAACATAAACATCTTTCAAGTGAGGTGAGTTGCAACACACACAAGAAAACAGCTGCAACGCAGCTGAGCCAGAGAGACTAAAATGCAGAGAATGAATCCCGTCTTACGAATATATAGGACTGCCGCGCTCTGAACTCATGCAGAACGTCATTCAGTCAAGCCCTGGCGATACTCATGGTGCCAGTTTTCGAAACCTACGGCAGTGCGCACCGCTATCTTTTCGATTTTATTTCGTTGGTAAAGGAAAATTAGTGAGAGAGGCCCCAATGGAAAAAAAGTTCGTCCGCGCACGTTGGGGGAATTGAAGTTAAGTGCCTGAGCAGATACTTTTCTGTTTCAAAGTGGGCATGGCCCTTATCTTCCGAATGACTGTTTTATTGCTGCGCGGTGACCGTACTTGCGGACACAACGGAGCTTGAACGCGGACAAGCAACCGAGCTGCCTTTCTAGGATGCGTGTACGGCATGTTACTCGGAGTAGCGGAAACTCTGCAGGTCTCTGTGCGCAATCACCTTCAAAAATAACATTTCTACGTCGTCTACCTACATGGTGTAATCTCGTCACAAAAAAGGTCGTCCTAACAGTTCGGGTCTGTCACATCTAGTTACCCTACCAGCAGTGGCGGACTCTCTGTTCGACTGCAGGGAATCACCGGGGCGCTTCGATTTACCATCTCAGTCTCACCGCAGATAGTCCGCGGGTAGTCCGAGGCTTCCCCGAAGTCATAAGAAAATTTGAATGTCGCACAGCTTCTCAGCGAGTTCGAAACGGTAAATTGAAGAGCACCACTGTCGTGTAGAGGCCCAACGTAGTGAAAACACCTAGCCGCAAAGCTGACAAACCTATAAACCTATAAACCTATATTCATCACACAGTCCTTGTGATGAATATTTCTTCGCGACGCACTTTCTACTTTCGCTGTGCCAGTAGATGTATACTTTAAATTCTGCATTATTCAAGATTGTTATCGGGTGTTTTTCCACCTCCTCAGGGACCATTGAACATCTAGTTACCGGGAAGTATTCACACTTTTTTTGCCAATCGCTCATAAAAACTGGAGTCCTCCGAAGGAGAGAGTGCCTGTTACCGGGATTCCTCTGGCAGATCGCAAAGTAGCTGCAGGTTGTTGTTGTACAGGTACCCTTTCTTTTGCGGTTTCAGGAAAGGTACACCGGGAGGTTCGAAAATAAACAGGAACTGCATGCACCATGGTCGATTTCGACTTGTTCTTGTTCTTTTATGATATGACAATATATCTTCAGTATGCCGCTTTCTTGAAACTGAACATCATTCACCTTGAGCACCTTTCCTGAACTTTCCCGGATCTTCTCACTTCTACAGTAGCAGCGGGTCGGACGGTGGAGAAAAGGGGCTTTTTTGGGAAATTCCTGTACCCGCTGGTGCGCCCAGGCACAAAACACATCTTTATAATGCCCGGAAGGTCTGAGATACGGCGCAAGTGCAGATACAGTAGAGTCAACCTCGGGAGGCATACACATGTGCTCGATGTATTCACACGTGGTCAATGCTTAGATCATGCTCGCATTGTCAACAGTCGGAGTTTCCTACGTCATAGATGTCGCAGTGTTTTCATGACTTTTAGCGTCGAATCGTCTTGAGAATACCGGGGAAGCATGCCACGTGTACAAAAAGCGACGAGACATTTACACAGGAAAAAAAATTGCCACCGAAACAAGCGAACACCAGCATGAAACGCACGGAACTGCAGTGGCAGTGAAGCCTGCGCATGCAGAGCAGCCAATTACTTGTAGCTGGATGGATGAATAGATGCATCCGGTTGTGCCCTTTAGATAGGGTGGTGGCTCACGCCACGTAGCCATAAAGTTAAGTACTATCACTGTGCGTCCAAGGATAGAATTTAACTCGTGCTTCGATTGTAGTCACCAATCAGTTAGCCTCCTCTTGGTTATTTCTACCTGTTTAAAGTTATTTTGCCTTCACGGTCCCTAAACCCCAATGCTTTGAAACATTCGGCGCCATTATCTTCGACTACAGGGCCGAGCCCTTTACATAACATCATGAAATGTTCAGCCGTTTCCTCCTCCTCTCAACACGCACTACATACCGTGTCTGCGCCTTCGTATTTTGCTTGGTACGTCTTGGTCCACAATACTCCTGTTCTAGCCTCGAAGAGCAGAGAACTACCCCGAGAATTATCGTGGATCTTTTCCCTTACAATTTTCTGCTTAAAAGATCGGTAGGTCTCCAGTGATGATTTCCTAAGCATTCCCATCTTTCACATGTCCCTCTTTGTTTCCTTCACCTTCTTCTTAACCGAGGTTTCCTTTTGCTTCAATATTTTGCTGTTTTTTAAATACTTGCTTGACAGTTTTCGAGTTCACTTCCTCCATTAAGTATCAACATTCTTCATGCACAAACAACTGAAGACTTTCCTAGCCCTATGCCCCATCCCCATTTTTCTCAATCGCTCCTCAAATTCTACCTTGCTGCTAGCTTCCCTGCACTCAAACGATGTCCATCCCATGTCAGCCTGTACACTCTGGTTTGAGGTATTCCCGTGTGCTCCCAGAGCAAGCCTACCTATGCCACGTTGTTTAGTTTCCAATCTTGCTTAAACTTCTGATTTCATGCACAAGACCGCATTGCCGAACGTCAAACCCGCGACCATGACACCTTTCCAAATCGCTCTCACAACGTCATACCTATTGTAGTTCCACAGTGCCCTGTTTTTTATTACAGCTGCATTCCTGATAGTCATTGCGTAGCTTTCATGATCCCTTAGATACACAGCTCCTTTTTTAGCCATACGCCCAAATATTTATGTTTGTCGACTATTTCTAGCATGACTTCCTGTAACTTATGCTCACTGTCTTTGTTAACATTAAAATGATGATCGCCAATTTTTTTCTTCTGAACTTCAAATTTAACTTATCTTTCTCATTGTCACAGATGTCTATCAATCCCTGCAGATCTTCCTTGTTGTCGGCTACAATACTATATCTTCTGCATACATCGGCGCAGGTAATATCTGTTCAATGTGCTTTCCTTGCTTGTTAAAAGAGAGGCCGAAGCCGAGTCGACTCCCCTTTAGTCTAACGTCTAGTCCCTGGAGATACAGCATGAATAACAGAGTTATTAACGTGAATACAGCCTATAACATAGTAACGCAAAGATAGACTGCAGCGCCCCTACACTCTCCAGGAGCAAATCGCGCCCACCTCGAAAGGAAGAGTTCAGAAACTGAAAACGTATCTATTAACGTTGGCTAAGCCAGCAGGTCACTGCGTATAGACCGTTCCATTGGGCGAGGAGGATTGAACTCGCGACCAACGCTTTCTTTTTTGGAGCGTGCCGACGGCGCAGAGTGTACGAACTGTCTGGCTTCGTCGAGGGACGCAATCGCCGCTTTTCTCTTGGGGTTCCCGGTCACTCAATGTGTACGGGTGAATTTCAAGCGCAACTTGGTTGCGGTTGACATGTGTCCCACCGCCGATCTGACCACCCTGCTTCAGGTTGGGACGATTTGCGAGACTCAGGCTCGGGCCAAGCAACTGGACCTAAACACCTGTGTTGGCATGGTTTTTGTAGTGTACCAGATGATCCCCTTAGAGGACCTCACTGACAACATCGTCTCATCAGTGCCGCTCTTGACCAGAGTTCGCAGAGGCAACTGCCTCACCCTGACATTTGCGGGGACGATGAACCTCCCTGGCATCGAGCTTTAAACGCAAAGACGTCCTGTCCGTCCTCGCCAGCAACAGCCCCGGCAGTGATTTCGTTGCGGCCGCTTCGGGCACACAAACGCCACTTGCTCGCAAGACGAACGGTGCCTGCGCTGTGGCGTCAAGCACGCCCCAGGACCGCGTGCAGCAGAACATCCACGCAGCATAAGCTGTCGCGGAAAAAATTCCGCAACCGAGCTGCGCTGCCCCTCGTGGCAGCTCCAGTGCAAGGCCATGGTCATCATGGCCTCATATGGCGGCACCGTGACTGGCCGCCAAGCCTCGTCAGGACCCCTTGAAGCAGAGTGACGATCAAGGGCCGCTCTTTCCGGGATGCGCTCACCGGTACCAGCGACACGACATCGGAAGTCACCCTTCAACCTGCAACGAGTGCCCCGCCGTCCCCACTAGAACGACAACGACATCACCCTCATCGTTTACTCAGCCATCCTCTGCCGTCGTGACCACCACGTGCTCGATGGCGATGCAAACACCGCGTGATACCTCGCATTCGCCAGCTGCTGAAGCCGTCTCTAAGAGTTCGACGACGTACTTTACGACGACGAAGAAGCGGGCGGCCTCTGCCGGCCTCTCGACGGACGCAAAGATCAGAACACTACTGGTGGTCATACGTGCTGTGATCCCGATGCTCGCAGTCGACTGTTCGGTGCGACGATTTTGTGCGGCGGCACTGCTCGCCGTGATACCTTAGGATTCGCCTTCTGAAGTGGCGCATCTATCGGGGTCGACTGGACTTACTATGTGAGTTTGGAAGACCCCACTCTTCTTTTGCCCACGTTAAATCGTGCGCATTACTTGTGTGTTGGCTTTTTCGTTAGCTTTCCCTGTCGGTGGCGCGTTGCGCTGGTTCGGGCACGTGCTGTGTGAAGCGAGTCGAATGAGTTCCGTTTTTTCCCCCTATCTTCTCTTGAATTTTTTACCTATCCCTTCTATTCCAATTATCCTATCCCAGTGACTACCTGTTGAGGTGTCATCTTAAGGATAGACAGTTGCGGGCGGCACTTTTCTTTTCTTTTCCTTTACATTACCACTTTCAGAGAGTGTACTGACTGGTTCTTAGATGAGTGGCGTTGTCGAACAATTCACCATGTTGAAGGTCTAAGAGTGAATTTTTTTTCTTTTTGATGGCAATGTCGGCTAGCGGTCAACGAGAAGCCACACAGGCTTTTTGGTTGTTCGAAGAAATACAGAAAAAAAAGAAACTGCCGCCTGAATAGTATGCAGCACGCATCACCAAACGCGCAGTGTTTGCGGTTGTTACATGATACAGATCATTCGTGCTACCTGATAAGTTCTCTATCGGCGGTGCCGCAGTACACTGCTTCCACATCGTAACTTCCACATCGCTTTTGACGCACGTCTATAGCCTCAGCTCCTTCGTTCGAGTATTCGCCTTGGAATGCTTTCTCTTCTTCATTTACAAAACACTTGAGTACAGTGCGGTTGGTATTGGCGCCAGGTCACTGAGGCATATTTATAAATGAAGTGGCTGGAACTCTCGTGCAGTGATCCTGAGATGGCCCTGTAATGTTAGTGTACCTTATACCAGTTTTGTCACTGAATCTTTATTTCGTAAATATTCTTTACTTCATAATTCCATCCCTTTAAGTTTACCAATTCAAGAATACGATCATCTTTCATTTTGTTTTGCTTGAAACAATAAATGGTGCCGCTCTCGCAAATCAGAAGTGTCCATCACAAAATTTCGATGCCTGATTCTGCCTCTCCATTTCTATTTATATAGTCAGGTGCTATCTCCCATTTGCTTTTACGGTCAAGAGCCAGCAAACATCAATCATTTTTTTTACATATTTGCCGAGGTTTCACAAGCCACAAGAAAAAACATTAAGAAACTATATTAAGAAAGTAAACATTACTCTTATTTCTAAAAATAACCTTTCCCTTGGGGCTTCTTTTCTGGGCCACAGCATTAGGAGCATCTGCATAGCAGTTTGTGAATTTCCCAGACACAAAAAGGTTTGCTTATTAAGTTTTCTTTTTTTAACTAATGTAGTAGATCTAGTTCTTTGGAATGACCATCCATTTATTTGTTTCAATCGTTAGTTACTTTATTTGTAAATAACCTTATGAATACCCTCTCTTATATTTTCTAAATGACTGAATACATGTGTTTTCTTCATCAAAATGTGAAATAACTTGTCTCCACTACATTAAACCGCGGGTTTAATGGCCAGTCCTCCGTTGTGTGTAGGAGCCAAAGCATATAGAGACAAGCAAGTAAGCAAACAAGCACCGCCACTTTTAATTTCATCCACACAGGTGAGCAATAAACGAGCCAGTAATAAGGGTTCATCAAACGTCGAGAAAAAGATAGACAGCAGTTTGTGAGCCACAAACGAATGCCATCATCACTAAGAAATCGCAACGGCGTGCTCACGCACGATCGCATGCACTACAGGTGGTAGACGCTGCGGCAGCCCGAACAGGGCTGCAATGAAAAAAATGAAATTTACATAATACAGCCCAGTAAAAAATTATTGTATCTTCAAAGGATGCCAACATTAAACTTGCCTGAATGGGTCGAAATAAACTTGCGTTTTTCTAACAGAAAGAGTGCCGAAAACATACGGCACCGACCACTTGTGACACATTCGCGCTGTCGCATATTATCATATTTGATCCCAAGCGGATGAAAACTTTTCAGGTTGCCTAACACACTGATTTTCTACCTATAGACAATTTTCCGCAGCGGTGAACGGGTGCTGCCACGTTTGAATACGTGATCTAATGGCCTTCTTTCCACTTCACCGTCGCCGACGGCCGGCCAATTCGCCGCCACCACTCCCGAGTCAGAGAAGCGGGCACAGCGGTTAGGGTTCGGTGTTGACATGGCAGTGTTGTTAGCACCGGTGTTTCGAATACTCTCACATTGTCGCCCGGCAGCTTACCGGGCTCGAGAAACTACTAACGAGACATATTTTTTTTTTCTACGCTCGTCCGTGCCACCCGTTTTCCGCCGCAGGCTGCAGGGCAACGTCCGCCACACGCCACATCGCGGCCGCGCCACCGAGGAGACGGCCATGGTGCTTTGGTGCGGTGGAGCCACCTAGCTTTGCTTAGAAAAACTAGCTGCAGAAAATCCTCCATACTGCCCCATTCAAGACGAAATTCAGCACGCCAGAAAGAAAAAAAAACGACTGCAACTGCAACCACACGAATACCTTCCATAGAAACGCGAAGCATCGCACGCTCCAGTGGGTTGCCAGACCAAGGACGGCGTCGCCCGCTAGGTAATATGGCGGTTGCCACGTTAAAAATATCTATATCATTCAGTATAAAGCTATATGAGTGTGTATTCATTGCGTAGGTTTTCGAGAGCTGCTCGCACACTCGTACAGATTTCCTCTATCCTCTGCTACAGCCTTCAAGTAATGTCAACAGTCTCCATACTGTTATCAACTCACACTAAATAAAGCATTGAAGGAGCCCTGAAACGCTTTTTCAAGTAACCATTGAATGAATAACCTGGAAGAGCTTATTGCCTTACGAACTCAACGCCGCAATAATTTTAGGACTCTGTCAAGTGCGAGAGGAGTTACAAAGATTTGTCGCATGCTCCAATTACAATCTATCGTCCTGACTAAAGTGCTGGAAACTAAGCTGGGAAGAATGGCAGGGGCAAAGAAAACACGCCACTCGCGCCTTGTGACCTTGAACACTTCTTTCTTTTATTTTTCGAATGCGCGGCGATTCGGTGTGATCGCGCGCGCACACGTGGACAAGTCGCGGCCTCCCGTGGCGATCTCTGCAACGTAAGCGCGCCATGTTCAAATCAGCCAAAGGCTGATAGATGGACTTTTTACGAAGGATTTTTGAGCGTCTTCAGTCATTGGTTGAGAGAAGAGAAAGAAATTTTTAGCTGACTTTGGTAATTCATTGTGAATTCAAGGCCGCGTGCTGCACTGTAATATTTGGCTCGGGCGTTGTCTGGAGCCTCCACCGATCGGCAGCGTTTTCTGATCATGCTCGAAAAGTGTTGCCGGGCCCCTTTAAGTATACTTGCGGGCCTACTATTTCAAGAACTCGGCATGCAACCAGTAATGTCACAGTCACTGACGCACAACGAAGTCCCTAACAATGATCGATTTCTAGAAATAAAAGCCGAGTTATCATCTACGTGAAAGAGCGGAGAGAATGCGCCACAGACTAACCCAATGGTAAAACAAGTCATCTGAATCTTACAGATCGAAAGCACTGCAAGTAAAGGAGAATAAGCTGCAGACACGTAATCTTTAATTTTTTTAACTATTTAGGTTTAATAATGTCGTCCATGACAGCCGTGACC
>WOVY01003812.1:260000-381304 GCA_013436015.1 Rhipicephalus annulatus
GATTGGATAGTCGAATACATGGCGTCGCGACACTCGCTGAAACGCGCAACGCACGACGACTGCGAACACCACCAGCCGACCACCATTCGCGGAACCTGCATCGACCACGTCTTTGCAAATTTCGACCTACGACCGATGCAACCCAATCAACTCACTCTTTACTTTA
Organism: Rhipicephalus annulatus; assembly: GCA_013436015.1. Lineage (NCBI taxonomy): Eukaryota > Metazoa > Arthropoda > Arachnida > Ixodida > Ixodidae > Rhipicephalus > Rhipicephalus annulatus. The sequence goes on from WOVY01003812.1 coordinate 260,167, forward strand.
CCGACCACAAAGCCATCGTCCTCAAAGTTCGTCGCAATAAATAAAACACCGCCCTTTCGCATACGTGCCGTACGTGTTCACTCATTTAACACCCCATTTCACAACCACGTTAACCAATTTAGCCATCGACCCAAGTAAGTCGCAATTTAACACCCGTTAACCAATTACATGCTTCCGCATTCTCCTCAGTGTTCCCCCGAGGGAAGCTGCGGGCAATTTTTTTCCACCACAATTTTTCCGCTATGTTTCAGCAGGTCCATAGTTACCTTATATTCACCAGTGGCTTTGCCTCTTTGCATTCCGTCTAGGGCATTCATTACTTCCCTTTTGGTTATTCGTAGAATGTCGAATTCCTCTTGGCTATTATTGCTGCTTACGATATCATACTGGTTGTTTCGGCTTCTGTACAATTCCCTGTAGAACTAACTCCAACTACCGCAACCACCCTATCCATAATGGTTATGAAATTATCTTCCTTGTGCTTTAATGCATACATCAGATTTTTCGTGCATTTGCCTTCGCATATCTTAGAATTTCACCGTTCTTTACAGCCTGCTTGATTCTCCCGATGTTATACCTACTGATGTCGCCTACCTTACTCCGATTGATTAGCTTCGAAAGCTCCACTAGCTCCATTTTGTCAGTTGCATTTGAGGCTTTCATGGTCAATGACATTTTTCGTTTCCTGGGGTGGTTTGCCGGAATCCCGTCCAGAGACTGTACCTCCAACTTTCATTGCTCACTCTTTGATAATACCAGTAAGATTATCGTTCACTTTGCCAACACGAACGTCGGTGATCTAATTTACAGCCGGGAATCTAATCTGAAGAAAAAATCTATCAATTCCTGTACTTTACTTTGCAACACTACCCTAATTATTGGCTTCTTGCATATCAGGTTATGCCTTTCATTTTTTAAATCTAAGTGAATTCGAACTCTTGCCATTCTTACCAGAAAGCTTCCCAGAAAGAGGTGAATTGTTTGACTGACCAGCACTTGCCCCAACAAGGAGGAGGTAACATACAGAGAGGAAAGGTCTTTCCTACGCCACAGTACCACATGACACTGTCAAAATTATTCGAGGGGACATGTGTAGTTTGCGTGATCTGTTACTGGTATATAAGAATGAAAGTTGACAGAAATGTTAAAACAAACAGAATGTTTGCCTGTTTTTGTTATCACATTTATTTTTTACTTCGAACTGACTGAGAGGCGAAGCTAAGTGGCCTCCATACGTTTGCGTTCGTGTTTTTACCGTTCTCGCGTCGTGGCGGTGCCAGCCTGACAACACTTCAGTTCGTCGTCTCTTAGAGCAGTTTCAGTGCGTCGACGCTGGGTTATAGGTAAGGATACACAATCCACGCCGGCCTCTCCAAGTGTGTGCATAGAGGAATTCATTCTACAGAAACAGGCAGTACACTACAAAGAACGCCGAAACGACACAACCAGGCTTGCCTTCATGACCTAGTTTGGGCAAGTCATGCGCATGCAACAACTTGTGCACACGACGTGTTCATACGTCTGCATCGCGTCATTTTCCGGCTACGAGTTGCGGTGGTATACCAAAGAGGGCAGGGTAGGCATTCGGCTTGTGAAGTTCACACGTTTCGATTGGAAAATGTTTCAATCTCACCTCTTCGTATCATGCTTTCTCTCGTAATGAACTGATTATGTTTTTGGTAAAAAGCTCTTCAATGAACACGCAACAACTTACAGTGCCTAATATTTCTAAAGTGACCTGCTGAAGCAGCCTTTAAGTAAATTACAAACCAAAACCAAGTAGAATTTCTCGAAATACTTTTCTTGCACTCTACTATGTTCTGGCAGCACTCCCTGGTTTTGCATTCACTCCCCATCTTCCTGTGGCTGCGCACAGGCACCTACTTTTTCCTGCTCCCCACCACACCCAGTTCTTCAAGGATTTTAAAAACAGATGTTAAAGCCGCCCGCCTTGTATTCCGCAATGAATGCCACTTTCCTTACCTCTATTTTTCTTCTACTCATCCCACTGCGTACGCTTAGACGTGTTCGCAATTAGGTTTGGAGTAATGCCATCTTCTCCTGTCCTCCTCCAACCGCTCGCGCAAGGTTAGTTTCAGTGGCGTAAGCAGGCTGGCGAGTGCCCTTTCACAGCGGTTTCTTTGTGAAAGTTTGTCGAACTAGAGAATTATGTTGCACCCCAGAGAGTTTTGAATTGTCTGCATTGCCCGGTAACATGAATAAATGAATGAAACTGTACTCTGAATCAAAATCTTTGGTCAAATAGTGTTTATATGACACCAATTTTAAAAATAAGTAATTAAACACACAATAAAAACAACTTAAAAGGCCTTATTAACCCCTAACTCATACTGCTATAACAAAGTAGCACAATAGGAACGCAACACAATAGGCATTTGTCTAAAATTTAATCTTTAGTCAGGACGTATTATAAAGTAATTATTCGAAACAAATTAGGAAAAATGACAATTCAGCTGCATATTTCTTAACACAGTCAAAATAACAGCATCACATAACGCAGCCGATAAAAGTAGTGACGTTTAATAACATGGCATATGCCACGTTAGCAAACGTCAGTAGTAAAAAAGCAGCATGAACAAGCACAAGTATTTGAACTGTTTTAATAACATCGGCAGACATACTTTTGTTTCTCCTTTAAAGTTCTCAGCAATTTCGGGACATGAATCATTTGATGAGAAACCAAATTGAAAGCGTAATAACGCCACTTCAGGCTATGCGTTAAGTTCGCTGGGCTCAAATCAGAGTTGAATGGCCTCAGAGCAGTGTAGCATTCACGTATGTCATCGGTTGAAACCATGCTGTCGCTTAAGAAACCATAGAGCCCATCCGCGATTTATGGTGTTTTTGCTTTTGTAGGTCCATTCGAATGGCCCTGCATCTCTTTTTGAGCATGGCGATAAAACACTGCAGATCGGTATTATTACCTCCTGAGAACGCGCAAGCCGATATTTATAGTTCGGCACTAGCCTATAATTTAGAAGTTATTCTATTTCAACTAGAAAAAGCATTCCCTATTCACCCGACAAATCATGGATAAACCCATTGGCTAATTTGAGCATCGTGAGCAGCCTAGCTACGGTGGCCGCCGCAGGATGCCCCCATATGTCTGCTCGCAAGCTCGCGATCACACTGAAAGAAAGCCAGGTGTTCGAAGAAAGTGAACAAGCTGGTGACCCGCACTGACGAAAACATCGTATTTTTGCCCCCTTGTCATCCCTTTCTCTGTGTAGCTTTTAGCATGCTCCCAAGTACGAAAGCAGAGTGCAAGCGCCATAAGCGCTGAATTCCTGTATGCTCGTACTTGACAGATTCTAGAAGCAGTAAGTGGATTCGTGACGCAATAAGCTCTTTTAACGGAGCTATTAAATGATTACTTGCAAGAGTGTTTTAGACCTCCTTGATTGAATTGCCTTCGCTCGTTCGGAACTCCGGCGAGCTGCCGAAATTTTGATGAAAAACTTCAGCGTAACGAAATGTGGGCCTTGATTGTGGGCCTTGCGTAATTTCCCGTCGCAGCAAGCAAGGAAACAGTTCTTTTTCGAAAAAAAACCATAAGCCCACCTTGCGAACAATAGATTTGTACTTCTGAAGCACGGGCTCTGACTCGTCGTGGAAGGTCTTGATGCGCTTGACGATGGTGTCCTCATTGTCGTCCACGCGGCCACTCGTCTGGCCACGCTTAAGAAGCCGGGCCTTCATCGTATCGTCTGACACCTCGAAGTAGATCAGGTTCGTGCACTTGCACACCTGCACAGTTTCATGTGCAATGAATATGTGATTGCTCATAATTATTATTTAGCATAATAATAATAATATAAATCTTTCGTTCGTTTGTTTGTTTTTATTAGAAATATCTGGTGAAGACTGATATATTGCTACTATATGTCTACAGATCACAGAACTTGCTTATACGACACGTCCTTCTTCGACATGCGATTTTCCTGTTTCCCGTGAAGGCGGTGAAATTGGCGTCGTGACTACAATTTATCAGGCATGTGCATGTAGCGCCATTTATCACCTGTGGCAGCAGTGGTCAGCCGTAACTGAAGGGAAGATAGGCGAAAAGAAAATCATACCCGACAAAAAAGCCAGTCACTAAGAAGAACTCCAGGTTGTACAGCAGGGACTCACAAGAAAATTCTGGTAACACTGCAGAGTCGAAATACAAATCGCGTGGCTTCCCCTGAGAGTTTTTTTTCTTTACAATACAGCCCACGTAATTCTAATGAGTGTATTAAACCGTGCTGGGAAGTCACACACTTTGTAGTGTGACAGTTTTTTTAGCAGAATTTTCTTTTAGCAGAATAAGTAAGTTAGTGCATTATGAAACCGGGATAACTTTTTGATACCTATCTTTTTTCCGTCAGATATACGTATATTTCGCCTCTTTTCCATTCACTTACGGCAGGTCATCATTGCTTCTGTCAAAACAAGGCCCCCCGTACACATGTCCCGAAATCCTAGAAAGGTCCCTTATGTTCCAATTATATTTTGCGGAGGGCAAAAGGTGTAATTTCCTGGCACGCACCAAATTAACTCTGCTGTATATAGCCATACTTCTGAAAGCACATGCTTCTGAACTACGAAAAAACTTGTTCAGTTCAATTCATGCTAGATAGTTTTGGGGAAATTCGCGTAATAGATGTTATTGAAGTCTATTCATTGAAGTCTGCTTTATTGAAGTCTATTCATTAGTGAGAAGCAGATCGTAGACCTCAGCAGTGGTCAGGTGCTTATACTTATAGATAGGCTTGTGTATAGTTACTGTATATACACGAATTTTCACAGAAGCGTTAATTATCAAGTCACACAAGAAACAAAAATAGAAAAAAAGTCTAGGAATGGGAAGACGATTGTCTAACAGAATAGTAACCTTGGTAAAAAGTTATGTGCTCAATGGCGCTCCCTTGGCGCGCTTAGCGTTTCGGAGTGGTTTTGCTGGTACAGATCAGGCATTGGAGGATTATTTATTACGCATACAAGACTTTGTATGCCGTATTCACCAAACATCGAAAACTGCTGTGTTCGTATAATGACCAAATTTGTTTTTTTTTTCGAAAGTTAGTGTGAAAATCGCTGGTGCTGCTCGCCATTGTGCCGAGATGACACTTTTGGTATATGTACTCAGGGCTACTTGCCCTTCTTGAACTGCGGTACTAGCGTTTGCAGGGAAAACCGATAATGAACCTTAGCAAGTTTCACACGGTTTGAAGAACGTTCACTTTACCACGTCCTCCTCCCTCCTACTCATCATCATAAACTCGCCTCTGTCCCAGATGAGGTTGTCTTCTGTTCTACAGACATCATTCGAGATCCTAGAACTTTTACTCCGCCATTTTGAAGGAAACTCCATCCCACGCTTCAAACATGTAGTGGCAAAATATCCAATCTATATGAGCGTATACAAAAGCGCGAGATCTCGACTGAGGACCATAGCTATAGCACGAGAACAGAACGACGAGACAGAGACAAGAAAGACATGACTCAATGTGTCGTCGTTCCGTTCTCGCGCTATAACTATCGTCATGTCATACCAACAAGCCCAAGCTGCCATACTCGAGTGAGGGTCATTCGATACAGACACATTATAAGCCACCGGTATAGGCATGTGCTGACCATTGTAAACGGCAATATATGTGACAAGAAAATTTAAGGGCCTGCTACTGGAAAAAGTTGAGGGCACTCTAAATATCGTAAAAAGAGGCCCCATTGAAGCCACCCCAGAAAACCAGGGTTCACGACAATTCAATGTCACCCACTTGTAAAATATGTATGCCCTCTTTATGCGAAAGCGCTATTGGAGCCACAAATATACAAGAATTCAAAAAGAGGTAACACCAATTTATTATTATTCTCACTTGTCTACCTAGAGCGTTCTTGAAAACAACACCAGCATCCATGGATCAACTCTACCGTGGGAAGCTGTGCCAACGGGACGAAAAACTACGCAATTTATCACGAAATATCCAAACCTGACGAAACGTGAGGGAGCACCTCGACTGGACGCTTAGGGTGAAAGATTTGCAAGTGCAGCTTCAACCGCGCTATCAAATGAGCAGAAAAATTGGCATCTTCAGAAAATATCAATGGCGTTAAACGATGTTGTACTGCAACATGTGTTCTCGCCAGCTTTCGCAGCTCTTTTCATGGCTTTCCTCTATTGACGTGTAGTAAAGACGTGTTTTCTTTTTTTATTGCTATGTATTTATGGCTGTGTCTATTCTGGTAATATATTAAGGGCAATGACCTTCAATTCCTCATTAAATGCAAAAGATTACTGTCGGCGTTATTACGAGTGAAGACAGAAACCATCACCTGATGCCATGACAGTCGTAGATCACCAAAATTTGTCATAAATTGATGGCGTCACCATGGTGTCGTGAGACAACGTCACCACGTGACATCGCCACTCGGTGGCGCCGATGATGGAGGCAATGTAAAGGCAGGTGAGCTGCCCAAAGTTCACAATGACTCCGATCTTAGAGGCAGCGCAGAGCCAGGTTAATTGCAGGAAGCTCGCGGAAAGAGGTAGCGAGCTTCCTGCAAGGATCAATTCATGTACGGAAAAGAAAAAAGAAGGCGTTCGCCTTATAGTCGCCTTAGAAGAAAGGACTGTCCCAGAGAATTTATCACTGTTTATATACACCGCTTTCCAAAGCGATTTCATGTGTGCCATCACAGCGGCACAATTGAGTAGCGCGTGTTCACGAAAAAAAAAATCCAGTTTGAAGCTCCGCTTTCTCCTGGCCCTATTTTTCTCTAGCCATGTGCGCAGCAACATAAATAATATACATATATTCTGAAAAAATAAAAGCAAGCAATATAACTCGACTACTTGCATTACCAACGGTTGACTTGCTGCAGGAGCCACACGCAAGGATGTTTTCGAAATATAGTCGCCAAATTGTTTAGGCAGCATGGTGAGTTGTCATGATTCATTTCGATCTTCTTGTATGGCGATCAGGAATATGAACGGGTGAACACAAATGGCGTACGTGCTTTGACGTGGACAGGTTACCTTATATGTAAAATACATTAACAGCACCCCGCTGCACGTAGACAAAAAGCTTACGTCAGACTCGAAGCGCTCCCCTTGCTCGACATTCCTGGGATAACCATCAATGAGGAATCCCTTGGCTGTCAGTAAGCCTTTCTTGATTGTTTCCTTTATCAGTTGAAGGATCATATCCTGCAATACGAAAAAGAGGTGCTCATCACATATATAAGCACTCGAATTTCTGGCACCCGTGATTCCTAAACAGCTAAATAATTAACAGGGCAAAGGAAGTTGCGAAAATTGTTTATACGAAGATATATACATGCCGACGGTTTCTGAATGTTAAAGAAGTGGGGTCTCACTGCATACCCGGTATAATTTGTGCCAACAATATGAAGCAAATCTGCCTAATAATGAATATCGTTCTTAATCTGCATGTGGTAGACGCGCTCAACAACGTATGTGGAGAATACCAGAAATAACCAAAAATGGTTATTAACTACCTTTAAAACTCAGGTAATAACTAAAGAGCACAACAAAGCATAGGACGACGAAGATATCATTTCAGCTTTGCGCTCTCTTTTACAAATTCATAATGCCATGCGAATGCTAGAACAGACCAACTCTAAAAATAATCATAGCGAGAAAAGTTGCCCCACGCGGCTGCTTAATTAGGGTTAGTTGTATTTTTTTATCTTGAGCACATATTTCATAGCGTCTAATACAACTCTCTCACCATGTAACACGGCCCTTATGAAGGGGTAACCCCCCCCCCTACCCGTTTGGGCAGGAGGAGGTAGTCGCATGTCGCTCACCCACGCGTATGTTCGGATTGTGTCCTTTACTTGCATCTGTCGTCCACGAACTTAGCCCATTGAGAATCTGCTCAAGAATGTTTCCGATGGAAAGGACTGTATCGCCCGCACACGGTGATGCGGCGAATGGTACAGGTGTGTAAGAAGAGCCATATACTGTATAATGCTGCACGTCAAAATGTTAGTCTTGGTCTCTGTCAAAAACATAACTTATACGGATAAACTAACTATATCTGACGCACGAATTTCCAGTGATTTTGTCCATCTCTGTACAGTAGGGGTTCGAGCATGAGTACAGGCGCCTCGAACGCGGTTCTACTTTGCCAATTATATTTCCACATGTGCTCCTTTCGCTCGATTTTTATGTAACATGTGTAACTTCGGACTGACGCAAACTGCGCCCGATCGACTGGACACTATCTAGAAAATACTAGGACTTTTCTATAAAATTACGCGCAAAACACAAACATAATAGTTTGTTCTGGAACTCGCGCGGCCGCTAGCGATAACGTTAGAATATTCGATGACACACGTATAAACGCCGGCGCGCTTGGCCGCTTGACAGATTATCGACGGTAAAACAAAGTTTCATCTTGGACACGCCGACTGCTGCCTTCATCAACGTATTATACCCCATGACAATTTTGAGTTGCACGTGTCCTTTAGTGAACGCTAACCACTAAATGCCAACAAAGTCTGGTGACCGATATTCCTGCGTCCACTCGTAACTCATATGAACTGCTATGCCTGCTTCATCTAACGCCAGCTAAGCCACAACACCGAAGTTAATGAATCTTTAGCTGTAAATGCATTTTCTGTGTTATGCCTGCACAGAACCATGGATGTCTAACCTTCTGCGTAGATATAGCGTGCCATGTATATTGTCTGTTGAAATTAAACAATTTTAGAGCAAAATTTTTCAGCGTTATGTGAACAAAACCTGTTAAATTTACTTTTTCCTCTCCCAGCTTATGAAAACGAAAAATAAAAAAGAAAAAACGCGTGTCCAGAACAGATGCTGCGCCTGGACGCCAGCGCTACAGCAGGGCCACGCTCTTTGACAGCGAAGTTTTTTATACCCAGAAAGCTGTATGGGCTGTATACATCAGTTATTCCCACAACAGAGGTGTTGACGGCTTTTCCCTTTTCTGAAGTTTTGAGACGTTCTCCACCTAACGTGCTTCCGCAGAAGTGACCTATCATACACTCCCGGTTTACAATGTGCGTTGGAAACAGCTGAGTATTGCACGGACGTCCTAAGAGCCCAGTACCAGTCGCTTTGACAAAAAACTACCCCCCCCCCCCTCATCGAAGGAAATTGTGAGGAGATGTGAATGCATTGCGTGGCGTTCATAACGGCGTTTCGCACCTGAGATTCCAGAGTTAAAAGAATATTGTTTTTTTAACTGTGCAGCAAATAGCGCCATTCACCGCAGGTGGCGTTTTTCCGTCACGAAAAACGCGGCGTGCTTGTCCAGCTCTTGTAGCTAGTGTGCATGGTGAAAGAATACCTTGAAGTGAACGAAACAGCGTTCTCGGCTCAGGGTTGGTACACAATTTTGGATGTTCACATTTCCGGATCTCGACATTTCCGGGTCTTCACATTTTTGGATGTTCTTGATAGGCACCCAGCCAGCGAACTGTCGAGAGTGAGGCGCGAGCGGACAAGAAAGTGGGGCGCAGGGAGGAGAGAGAGCGAACGGCGAGAGGAGCGGCGAAGCACTGCACCTGTCTTTGTACCTGACGGCCGTAATATCAGCGTTTTATCAACACAAACGCTACGCAAATTCTGGCAGCACAAATGCCCCAAGCACGTTTCAAACGCACTGCATTGAGGCGGTGGCAAGTCACGTTCAAGTCAACGAGGAGGGGGGGGGGGGCTCTGGTTGCTAGGGGCCAGAATAAGCGCGCGTGCCCGCAGCTTTTGCTGACAGCTGCCGACGCCAAAGCGTGACATGGGGGGGGGGGAGACTCCGGTTGCTAGGGACGCACGCGCCCGCAGCTATTGCCATGGAAGAGGGCGGTGGACAGATCCCGATGGACGTCTGACATATCCCGACTAAAAATGCTTTCGCATAAAAAAATATCAATGTAAGAACGTTTATTCACCTGCGTTTTATTGCTGAAGTTTCCCGCCATAGAAAAAAATTGTTGAAGGGCTACTCACCAGGCTCTCAGAATAAAAAAAAACGAGTGCAATATTTTGTCCTGATATGTCTTGTCCTTGTTGCTCACTTTTGTGACGCATAGTTCCTGTGACGTCTATAGTATACGTGCTCTCGACTGGTCTATATATCAAATGTGATTTGTCTCCTACACTGCTTTGCCATGCAACTGCCCCAGTCTTGCAGGTATATCCTGCGGGACCAACCGATCACACTTCATTTCGTGTGTTTAGAACTGTGCAAGAGGTGTTAACAGCGAGTAGCTGATAAGCCTGAAATACTGATAGGCTCTATCACTAAATGCTGACATTGTTCTCGTGCTTTTAAAACTAAGAAGTGTGGCAGCTTGGGCTAGTTGGTATGGCGTGACGATAGTTATAGCGCGAGAACAAAACGACGACACAGACTAAGGTCCAAGGATAATGCACCGCCTGTGAGAAGGGTAGAGAAAGAAATTAGAAAACCACCCCCTCGTCATTGAACAGTGGAGAATGGCCCTTTGAGAGCGTTTTCATGCACTCCATTGCTGATAACTTCAAGTCGCCCTGCAGCACTTTTTAGCATGGTTAGAAAAGGCTGCCGGTCGGTAGTAGAAGGCCCTGATAACACGACAGCCCAACATTATAGCACAGCACGTGACCTGGATTTCGCAATTATTGACGCGTTTTGCGGAAATTCCGGCATCAGCGTTGTTGGTTATGAGCGAAAAATCTTCTATGTGACCAAAAAAATGGAGAAAGATGCGAATCAAATAAATATACAAAAGTTCTGGCTCTGACTGGAGATCGAATACGGGTTGTTTGCATCGCAAGCGGGTGCTCTATGACACAGCCTTGCCCCTCCTTGTGAATATACTGCAAAATCTCTTCATCTGCTTGGAAATGCAGAGAAAGTAAGTTTCATGCTTTACAAACACACGCGTCCTATATACATGCTTCACAATACAACAAGAAATATTGCAATAATAATGTGTGGTACAAGCGTACACTGCCATCGCGCGTCCGTGCATGGGAATAACATAACGACTTCTTTGCTGAAAAGCCGGTCACCGATGCAATAGAGAAGGCACACACCTTACTGCGCCTATTCCCTTTTCATGCAATAACTGCTTGAAGTACGCACTAGGAAAAAGATATCCCTCTTGCGTTCCAACTCTTAAAGGCAAAGCTTAAGGATCCTTCAATTTTTTTCTCGAAGTCCTCTAGAAATCATTCTCTTTTCTATATTGAAATATTGACCTGTACACAAATGGCCGCGCCGTATACCCGCATTCACGGACATTGGCTGAATTTAGCATCGCGAGCTGCACAATTACTCCTACCGCTGCTGGAGGCCGCCACGTGCGTGACTGTACACCGGGTACTCGGAAAAGTAATGCAGGGCCTATTTAGAGAAACTGTCTGCCGCTCGAAAAACTTTTTGTGATTGTGGCGTGAATGATAAGATCGTTCATCACATTGGCGGTAACGAACATGCATATGACTCATAAAAAAGAATTATAATTTTAGCTTGATGTTGAATGTTGACAATGTTGATGTTGAAATGACCGCTTGCGATACCCAACAGCAATAGGTTCAATCTACTGGTAGGAGAACAAATCCTCGCAAGTGGACTTATTTTGCTTAAAAAACATACATAGCTTGAAATTGTATTTTATGCACTTGAGGTAGCTTTAGGTTACGCTAAATACTAACTTTTGTTTGTTTCTTACGCATTCAAATGGCGCCAGGTGGCGCTGCCAGCGATGCGGTTTGTTCACTTGCCTGCATGCCTGCCTGCATGCAAACGGCGGAGAAACGCGAGCACGACGCCCACCGCCGCTCATAAGAACAACAAAAATGTGTCTGAACGGTTTAAACGACCACCAAAGTATTATTGTGAAGCCTGCAAAAACTGCACGCGGTTTCAGTTTTTCACTTTCACCGGCAGTACAATTGCTGTCGCCGTCACCGACCAGACTTGTGATCATTTACCCGACCGATAGAAGGAGACCAAACGCAGATAAAAAAACTTTATTTTAAAAGTTTCTACACACTTTCTAGACAAACTGCTGCATGGTTAGACAGTTCAGATGATAGGCTTTTTATTGCGACACAAAACAGAAAATCAGTGAAGGACGGTAGACAGTCGCTTAAAGGATGAGTCACTTACCAGCGGTGCAAGCTGTCCCTGCTTCATAATGTCGTTGATTTGCTTGCCCCGGTCACTGCCAGACGCCACTTCAGCCCGCAGGAGGTCACCCGACGAGATGTGTGTGAAGCCGTACTTCGCCACTATCTTGTCGCACTGTGTGCCCTTGCCGGATCCGGGTCCCCCTGCGCACCCCGGTACGCATTTAGCGACACTAGTATAGACAATTTTATGTAAAACACACGGTTGCCGCTCCCATGGGCGGTTAAGCAAATGTTTTGTTATTTTGAATATTGCGGCACAAGTTAAAATGGTTATGACACATCGAGTGTGCCAACGCAATCATTTTATACGTATGCGTCTACCATAGCACAAAGTGTGCCACTGTCGGTTTATTCAATGAAGACACAAAACAAGGTTTTGCATGCTCTCCTTCTCCTTTGGGATGGGATTGGTGGAGAGGGTACGAAGCATATATACACAAATTCAAAGGAAATCAGTCTTGAAAAAGACTAGTCCACATCTCAAATTGTCAGCTCTTGCAACCATTCCCTGTTTGCAAATTTTTCAATTACACTTGCAGTAGGCACTCTGGGATAGTTCTAAATGGTCATTTACTCGTTTCCTTATGACACGGTAGTGCTGTGTATCAAGGATTGAAGGTACACTAGCAATTGAAAAGGTGATGCGTATGGGGCTCGTTTATGCGATCGACATCTGCACTTGACAGTGAACCTCAAGCGTACTCCAATTTTTTTCCTAACGTCACGTCAACTATGGTATCGGCTGTCCATGTTAGTTCTTTGATTCCCTCTGGTATTGGACAGTTCGGTCCTAAAGTGATTCAGGCTGTGCGCGACACGCCTTAGTGGAAGACTCTGGATAATCTTGACTACCTCAGGCTCTTTCACTGAAATGACACCGCGCAACAGTCTATCACTTTGACATCATCCAAATGTCGTCCCAGTGGCCGAGGCCAAGCACGCGACTTTCGGATTAAAAGTCGAACATTGTAACCGGGCAGTCAGCCACCGCGGAAGTAACATCTCCTCTGCTATCTGCCTATCATTGTTGATAAAGGCAACAATGCAAAAATTCTCCCTTACATTGATTTCGGTGCAAGTTTAAAACTACTACTCACCCGAGAGTCAGGACACCGAAAGGGTTCATGCATATCACCTCTCATAACTCGTAATGAAAGCTACAGGTACACTTGTAGCGTTTGCGTGGCAGCAGACCCGCAAGGAGCGGCTCCGTAACCAGCAACGGCGGTCGCAATTCGATGGAAATGAAAGGTTAAAGGTCCGTGTACCGTGAGATGAAAGTGCACATTAATATACACCAGATGGTTTCAATATGTGTAACCCTTCATTACACCGTCTTTCATAGTCTGAGTTGCTTTGGGTTGTTCAACTTCACTAGCAAAGGCAAACCTTTAGGTATACAGTCTCTTTCCTGCAGAGTCTTCAGGCAATGGAATGCGTCAACTCGGTAGTCAAATGAGATTTCGGCCAGCGCATTTCTAAAATTACTGAATTGCCTTGTGATAATTTTTTCTCTGCATTAGCATTGTTATCAAATTCAGCAAGGTTTGTTATATTTTTTATTCTAGCTATTTCCCCATCAAATGTCTTTGTGGATGTGATGAATCACAGCGACTTTTTTCCCCAAATATATTGCTTTGTGTATATAGGCTTCATTACTGTGACAACCTTTTGGGGCTCAGGGTATTATTAAACGAAATAGGACGCACTGGAAGCTAAGTGATTCCCAGGCAGTAAAAACGTATCCAGAAACCCAACTCTGCTATGCCTCAATGATATTCTGATTTTGATGCATAATACCTAAAAATTTGAGAAACACATGGTACAGTAACGTCCACAAACACCGCCTACTCTTCGCCTACTCTTAGCGACTCACGTGCAGAGTTATAATACATGCATAAACGATCTCCATTAGAAACCTTGGACTAATTGTTATGGTTTCAAACTACACATACACTTCCGCGTTCCTCGTTCACCAGAACGAAGACATCGCCACACGGAGGTTGATCTGAAACATGAGGATGCCTGAGCGTCGTCTTCAAGAGTAGAACGCTATAGCGTAATCTGACCCTGTTCACGTCGTCTTCTCGTTTACAGGCCAGACTTCATTTCTGAGTGAACATCTCAATGATACCGCAAGGAAATGAATGCCTGTCCACGTAACACTGCCTATTGTGGACTCTCTTTGAGTGTATGCATACTGCCGGAGCATTCGAGTGCGCACTACACCACGAGTCATCATATTGTGAATCAGCGAAGTAGTAACCACTACGCGTCAACGAGGCAATATAAACGCAGGCGCACACCTTGTTGATGACGTTCCCGATTAATTACACGTGAACACTTTCCAACGGGTGGACTTTTTATCTTAGCGGATTTCACATGGCATAGCACTTCGTGCAATTTTACCCATTTTTATGACTATCGCTGGGGCTGACAAGGGGTCGGCGTTCTTTTTGATGTTCAAAGAAGTCGCCCACCAGTCAGCGGCCTATGTTCGCCATGTATTGTTCCCCCCCCCCCCCCCCTGGCCGGAGGATGAGGCGTCTTGCCAGCACGACGCCTTATGCAGTTCGGGAGACGACTACAAGTGCAGCATCTTCCTTAGAAGATGACGGCGGCAGTGACCGCAAGTCGCCCAGCTAATTAAGTGGGCAGTTTGGCAGACCATTTTAAGCTTGTTTACGGGAGCCCTTTTGATAGATGCTGTCATGAGCTTCAGAGCCCTCGTCCAGCGGCCCACATCGACGAGGAAGAGCCACGTTTGTGCCACATGGCCATGCAGAGACCACGCTTCAATAATAGACGTTCACGCGGGCCGTGCATTCCCATCACACTCGCCGGTTATGTGTGACCCGTGATTGCACAGTTTCATCTGTATGCATTCCCCGATCTAGGAATCTGGGGAGAACACACACTCTTAAAAAAGTTAGTAAAAAGGTAGCAACTTCAAGCAAACAGGGAGTAACTGCAGCGCTTACTACCTTTTTTCAACCTGTTTACTACCTACGTTAGTAAACAGTTACTAGATGAAGCCATTACTGACTTTTTACGACCTGGTTACTATCTCTATTAGTAAATAGTTAGTAACTGCAATGAAAGATGTAACTGCATCCGTTACTACCTGTCTTGCTCCTTTACTACTTTTTTGCTATCTGGCTGCTGACTATTTAATTTAAAACATTGTGTGATTCTGATTCTGATAATTTATGAGAGGAATCGTCTCGACGTATCATCATTAAACGGAAAGATGACGCGGGAGAGACCCATACATAAAGAAAAAAATTCGTTTTATATTACGCAACCGAGATATGTAAACGTCTTTCTGATATTGTCGAAACGAAGAAGTACAAGTTAAACCATAAGCAAGTGCTACACGCGTTGTAGTAGACAATTACAGCAAACAGTAAATTACAGAAAATTAACAATACCGGCGGATCAAAATAACAAGACGGTCACAATTATTCCGGAGGATAGTCACAATTATTTCCCTGCGGCGTGTCTCCAAATATTATCGTCGTTTTCGTACGTCAAACCCCCAAAACGGTTATTACCTTTTAACCGCTGATATATTAGCTGTGTGAAGCATTCATATGCACTAATACTATGTTAATAAGTACGGTACCTTGCTTCGGCCACTGAATAATGCCTTTTTTGTGGCTCTTCTATAATAAATAGATATAACATATTTTTTTTTCTTTAAGAGTAAAGCTGATTGAAAGTATTGTGCTACGTCCCCAAGCACACGTAGTCAGGTAGTATGATATAGTGCTCCAGATTCACATTTGCCATAATTCATCCAGAAAGTCAAGTGCTTCCCCTTGCCAGATATGCATGTGCAAAGTAGGGGCTATATATACCCCACAGGTACTTCATACTGTGGCGTAAAAAGATAGCGAACTTCTTTGGTTTATGTATTCATCGCGTTCATTGCACACCGCGCAAGATTACCCGAAGTTGTGTAGTAATTAGACATTAATTGACCAACATTAGCAATGAAGAAAAACTATGCCAAAATAAATGAACAGGGTAGTATCGGTCGCTACTTTTTTTCAAACCTTTAAAAGTTACTACCCATGGGTGGTAACGGCTTGGGTAGTGACAATTTCTAAATGCTGGTAGCAACAGCAAAGGTGGAAACTTTTACCATCCTCGTCGTTACTAACTGCTCTTACTACCAGGGTTGTAACATATGTGACAAACTGTTACTACCCCAAAGTTAGCAATTACTACTACCTTTTTTCTAAGGGTATACCCTTTATAATGAGCCTCCCCAGGCTCATTTGGAGTGCTTTTTTGAGTGGAGAGCTCGCCATGTACGAAGAATGCCACTATGTAACTAAACTTTCTTATTGACATCTCTCTAATGCAAACAAACGTCTGTTCTCTGTTTTACCATACAAGCATTGCTCCTTGTCGTAATGGACGAGTCCGATTGGGTGGCCAGCTACTAATGACGAGATCCACCGGGCCCGAGTCGCAAGAACTGGTTGACAGCCGTGGGATCGAGCTCATCGAACAGAAGGCAATGCTGAGACTTGCGGCCTGGAGAACCTAGCGTCATACGAAAGTTCTTCGTGGCATCACTGACAATACTGGAAAGAACGCGTCCGAATTCACGACTGCACAGGGTGAGGGCGCTGCTTTTCTTTGCTGAGATATCACCAGGCTTTGCGTAGGATTTGTAAACAAAGCACTGATTTGGTGCTTTGATAGTATTAATAGTACGTCAAAGTTCTTTAGTTAAGAGTTAGCAGCACCAAGGACAGCCATGAATTTGAAGGTACTAAAAAGCCAGAGTTGTTCAAGTTGGTTCGAGAGCTGGGACTGCAAATTGCCGAGACAAAAAGAAAGCCGGAGATTATAGACGCTATCGAGTGGACCATGGCAGATGACGAGGAGCTCAGCAAATGCTCAGAGGACATTAAGCAAAGAAAAGAGGAGCAGAGACTTCGTGAGCAAAAAGAGGAAAAAGAAAGAGAACGTATCGATGGTATGGAAATGAAATGCCTAGAGGTTGAACTAGCAAAGGCTCAATCAACGAACGGAGCTAGCCCAGTGGCACGAGAAAGAGAGCGCCGAATGACAGATTTGATGACATCCTACGCGGCAGGAGGGGACATTGGTCTTTTTCTGGTGCACTTTGAGCACGCGTGCGAGAGGGAAAATTTTGCGAAAGACACGTGGCCACAGCGCTTGCTTACGCTGCTGCCGTGTGAAGTAGATGACATTATAGCCCGCATGGGGAAAGAAGACGTAGACGACTACGACAGAGTCAAAGCGAGTCTGCTCAAAAAGTACAGACTGTCAGCGGAAGCGTTCCGGCGAAAATTTCGTGAGATCGAGAAATCAAGAAACTAGCCATACCCAGAGTTTGCGTACACCTCAAAGTTAAATATGTAGGAACGGCTTAGAGAGGATGGCGCGCTTGGCGATGCAGAAAAGACTCTGCAGTGCTTTGAGTGAAAGCAGTTCTTTCGGCGTCTACCCGAAAACATTAAATACTGGGTTCAGGATAGGCAAGGAGTAGATACTATCACGAGAGTGGCAGAGCTCGCAGAGGAGTACGTAAATCGCCGTGCTCTCGAAGGCAAGGATGTCCCTAGGAGGGAAATGAGTAAATATCGTGCCGACAAGCCTCCGCGATGGGTATAGTCGAGTCGGTATATGCTGAAGGAGGGGTTAGACTCCAAAGGAAGTGGTGACGAGAACAAGCGAAACGAAGAAGCACCAGAGAAAAGGGTCGAGGGGCAGCGAAAAAAGGCGTTCGAGGCCAAGAAGCCGATAGTTTGCTACAACTGCCAACAGACATTTATCTAGGCTGTAAGAACCCGAAAGTTGTGTTAATGTCGCTCTGTAGTGACGACGAAAGCATAAAATTTCTAGAACCATACATCCAAGACCTAGTCATGAATGACCAACTATGCCGCGTGGATGCAGTGCACCCATCTTATGTCGAGGAAAGTCAGTTTACAGAAGAATGTGCGTGGATAAGACAAGCAGTAGAGACTAACAGTTCATGTCTCCCAGTAGCGAGAGTCCGCATCGAATGCCCTTTCGGAGTTCTAGACACTGAAGCTGCCGTTGCGGCACATCTTCCAGTGCAGTACCCGTATTCGGTTTCTAATAAGTCAGAGTAATAGCGGCGACAAATAATAATTGGCTTCAGTGAGAGCATCGTACAGGCCCTAACTCGCTCCAAAGCAAGGGAGCTTTGCAGCTGAGGCAGTTTGTAAAAATCTGGTGTCAGAGAAAACAGCTTTAGCGGAGCCTTCTTTACCTGGCACCAAACCGGACAGCCCAATAAGGGAATCTGAAAACACACCATCTAAAGAAAGATGCAGGAAACCGGATGAACCTGAAGCATCTCGAGAAGCAGAATCTATCATAAAGTTGTTAAACGTAAGTCATACAGAACTGATAGCGGAACAGGAAAATGACTCCACTCTTCGTAACCTAACGCCAGACGCGAAGGAAGGGGTGGCTAAGCAGAATATTCAGTTCACCAAGAAGGGAGGCGCCCTGTACAGAAAGTACACGAGTCAAAAAGGGGTACGGTTTAATGAACTAGTCATACGGTATCCTTTCCGCTAGGAGCTGTTGCACCTGGTCCACGGAGGTGTGTCGTCAGGGTACCTCGGCACCACAAAAAAAAATAATGTTTGTTACGAGAGTTGTTTTACTGGCCCGGATGCTTTTGGCTGGTGGAGGGAGGCATTCGTAAGAAGCTGTGGCACGTGCCAACGCGTTGGCAAGCCAGGGGATAAGGAAAAAGCTCCTATGAAGCTGGTCCCTATTATAACAGAACCGTTTCGCAGGCTAGATATAGATACAGTGAGTCCGCATCCTCCAACGCAGTTCGGGTATCGGCATATACTCACAGAGCTCTGCCCAGCCACGAAATTGCCGGAAGCGGTACCATTAAAGGAGCTCAGCTCGGAGGAGATAGGTAAAGCGCTTTTATCATCTTTGCGCGTGTAGACTTCCCCGCAGAAATTCAGTCAAACCAGGGATATCTCTTTACAAGTTCACTGACCTCGACATTTCTAAAAAATGTGGCGTTAAAATCATCCAAACTTCAGTGTACCACCCTAAGTCAAATGCCGGTACATTCAGTCATGAAACGGCTGCAGTGAGCCCTTTGTCATGAGCACAAAGAGGATTGGGAGGCTTGCTTGCCCGCAGCTACATTCGCGGTTCGGATTGCTCCTCACGAATCAACAGGGCCTTCACCTGCGCAGCTTGTTTACGGACGTACTTTTCGGTCCCCACTTCGCATTATAGGAGAATCTTGGGAGGGCCGGGCGGACGACCCTTCGGTTGTAGCATACGTGCTTGAGCTGTTGGACCGACTTCACGCACCTAAAGAACTAGCGGAGCAGGAAATGCGCAGAGCTCAAAGCAACGCTGAGCGCCATTATGACAAAACAGCCCGGACGCGAAGATTTCGGGTACGGTAAAAAATAATGATACTGAAGTCCTCACTGAAAAATAAACTACAGGCCAAGTGGGAGAGACCTGTTGAAATAATTCAGAAATTGTCAAACACCAATTACTTAGTTACTGGGCCAGGAAATCATAAAACGCAACAGGTGTACCACACTAATTTGCTCAAACCGTACCAGCAGAGGCAAGCTGCTGTAAACGTGTGGCTCAATCAACCGGAAGAAATGCCTATTGATTTACCGGAGTTAACGACAGAGAACAAAGACATTGGCAGTACTATTAGTAACCTGGTGTAGCAGGCGGAGTTGGAGCCAAATCAGAAAGCGGAACTGAAAAAACTATTGTTTAACTTTAAAGAAACATTTTCTGACACACCCGGCAGAACCACAGTCCTAGTTCATGATATTGAGCTGACATCGTTAGATCTAATACGTTTGAAAGCTTACCGTGTTTCACTTAGGCAACGGGAAATAATGGCCGCGGAGATAACCCGAATGTTCGAGCTAGAAGTGATTGAGCCAGGGAGAGTGATCATACCTCGCCTCTGATCTTGGTTGAGGTCTCAGGGAAGGAGCCCCGGCCGTGTATTGACTACCGAAGGCTCAACTCAATTACAAAGGACCAAACCTATCCAACTCCTCATATCGAGGAAAGCCTTGAGCAAGTCAGCAGTACCAATTTTGTCTCGACCTCGGATTTATACAGGGGTACTGGCAGGTGCTTCTAACTGAGAGGGCTGGTAGGCTTGCGGTGTCTATGTCCCCAATGAGAACCTTCCGGCCGAAGGTCTTCAGTTTTGGAATAAAGAATGGCCCCTATTGTTTTTCTGGGCTAATTGACAAAGTGCTACAGGGTTTAGAGGACTTTGTCCTCCCGTACCTAGGTGACATTGCTATTTGTCTTCATCCTGGGTAGCCCACATGAAACACTTGTGAGCTGTGCTATGTCGTCTGCGTGAGGCCGGCCTAACTGTAAAGGTTGCGAAATGCCAATTGGGGCGCACTGAGGTAGCTTATCTAGTACATCTAATGTTCAAGGCTACCGCCGGCTGTCAGAAGTGAAGCTGGCTGCAATAGATAACTTACCCCAATCACGAACCAAGAAGGACATTCGATCGTTTCTTGGTTTGGCCGGCTATTACCAAAGGTATATCCCGCGTTACTCTGACCTTGCAAGTTCCTTGACTGACGCTCTTAGAAAGACTGAACCCCAGATCGTACAAAGGGATGGGGCCAAGGAACATGCATTTTTTACGCTAAGAAGGCACTGACGAGTAAGCCAGTGTTGAGCACACCTGACTACTCTAAGCCATTCATTCAGTGTAACACAAGTGACCGGGGTATGGGTGTCGTGCTTTGTCAAAGGGGAGAGAACGACCAAGAACACCTTGTACTGTATGCCAGTAGAAAGCTTTCAGTTCTTGAAGAAGCCTACAGTGCGTCCGAAAAGTAATGTGTCTGCGTTATTTGGGCTGTGCAGAAGCTAGCCTGCGACATCGCCAGTCCCAGGTCCACAATAGAGACTGACCACTGCCCCCTCACATGGCTACAGTTCATGTCATGAAAATAGCCGTCTCCTGCGCTATAGGGCTTAGCTCTTCAACACTACACTTCTGATATTCATTACAAGAAGGGTAAGCTCAACGGCAACGCAGATGGTCCGAGTCGTTGCCCCTAGTGCCCCGAAGGCTTCAAAACAATTTTCTGCTTTTTGTTTTCGATTTAAGGCCTACAAACTTTTCTGTGTTTATCCAATATTCTTTCAAGTGTTTTGTTAAAGCTTCAAGAGTGTCTGATTTGGTTTTGCTACATGGAGGGGACCACAGGAATAAAGTTAAGGTAGAGGGAAATGACTTTCACAGGTGGAGCTAAGTCTCGTCATTCTTGGTAGGGAATTGCCGTGTGTTCGCTTGTTTGTGGGTGGCTTTCGGCGTAGTTTCCACAGCCTCATATGGGGTGTGCGGAAACTATGATGGAGTGGGTCACCTCATCCCAGCGAGCAACACTCTATCGGTCCATGATCATCGGATCCAGTGTTCGGGACAAGAGTATATAATAAAGGAAGAGCCGGCAAGCTGCAATACAGATCCCGCTGCACAGTACTTGCTGGCCACTGCCCCTCGGGACCTTCTTTCCCCAGCGGAAAAGCTGTTATGACCGGCGCCGGGGCTGACAAGGAATCGGCGTTCCTTTTGATGTTCAAACAAGTCACCGAGCAGTCAGCGGCCTGTGTCCGCCATGTATTCATAGTTCCTCCTTGCCTTTGGGCGAGGCGTCTTGCCGCTACGGTGCCGTAAGCAGTTCGGGAGACGATCACAAGTACAGCATCTTCCTTAGAAGATGACGGTGGCAGCGGCCGCAAATCGCCCCGCTAATTAAGCGGGCGGTTCGGCCGACCATTTTAAGCTTGTTTACGGCAGCCCTTTTGATGAATGCTGTCATGAGCTTCAGGCCCCTCGCTCAGCGGCACACATTGACGAGGAAGAGCCACGTGTGTGCCACATTGCCATGCAGAGACCACGCTTCAATATTTCACGTTCACGTGGGCCGTACATGCCCGTCACCCTCGCTGGTTATGTGTGATCCGGGATTGATTGATTGATTGATATGTGGGGTTTAACGTCCCAAAACCACCATATGATTATGAGAGACGCCGTAGTGGAGGGCTCCGGAAATTTCGACCACCTGGGGTTCTTTAACGTGCACCCAAATCTGAGCACACGGGCCTACAACATTTCCGCCTCCATTGGAAATGCAGCCGCCGCAGCCGGGATCCAAACCCGCGATCTGCGGGTCAGCAGCCGAGTACCTTAGCCACTAGACCACCACGGCGGGGCGTGTGATCCGGGATTGGACAGTGCCATCTGTACGCATTTCCCGATCTAGGGATCTGAGGAGAACATATCCTTTATAATGAGCCCCCCCCCCCCCCCCGGCTCATTCGGGGTGCTTTTTCGAATGGAGAGCTCGCCATGTACGAAGAACTCCATTATGTAACTAAACTTTCTTATTGACCTCTCTCTAATGTAAATAAACGTCTGTTGTCTGTTTTCCCATACAAACACTGCTCCTCGTTGTAAGGGACAAGTCCGATGGTGTGGCCAGCTACCAACGACGAGACCCACAGGACCCGAGTCGCAACACCATCTGCCACGGAATGCTACTCTTTTTAACAAGACCGATTCCTCTATACGACTTATGCCTAGCGTTTTTAGAAGTGATTTCAAGCACTGATGTTGATATGTGACAACACTTGACTCTATCACACAGATTGAATGGGTTCTATTCCTACTTGTACTAAGGATTGTAACTCTTTATTTTCGTATATCTTGATTTTTTGCTCACAACCAACAACGCCATTAGAAAAAATTCTGTGACATGGACTCTCCAATACAAAGGCGTTAAAACACTGCTTTCTTACGCATTAGCTCTATGTAATGGACACTTAACTGCAACAACGTGTCACTGAAGCAAACTACCAATTTTCGCATCTTACCAAAGACGAACACGACTGGCACTTTGACGTCCAGTGGCCCTTCCATTGGAGCAGCTGCTGCTGCTGTTGT
Source organism: Rhipicephalus annulatus (assembly GCA_013436015.1). Lineage (NCBI taxonomy): Eukaryota > Metazoa > Arthropoda > Arachnida > Ixodida > Ixodidae > Rhipicephalus > Rhipicephalus annulatus. Next base: position 283,350 of record WOVY01003812.1, read on the forward strand.
TGGTGGTTTTGTTGGTATTGCGAGTGCACCCGTTGCTGGCAGCCTTGTTGGTGTTGCACCCGGTGCTGGCGGTCTTGTTGGCGTTGCACCCGGTGCTGGCGGTCTTGTTGGTGTTGCACCCGGTGCTGGCGGTCTTGTTGGTGTTGTCCCCAGTGCTGCTGGTCTTGTTGGGGTAGTCCCTGGTGCTGCTGGTCTTGTTGGTCTTGCACCAGGTGCTACTGGTCTTGTTGGTGTTGCAACACGTGCTACTGGTCTTGTTGGTGTTGCACCACGCGCTACTGGTCTTGTTGGTGTTGCACCACGCGCTACTGGTCTTGTTGGTGTTGCACCAGGTGCTACTGGTCTTGTTGGTGTTGCACCAGGTGCTACTAGTCTTGTTGGTGTTGCACCAGGTGCTACTAGTCTTGTTGGTGTTGCAACACGTGCTATTGGTCTTGTTGGTGTTGCACCGGGTGCTGCTGGTCTTGTTGGTGTTGCACCAGGAGCTGTTGGTCTTGTTGGTGTTGCTGGTGCTCCAGGTGCTGCTGGTTTTGTTGGTGTGACTGGTGCTGGTGCTCCTGGACCTGCAGGTGCACCTGGTGTGGGAGGTTTTTGGCCTGTTGCAGGTGCTCCTAATACTGCAGGTTTTGCAGATTCGGCGGCTCCTGGTGCTGCGACAGCAACAGGCTGGGCCTGGGAGGCGAAATGCAAGAGATCGCGAAACCAACTTCTTACTGAGTGCCAGATGCAGCTGTGGGCATGAAAATGACGAACTGGTTGGAAGTAACCAGTGTGACATGCACTACCCCAAAAGAATAGCTTAATACGTTACTCATTACACTAACAAAAAGAACGCATTACCGCCCTACATAGCCGGCAAAAGAAGTAATGCGTTAGCGCTACCGAAGAAATTAACAGATGTTACTTCTGCCATTACTCCACGGTCACATCTTTCCATCTACTTTGCGCCGTCGTTCTAGAAATAAGAACAAGTGAATAAATTTAATATTTATATTTCACAAAAATAGTCTGGCGAAAACACCAATTTCAACTGAATTACAAATATAATTAAAGACTATTGCGCAGATGTGTGGGACTCTAGTAATAATAAAGTAGCCTAATGTTTACAGCAGCATTGCGCACGATGGCTTATAAAGTCAGGTCACACATTTAAGAAATTGTCGACATAATAGTAAACAGAAAATGATGTTTCCTAAAAGCTATTCGGAAAGAAAAAAAAACTGCTGACAACTCAACAAGTATGAAGTAATTATGAGTGTGCGTCTACTAGTGTTAAAAAATGTTCGCGGATATTCTAGGAATAAAGAAATCCTTAAAATGCATATTTCTGAAAAAGCGTTTGCAGCGTAAATAATGTTTGGCACTGTAACCTATACTATTTCCGCGAAATTTGCGAGTTCGTATGAGAAGGCGCTCAAGGTCAGCCTTTCTCGTTCAGGAATTCAACAACTATAAACATATACACACCGTTCGAATCAGGTAGAAGCAAATTTCATTTTCACCACAGAACTGACAAACTGCGCTATAGTATTGCAGGGACAGCTTTCTGACCATTACAACTCCAACAATTTCAGCAAAAATTAATTCCTCGCTTTGTAGTAAATTCGTTCGCAGCTATACGGTAAATATGCGCTTGGTGGACGTATTTAATGGTGCTCCTATTGGCATCTGGCAAGCTGATAGCGATTCGCTGCTGCAATATATGGATAGCCTAGAGAATGCAGCGCCTACGAGACGTTGGCTCTTGGTATAATGAAAAAAAAGTGACGAATAACGTGACTCCTGACGTCACCGAAATGTGTTAACCTATGTTAGCCGTTACATTCACGAATTAGTAACAAGTACATCACTAAAGTACCAAAACAAGCAGGGCGTTCCAGTAACGGCATTACAAGTAACCCGTTACTGCAAAAATATTGAGTAACAACGAAATTCCGGCTCACCATGTCTATCGAACACAAGTGTAGTGCTCGTTCAGACAAAAAAAAACGCCGACATACAAACGTTGCTCCTCGTCAAACATGCACTATGCCTTACGCTGAGAGAAAATTCCCAGCGAAAGGCTAGAGGCGCCTCTAGATGGTAATTGAAAACTGCACGCGCAATGTCAGCAGAATGCCTAAGCGTGCGCACCACGCTTGCCGTATACTGTCAGAGGTAATCGAAGAATAGACATGACGTCAGGCATCAGCCTTTATACGGAGAGTCGAACCAGCGGGCTAGCCTGATGATCCAGAGACAGTGTAAACACCCGTATCAATTCATTAAAACTTTTTTTCTTTCTTGCACGAAGTCATTCAACTTGAGGCTTTTAACAATATTATTCATTGTATTGGTATAACGTCCCAAAACCACCATATGATGAGAAACGCGCTCTTTAAGGACTCCGAAAATTCTGACCACCTGGGGTTCTCTAACGTGCACTTCAATCTAAGCACACAAGCCTCAAGCTTTTTCGTCTCCATCAAAAAAAAATGCGGCTGTCACGGCCGGAATTAGATCTCGCGACATGCGGGTCAGCACTTCAGTGCCTTATACTCCTGTCACACGGCTAACCCAATGCAAGTTACAGCGAATGTCATTCGTTTGTATTGTCCCTTGTTTGCTATCACACGGGAAACTAATGTCATTTGACGAAAATGGCATTTTCGGTCGAATGAGTTCCCGATCAATATGATTCAATTTTGGACCAAATGAGTAGCCTTGACGCCAGGGACTTTTCAGAATATGGTTGCTAATTTATGTATACCTCACTTTTATAGATTGTAAATATCATTTTCAATAGATCAACTTAATATTGGTTTGATCACATAATAGCACGCGTGAAAGTTTCTGAAAAAAGAAGCTACTATCCACTACAGTGGCTAAACGCTGGCCATGATTCATTTGTGCGCTGTTTTTGTTGCCTGTACGGTAGATTTCGATTGCCCGATTGCACTTCTGGACGGGAACCACACGAAATCACTTCACCGTCTCATTTCTGTAGTCGGGAATTCATTCATGCACCCCACTTCGGTTCACTGTACTCACGCCTGGTCATATAGTCGGCCATTTTGATTCTCGAGTGTGTCGTGCAGCTGTGTAAAACGACCGCGTTTACATTCTATGAGCACCTTGTTTCCCACAAAAAATACTTTAGTGTATACACGCATGTCATGTGCAAGTTTTATTAGATTTTTATTTTTCCCAAAGCCACAGTTCAGGAGGGCTAAGGTAATGGTCATCATTCCGAAAATTACATTTGTTCCTTCTTGTGGTGACAGCACGCAGGTAAATTGGCATTTGGTCCACCTAATATCATTCGTTGTAAATGACAATAGATTTGCCTTGTTGCAGGGGCATTAGCCACCAGACCATCGTGGCGGGTATTTGAAGCTTCTACAGAAATTATGTTCCACGCGTGAGCAAAAGCTGGTGGGTGCGTCTTACTATCATTTCCATCTACAGTACACGTGTGAGTCTGGCTCATGCACTTCCTATATACACTGGCACCTTATCATCGTTTCTCTCCTCGTTTCCTCGCTTTCAGTTTGCGTTGCAACTTTTTCGTTAAGCTTTGCACCAACTCGCCCTACACCCGTCGCGGAGGTGTACGGGAAATGGTGCCCGATATCCAGGCCGCGGCGGCCACATTTATGATGGATGCAAAAATGCTTGAAATTTAGGCCCACATTCCAGAGCCGCCTAGGAGGTAGAAATTTTTGAGGTTTTATACTGCAACGTCTCTCAATCTTATTGTTGTTTTCGGACGTTAAACCCCGACAATTACTATGAATCAGCCCGACAGTATACAAATTGTTAAAGAAATCGACGTGCAATTTTATAGGGTACCTGCTCTCGTTTGCTGAACGGAAAGCTTATCGCTCAGAGCATCTAATGACGGAATAGTAGCATGGAAAGCGCAATGAAACATTTGCAATAATTTTTTTATCTGTGGCAAATATGAAGTCGTATACACATGTGACCACAACACCTGCTCCAAACAGTGAGCGCGACAGCAGTTTTTGTTCGAGCACAGTGGTTTACTGCCCATGTATACACTCGGCACTGCGGCTCGACATTGTTCACTGACTGCTGCGAAGGCAGTCTTCTTATTGTGTAACATCTTTAAACTCGTAAGCAGCACTGAATAGAGCTTGGGTGGATAATCACATACCTGGGGCACTATGCAGGATCGGCCGAGTATCGCCCGAGTTAGCGAAACTCGGGATCTTCACGAGCTCTGGCGACACCCCCTTATGAACGAGCCAACAGTACGAAAAAGTCAAATTCACCCCTTAGCACGCTTCGTTTCACTGGCTACGATAGAACAAGTCATCGCGTTAAGGACGGTCGACTAAGTGTTTTTAAAAGTTTTTAAATCGACGTGTTTTTAAACCAGATGCACCTTATTTCCTTTGTTTGTCGTTCGACTGAGTGCAAAAGTGCACCCATAAAATAAAAGCGTAAGAAACATTTCGTGATAGTATTTTTAGAGTCACTGGGTGTTTCATTTATTTTTGAAGCTTTTAATGCCTGCACTAAGTCTGTTAATCAGCACGATTGCCTCCGAGATGAGTACCGGCCGAGCGTCTTACAACAACGCAACTGCAACTAAACCTGATGCTACATGTTAATCATCACGGCCAGCATATACACTGTCGTTCTTTATGAAAGGGAACACGCGAACGAAAAACCTGCGCTCTGTGGCGGCTACCTACAGCACCATAAACCGGCAAGTGAAGAAAGCACTTTCGCCGCTTTGGCGTCATCTATAACCAAGCAAGGTAACGAGTCATTGGTGGTAGACAAGTGCTGCTAGATTACGTTCCCTCGTGGCTCGCGCGGCGAGCGATAGCGGGGTATTACTTCAGCTTACGGCGTGGTCACGCCTGCAGCTTGCACTGCAGGCGAGAGCAAAGAGTGCAATCTAGCAGAGCTTTTCTACTGGCCATAACTTGTTTTTGGCAACAGATGACGCTGAAAGCGAACGTGTTTCCTTTTGCTGTCGGTTGATGGTGCTGTAGTCAGCCGCTGCAGAGCGCAGGCCACGCATTCACGTGTTCCCTTTCATAAAGGACGACAGTGTACATTCTAGTGCGCTGCTCGGCCGGCGCGCGTCGTCTTTCTTGTCATCGCCAGCTAGCACTCGAGCATGTGCGGCCAGATAATTAGCTATATGATGGGTGAAGCTCCTAAAGTCGTGGATCTGTCCCTCCTAGCACGTGGTACGTGACTGCCTAGTTCAATGACTCACTCAGTAGGTGTGGACAGACAGACAGACAGACAGACAGACAGACAGACAGACAGACAGACAGACAGACAGACAGACAGACAGACAGACAGGCAGGCAGGCAGACAGGCAGGCAGGCAGGCAGGCAGACAGGCAGACAGACAGACAGACAGACAGACAGACAGGCAGGCAGGCAGGCAGGCAGGCAGGCAGGCAGACGATTCACAGTTTATACCGATAAACTCTCCGAAGCTTCGCCGCACTCATCATCATTCCCTCTATGCATATGCTGTCATTTTTTGGCTGTATGGTATACTTAAATAGTTATGCCAAGACATGCTATGGCCAAGCTAATTATGCCAAGTCATGGTAAGGCTGAGGTAGTTACGCCACATCTTACGAACATGCTATTAAAGTTATGTAAAGGTAGAGTCGGGCTAACTAAAGTATGCTAGTTGATGAGCTAACTAAACTATGCCACTTAACGCAACGTTGATCATGAGGACGCTAAGTAAAACTATGTTGATTAGCCCTTGCTAATATAATGCCAATTAGTGTCCTGCTGATTAGGATTATGTTTAATAGCTCGATATTGATTGTGGCGTCAGTAATTACGCCCAAGGTAATTGTCTTTCAATTAAAGCCTCATCGATGATGACAAGACCGCTTAGTATAATGGTAGTTAGGCCTCAGCCAAATGGTACAAGCAAAATTAAGACAGAACTGATGTCTTCACATCGAAGCCGAGCATGCACATAAGTAGACAACCAACTTAAAAAGCTGCGAGAAGCTAGGTTATCACAAACTCCTCTATGTCTTCAGCCTTGCACAAGTAGTGTAAGCTCAGCAAACTATTTTATATGCAAAGAAGCCGCCGCTTAGGGTTCACCGCATCAAACGCTTGACAGTCACACCAGCACCATCACAGTCGGGAGTTGAACGCGGGAACTACTGAGAATCAACGAGTTGGTATCCGAGTTCACGCGTCCATCAGTTTGATCGAGAAATGCCCGCGGCGAAGATCGGGTACACCCACCACTTTTGCTCATGCCGAGGTGCAGTACTCACGTCGAGCGGCACGCATAATCTATCAGCTTTATCGCACAGACTATGCACACACGCACGCAGAAGTAAAAGTGATATCACCACGCGGCTACGATGTTTCACATTCAATTTCAACGCCCTCATGGCTTATTGAATCACAGCCGCGATGCCGAAAAGATGCGAGCGCCCCTGGGGACCACCTGTCCTCATATTTTTCTGCAATACTTGATGGAAACAAAATGAGCAGCACGAGAGTGCTGCGTGTGCACGTTCGCTGCATTCGATAGTAGAAATTTCCATGCTGCAGATGGAATGAGAGAACCTGTGTGAAAAAGGAGAGATGCCCACGAACACGCCTGTGGGAAACGCGTGTTCAGTTGGCAAAAAGACAGCACGACAATCACGCTTACGTCGCTGCACTGCTGAAATGTTGAGCGAGTGGCGGTGCTGACGTGCTCGCACGCAGTGTTTCTTTGATAACAACCGAAAATGTCCCACATGCGTTTCCAACGCCACGCGCATTCATGCAGCCATTTTTATCAACGCTGCTATCACGCGCTCCACAGTAGGGAGTTTCACCCCCCTATTCTAGAACGTCCCTTCACTCAACGCTTCACCTTCACTTGAGAAAGCCGATGGGAGCACCGCCTCTAGGCACCACAAGTCACTGCCTATCAGCAATAATCTGCTGCGATTCTTGAGTAGCGCAGCGTCATTTTCAGCCGAGTGGTGGCGCAGCGCTCAGCTCTATCAAGTGAAGGGTGGAAGTCGAGTCAAGGAGCGTTTGTGAATACGGGGGTTAGAATACCGTTTGCAAGCGCTGCGGGCGTTGCGGGCGCCATATGAAGTTTAGAATAGCGCTTGCCCTGCTGCGATCCGCAACGCACAATCGCAGCGACACCGTAGCCTCGAAACCAGCTCTTGCGGGTCACATGCGGGCCACCATCACCGCCCGTAGCCTCGAAACCAGCGCTTGCGGGCCACATGCGGGCCGCCATCACCTCACGCAATTTCGGATTTTTTGCGTGTGGTCCGCGAACGCGAACGCCGACTCGCGTTACAACGCATGCGCAGTGGCAGCGACCGCACCGCAAGGGCTCGCGGTGCGCTATTCTAAAACTCCCTAATGTCTTCATGCCACGGCCACCGCAAGCGAGCTCGGAGCAAACTCGGCCGCCCGAGAAGCTCGGGCCATCCTGCATAGCACCCTGCACTATATTTCAGGACTAATTATGGCACGCATGACCGCATAAGACTATGTGACTACTTGCAACAAAGTGATCGAATCCATAATCCAGCTTCCGCTAGCTTGCGCGGAACACCAGTTTTTATTGCACTTACACGCAATTTAAAAATATAAATCCTACTCACACGGTGACAAGCACGCTCAAATAAGTCGCTGTATTTCACCATCTTCCCTGGAATCACTCTCTATATTTCCCCATCCACCAATTTCTTCCAAGATTTAATCGCATGTTCTGGCCAGTTGTCGGTCCCTCTAACGCGTCCAGTGGCCGGTCTCTCTTCTACACTGGCGACCTATTCTGTTTTCAAAGCGCGAGACAGACGTGCGATTTTCCATGCGATGTGGCGCGCGGCGTCGCATGGTGCGGCGTGACGCATGCGACGTTTCGGGACACACGAGGGCAAAGGAGCTATCAGCGGCAGGCTCCGCCCCCATGCGGCGCCTCGGCATGCAGGGTCGCATAACTTGGTATCACCGTAATGAGGCTCAAAACAAACATTGCACAGCCACGCTTCGTTCTATAAAAATAATTCATAAATCGCATTCGTAAACGACAAGCACGTCGTAACCGCGGCAACAGCTGATTATTCACGACTCCGACAGGTACGCTTATCATCGCGGGCGCCGGTCGTCGCCTACGCCGATCACACGCGAGCTCGTCATAGAGCGCTTGTTTTTGACAACACTATCAAGCATTGCGCTCGTATGTAATGCGTTAGCATACATTATTACTTTATCGATGCCATCGATGTGAAGAGAAAAGGTGGAAGTGAAGCGAGCCAGCGCAGAGACACCGGTAGCTGTTTACCTGCGAAATGACCTTGCATCGCTGCTCACGACCTCCGATCTCGCTAGCGGCGGTGCGACGCGATGATACGTCACGAAACGTCACCACTTCCGCAGTCGCATCGTCGCACCGCACGCCGAATCGCAGAGAAAATCTTACGTCTGTTTCGCGCTTAACAGACGTGCGATTAATTAAGCGCGAAACAGATTAAGCGCGAATAATTAAGCGCGAAACAGACGTACGATTTTCTCTGCGATTCGGCGTGCGGTGCGACGATGCGACTGCGGGAGTGGTGACGTTTCGTTACGTATCATCGCGTCGCACCGCCGCATAGCCGGTGCGGCGAGCATCAAACTGGCCAGATATTTTCGTCGCAGGATCGCACCGTCGCATAGCAGCAGTCATTCACAGCGCGAGCATACGAGTGGCGTCACGATGCTAGTGGCGCCATCTCCCTGTCGCCACTCCCATCAACCGTGTTTCAAGGCTCCAGGCGAGTCGATGGAGCGGTGCGAGCGTGGATTTGCTGACATCGCCGATTGCCGCGGCGTCACAAACATCGAGTACACTTCCATAGTGACGTGATAATATTCCGGATTAAATAAAGTTATGCTTGAAGTATGCCTTTTCTGCACGACAACGCCCGTTTCGAAACCGCTAGCGAGATCGGAGGTCGTGAGCAGCGATGCAAGGTCATTTCGCAGGTAAACAGCTACCGGTGTCTCTGCGCTGGCTCGCTTCACTTCCACCTTTTCTCTTCGCATCGATGGCATCGATAAAGTAATAATGTATGCTAATGCATTACATACGAGTGCAATGCTTGATAGTGTTGTCAAAAACAAGTGCTCGATGACGAGCTCACGTGTGAACGGCGTAGGCGACGGCCAGCGCCCGCCATGCTAGGCCTACTTGTCGGAGTCGTGAATAATCAGCTGTTACCGCTGTTGCGACGTGCTTGTCGTTCACGAATGCGATTTATGAATTATTTTTATAGAACGAAGCGTGGCTGTGCAATGTTGTTTGTTTTGAGCCTCATTACGAGGATACCAAGTCGTTCGACCCTGCATGCCGAGGCGCCGCATGGTGGCGGAGTCTGCCGCTGATAGCTCCTTCGCCCTCGTGTGTCCCGAAACGTCGCATGCGGCACGCCGCAGCATGCGACGCCGCACACCGCATCGCTCGGAAAATCGCACGTCTGTCTCGCGCTTAAAGGAGAATAAAACTTTTTGTGCGCAGTGGTTTGTTTTCTTCCGCGTTCTGTGAATGGATTGCTTGTCCTGCTAAGATGAACCATCTTGAACTGTAGCCGATGTGTTCGTCCTGCACCTCTTTTTAGCGCAGTTTCTAAGTCACCCAGCCGACTTCCGATTCCCGCTATCACTATGACGGGGCCAGTCGCCGAAACGCGAGGCGACAAGTTATCTTTTCTCACGCTTGTTTAAAAGGGGAACTCGAATAGAGATCATGCCTACAACGGCGTCTCACCCATTCCAAACAAGAGGGGCAACTCGCAAGGCTGGACATGAACGCGAACGGGACAGAGCTGCATAGATATGTCCCGATAGCCGGGAAGTACAATATTCGCACTGCAGCGGCAAAACAAAAGGAAGTCTTTTAAACTATTTACATTAATGAGTAGGTACAATCTAGTGTTTCAACTATTATCAGTCCACTTAAAACTTCATTTCGAAGGCATTACGCAACACTTGAATAGTGCAGCAAGATAACCTCTCGCAAGGATCAAGAGCCACCACCTGTCACATAATTTGACCTCGTCTGTTTGGTGCCAGGACGATTCGTTGCAGCTGCCTTCATTTTAGAACGTTCTTGGAAGGTTGCAATAGCACAATTGTTTAACTTGCTCGCAACTTCCCACCTGAAATTTAAAGCCTTCGCTCAAAGTGCTATCAATGCGCGTAGAATCTCGACAGGAGTATTGATACGTGGAAAGTACCTTTGTAGCGCTGACCCGCAGATCGCGGGATTGAATCCCGGCATCGGCGGCTACATTTTCGATGGAGGCGAAAGTGCTGTTGGTTCATGTGCTTAGATTTAGGTGCACGTTAAAGACCCGCAAGTGGTCGAAATTTCCGGAGCCCTCTACTACAGCATCTCTGATAATCATATGGTAGTTTTGAGACATTAAACTCCACATATCAATCAATCATCCTTGCAGCGTTTATTTGGTACTTCGTAAAACATCGTTGGCGCAAACTTGAAAGAAGACAAAAAAAGAGACACGGGGCGCTCTTTTTCGTGCCTCTTCTTTTGTCTTCTTTCAAGTTTGCGCCAACAATGTTTTATACCACTATACACCAACTAGCCCGACAGCATACGTTAATTGGTTTTTCTTTGAGAAGTTTCTAGGACACGCAGAGACTTTCCAATACAAAGGCTACTTTCGACCTCAAACGCCGGTGCTCTCAAGCTATGTGAAGGCCGCGATAAAGACCGAATGGCCCACGAGAGACCTATTTTTTTAATTCGCCATTGTTGCAAAGGGCCATGTGTGCACCGCCGTGCAACTTGGGCTTAGGCCGCCAACTGTGTACACCAAATATGCCGACATAATTTTACTAAACGATGCAACCATCATTTAACTCGACCCGCCTTAACTTCCATAAAGTGTCATTAGTGAAAAAGTAGGATATGCCATATTTTCTTCCTCTACCAGCCACGGTGGCCTAGCGCTTATGGTGTTCGACTGCTCACCCGAAAGTATCAGAATTGAACTACGGCCGCATTCTAGTTGCACTTGTGCGTATATTTAGGCGCACACACACACACACACACAAACACACACACACGCGCGCAAACACACACACAAACACACACACACACAGAGGCTGTTAATATTGACGGAGCCCTTCACTATGGCGTCTCATTACAGTGGTTTGGGACATATAACCCCCAGAATCTGATACTTATGTCCTACTCAAGAACAGACAGACTAGGGATGAAAACCAATTTAGCTATCAAGTGGAAACGGTCCAAAACGAGATGCAGAAACGGTGCACATCTTTTACCTAAAGCAGAATCAGAAGTACTCCAAATGCCATATTTGTCTCTGAATGCCTATCCTGAGTCTTGGTGTTTCCTTTGAAAGCCATTTCCTGCCCTGCAAATACAAGCGTGTGGGTGCACAAGGAAACGTATTGCGACCAGCAAGGAAAAACCTGCAGTGTCCAGCCCAGCTGTGAATTCGTAGGGTGCAGCTAATTAAGTGATCCAGATTTTTCGGTAACAAGCCGTCAGAGGGCTGAATACGCCTGTGCAATCGTACCTTGTAAAAGATCTGACTGGCAAACATACAGCTCTGGGAACCAACTACACATATAATTCGGCTCAAATGCACAAAAAATAACGATTGTAGATCATGCTAACTGCAACCTTCATTGAAAGCTGTGCTGCTAAGCGCACGCAGTGTTTTTCTGCAATGCATATTTTTTTATGAAAATGCGGTGAAAGTCAGGTACATGTTTCTGCACAAAAACTAGACCTCTATGCGAAAGAGCTCGTGACCTCTTTAAATACGGTTTTCAAGGCAGTGTTTATATCGAAAAGTTTTAGGCAGTCCTCAATATTGGCATACTGTTTTGTTTCCTACTCCCAAGCGCAGGTTTGTTCTCGAGCGAGCTCCCGAACGATTCACCGTACCTGCAGACGTCTAGTTGTCGACTGCTCCCATCTCCCACGCTCATTACAAGCAAGTCACCACTCGTTTCCACGGCAGTTCGAAGCACTGCGTCGTGTCGCCCAAGAGGTAGACAAAAAATTGTACTTTTCCTTCTTTCAAGAATCACTCAATCGATCAAGCAATCCACTGCAGTTCGGCAGCCGGCTCCGAGTAGGAATAAATACGTTTTTACCCGTTCCAGACTGTCTATGCTTTTTAGAACACCGCGCCCCGCGCCTACGTCTTCAGGCCGACGACCACCCCAGACATAGCATACATACTTAACTTTCTTAGAAATAAGAAAAATCGCACGCAACTTAAGATATTCATCACGGAAATTTAATGACGCTATTGAAACTGAGCACGCCAAAAGTTCAAGAAACGCGATTTTTCACTCATGTCCGACTGAAACTTCCCATGACCGAGAAATCACAAAATTTGAAAGGTATGAATTTATACTATTCCGTAAAAGTACGGAATAAGGCTTTTTCTTATGATGAGTGTGAGTAAAAAGAAACCTCAGTGTACAAATATTTGTGTGCTTTTTTCTAATCGTGAAGTACGGAGTTTTATTTGATACGACGAGGTGTATTGGAGGGTCATGAGTGAAAATAATTCAGTAAAAAGAAGGGATACGTCAAATATGGCATGCTGCGAAAATATATCAAACAAGCACGACGAATATCATTCGCAGTGTAAAAGCCGCCAAGCTTGTAGAAATGAATAACTGGATTTTTTCCCGCAATAATGAATTTGAGAGTGTGCCACTGATCTGTGCCGCATAAAATTTGCTGAGCATTAGTCAACGGCGTTGGACATGTTTCTACGCAGAGCCGGCTAACTGTTCAACATGCAGCTCTATCACTTTAGTTTTGATGTTTTCTGTACTGCTATAATAAAACGCCGAAGCATTTGCGTCAGCAGCGAGAATCGGCGCGTCTTACAACAACTTTAAGAGGATTGAGCGACATACTTGGCAAGAGCTGGTACAATTCGTTTAAGCACCAAGCGACTAAATGAAATCAAAAATGAGTGCACACGCACGAACACTCCTTAACTCTGATCGCATCGAGCTTGACGTTTCGTTAAAGTGGCAATGAAAATGCCGCACGACCCAGACGCTTTCGGCGCATACCTGTACCGCCGCAGCCGAATGACCCTAGCTTTAAGAGGCACTCATATCCTACCTTAACTTCGGGCGGCTTTTCTTCCGTCTTCTCCGGCTCCGAAGCTTTACCATCTGGCTTCGTTTGTTCTGCTTCTTTCTCCTCCGGCATTTTCTCCCTTTTTTTCGCCTTCCGGCCTTCCTTCGACTCGTCGTCCGAGGCGGCTTGCTTCATCTCCATCTTGCGCACTAAGTTCTCCAGCTGATGGCGGTCGAACCGGCGCAACTCGAAATCGCTCTCGTCATCACTGTCAGAATCTGCCTGCCGTGGCGGTGGTGGTGGTGGTTGTTGACGCCCTCCTAAAAGGTCACAAAGAAAGCCCAAGATTCCCCTCGAAGTCGCGGGTGCTGCCGGTGGAGAGGGAGGAGGAGGCTGCTTCCTCTTCTTTTTCTTTTTGGACATCTTGATCATGTACAGGTCGTCTGCGTCGGTGTCGTCGTCGTCGTCATTCCTGAGATAGACGCCGCGAAGGCGGCCGCTAGTCGAACGCCGCGGTGGTCTACGACGGATCATAACGGTACCGGGACAGTTACACACTCTAGGTCGACTTGGACCGTTGTCGTCGAACGTGGACTCATCGGGTATATATGACAGCTGCGGCGGTGGCTGCGGTGGCTGAGCTGGCTTCGCCGTGACGTCGTGGATGCCATCATGGGTCTCATAGGTCAGCATGCGAGTTTCCGCATCTGCAGCCGCTGCCCCAGAATCACGTTCGACCTGAAACATTCGGATGCGCGTCACATGTAGTCCGCTGCCGCTTTTGGAACCAGCCGCCGGCAGCGCACAAGGCACGTTTATTTGTCTGCGCCTGGATCGGGATCTGGTAGATCCCGAATGGCGAGGCGGAGGCTGTCTACCAATAGTCTCTGTCGAGTCGAAGCCTTCGTCAGTACGCTCTCGGTCAGGAAAATCAGCGTTAGAAGCAGGCAGACGCGAGAGGGGCGGGTTTGAATCTCTTTGGCCGCCAACCGTCTCCACCGAGTCATATCCTTCATCGAAGCGATCTTGGTCACGAAAATCGACGCCGGAAGGAGGCCGTCGTTGAATTTCTTCGTCATACGATAGTGGAAATCGGCGCCCCATCGGCGCCGGACGCGTTGGCAGTGTACCGGGAGAAAGCGACCTGCACGGGAGCGGTGGTCTTAAAAGTTGAGACACTGGAAGTGAGCCAGCGAGGCTATTTCTTGGACTGGGACATTCGATCACTCCCACGCTGCTGATGGCCACAGATCCCGGCGCCTCTGTCATCGACGTAGCGAAGTATGGCTGCCTGCTCACTGCCGTCATGTTGCCGGTACTTCTCGCCGAACTGCCGTAACCGTGCGAATCCATGACCAACGCTGGCATATTTGGCCGCCTCAGCATTGAACCACGCGGGCCTCGTACCGCCCATCCGGAGACAATAGGAGCATAAGACCCTGGATACGTGGAAGGCGCTGGAGGCACAGAGCCCAAGCTTCCGACAGGAGCGACGAAACTACCTGGTGCGACCACGTCTGTTCCTCCTACTGGTGACACCTCGGTCATCGAAGTGGTCATCTGAGAGCGCCGAAGCGTAGTGGGCGCATACCGAGTTGGCTGCGCAGGCGGGGCTATTGTGGTATTGGAACCAACTTCAAGTAGCTCAGATGCTTCTATGGTCGCTAAGGCGGGTGTTTCGGCACCCAACCCTTGCGGTGACTGTGACGGCCAAGCGTGGCCGCTCGGAGTCGCCGTGACTGCCGACTGGGAACTCCGTTGCAGTTGCCCCGGCAGCATTGGCCCGCCTGGCACCGACGATGCATTTGGACCGATGAGGAAGGTGGTGTTGCTTTGGTAGCGCAGCGTTTGCTGCAGGAGTATGTGAACGTGAACGTGTGAACGGAGTATGTGAATGTCCCTCACAACTATACGTTCGCACAATTGTTTGATGAGTCGTTACTCAGGCCAAACAAGCGAACTTAGGTGTGTGCTTTTTCTAAACAATTATATCTGTAATAACAATACGAGTCACCACTCAGAAACCATTCATCCTATAGACAAATTACAATCTGTGCTTCCAAAAGGTATTACATAATTCGTGCAGTTCCGCAAGGAAATTGACGGTTGTAATTGAAAAATAAGTCGGTGGATGCATAGCCTAGAGCATGGTCATGGTTAGCCCTGGCTTCACAGAGTATAAAACATGGCATCTCACATCAGTGCTAAACCGTACTGCATCAACGCATATATTGTGACTTTGCTGGTCAAAATTTGAAAATAGATAGAAGGGTGACCACGCAAAGAATTGCACTATGGCCTTTTTTAACACAAAAAGAAATTAATAATTAGATATCTCAGCGACTGCTCCTACGAAAAGGAATCAATGGATGTGACTGGTCATTAAGTGGGTGGTTACGTAGCCTGGAGAGTAGGGTCATGGTTAGCCCTGACTTCACGAAGCATACGTGGCATCTGCCGTAAGTGCTACATATCTCATGACTTTGCTACAGTACTGTATCAGCGCATGCATCTATTGTGACCTTGAGGGCAAAATTTTCAGAATACACAGAAGAGTGACCATGGCAGGAGTTGCTCTATGCCTTTCTTTTTCAATACAGAAAAAAACTGATAATTACCGGTCTCTGCGACTGCTCCGACGCCATACTGGCGGTAGCCTCGGCAGCGATGACACAGTGCGCTCACTGGTACTAGACGACCGTGGTCGTGAGGGAAGAAATAGGGTCTCTAGCCTAAAGGGCTCAATTTTGTTACCGGCGTCTCGGCGCCACTGCAAGAAACTTACGTTTCTTCGTCTTCATCCACCAGCCGTATCTTCATATGCTGATGCTGATGCTGATGACCTTTGATGGTGGCGCTTACCCACAAAGGGGGATGGGCCAAGAACCGGCCGGCAGGATACTTAAATGAAACTAAACTGAAAATGAAGCCAATCTGACAAAGTAGCTTAAAATAATACTACCAAAAAACAAAAATGTGTGCTGAGCAAGCCGTCAAACCATCTTTTGTTTTTTAAAGACATAACTACGAATTATAAAATAAAGATCTGAAAAGGTCTAGCATGGTAATCTTTTAGTTGCGTTGATGTAATCAAACACAGTGGAGCATACATCCCTGTGGCAGTAACCAAATGAAGTTCCGCCAAGTGATAAAATTACTGGTAAATTTACTTGTATTCCTAGCTTTTGTAATGGGGCTACTAAAAATCTTTTTCTCTGATAAGAATAACGATGACAGAATAAAAAGAAATGTTCAATTGTTTCAATTTCGTTGCACCAAATGCATAGCGGTGACGCCTTGAGCTATGAGAGTGCCTGATTTAACCATCGTCTTCTTCTTTGGATCCAGTAAAAAAATATTGGGCACATTGGGCACATAGGTACATTTTTCTCTTTCAAACGCACAAAAAAGATGCGAACCAGACGGAAAACATTAACGGTACAAAACAACACTGATATAGAAGTAGAAGACAATGACGATAATCTAGATTTATTTGGATGATGGATGTCTCCTGAGCTCAGTAACACGGGTCTCATACGTCACGCCCACATGAGCTGTCTCTGGTGCTAATAATGGTGACATTCTACTCAAGATACGTAGGTGACCCAGTCGTCCTTGCTGCGCTTACGGATTATACACGACCATGAAAGAAAACACAGCAAGATATTCTCGATTAAGTCCAAACCGAATCGGCTTCAGAGTGGATTGTTCAATATCGTGTGCACACGCAGACTTGGAAAAGCCGCATTGAACTTGCTTGGAAAAGAAGGCAACATGCTGCTCTTGTGAGATTAGAGATAGCCAAAGTATATGGTAGCGTAGAACACTCAGTTTTGTTGGAAACATTACAGACCCACAAGTTTCCAAAATATATAATTGCGTGGACGAAGAAATTTCACAGGAAAAGATAATTTTATTGCTTTAAAAATGGTTGCGCATCGTCGATGTTTAAGCAAACTCTCGGTGTCTATCAGGGCGCTGTCTTGTCGCCAACACTTTATAACATAATGATGAGTTCCATCTCGAATTGCCAGGACGTGAAGGTGTTTGTATATGCAGATAACAAGTGTATTTTTCGCGGAAGATGGTGACATACACTCTCTGTACAAGAACTACAGGCATACATAAACATACTGGAGATATGGCTAGAGACAATCTGAATGACAATAATTGTAAATAAAAGTGCATTGTTGATATTTTTATTACCTGATCCCGTCTCTATTTCACTATGCTATAACAAGAGCCCATACGGGTTGAGTCGGTTAAACATTTGGGAGTAATTTATAATGACAAACTTAAATGAACTCCCCACTCAGAGAGAATTGCATCTAAAGCGCCACGGGCCTTAGGCATTCTTCGCAGAATGAGCAGCTGTCGATATAGATTACGCAGGACCACACTGACGATGATTTGCAAAATGTGTATGTGACCAGTATTAGAATTTCGATGCGTATAGTACTCGGGTGGGCCTGCTCAAAAACTCAAGCTTATAGTTATCCTGGAAAGACAAGCCTTGAGATTGTGTCTACGACTCCCTAGGTTCGTAAGTAACAACGTTGTGTACAAGGAAGCGCGATTTTCTACATTGCCTTTTCGTTTCCGTATTCCGACCGTTCAGACATTTTTAAAATTCCATAGCTATGCGCTAAGACAATCTGAATATGCTTTTATAAGTGATCCAGACTCTTTTATTCTTGCCCACTGGCCACGGTTTTGAACACCTCAGATTATCTCTGTGGAGAAACAACTGAATGAAATAAATGTGAAAACTCCAGATGTTCCTGCTGCAAAAGTTTCCAATCGTAATATTAAACAAGAATACGACTATATTTTCCCTCCAAGCCCAAATTACAATCATACAAGCTCCTAAACAGCCAATTGGAAGATCATCTTGCATGCGTATAAACGGCTAATAATATCCACAAATGCTTTAGTAAGTAGTAAAAATGTTTGTTATTAGTATGCACAATTTTTAAGCACGTTCAGTAGTAGTCAAGATAATCACTATTATGTCTGGTCTGAATGAAAAAACAGCTCTTCTTGCACTCTTTTCGTTTATAGTACATTAATTTTTTCATGAATATTCAATATTGAAAATATCAAATTCATGTATTCAGTACTTGGCCGATTACCCCGAGTGGGTATGAGCCATATTTAAGGAGTCGTCATCATCACCTCCTCCTTCTGAATATCAAGGTAATTTCGAATATTTAACCTAAATAGATGACAGGAACAGAAGAGAGCTGAAATGGGGTTGTTAGCCTGTTCAGAAAGACTGCTATACTGCCCGAACCAACAGGAAGTAACTACAGTGAAATGTTCAATCACTTTAATTGCAGCACTATACTGCTGGGCATGAGGTGTCCATAAAGGACATAGAATTGTGCCTCAATGAGCACTCTCGCCGTTCGCATTTCCTTGCATTGCGCCAAAGGTTTGTCGTAATGATCAAGCGGCCTCGGGTTCCATTTGCACATTTTGTTGAATTTGTGTTTTTGTGCTTTTCTTTACATTACATTCAAACACTACCACTAATCTTGGCTATGGCAGCCGTGACGTCGGAAAAATAATGAGCGTCGAAGGTGCACTGTCACCTTAGATTACCCCCAACTGACACGCCCGCTACGCGCTAAGCGCGTTCTGCAGGACAAAAATAAAGGGTTCCTATTCCATTACCAATGAATGTGCCTTACTTATTGTAGACTCTGTATGAGAAGCAGCTCGAAAGTGCCTCTCATAATAGAGGTGCTGCTAAAGTGACGGGCCCTGTCACGGTATTGAGCGCCATCGTGATGTCCGACTGAGTTTTGATATGAAAAATCACCGTGATCTATAATACACTGGCAACTACTGCACTAATATGCGCACGACTACACATAAAATAGGACAGCTCAACGTGGCACACATATTTTTGGAAAAATTCCAGGCCCGCGCAGGCCGCGTAGCACAGTCACTGCGAAAGCTGGAAGAGCGGCCTTTCAGAGCCTTTTCTAAACACTCGTTGGTAGACTGCTACAAGCCCACTTGCTGGGTACTCAATACGCCAGAAGTAGTCAATTTTGTGTCTTAGGCCAGCGTTCACTATATGGCATCCTTTGTCATTTTTCGGAGAAGCGTGGTATTAGCTACACACTTGCTAAGAATTTTGTAAAAATTTTTTTGATGCTGTGGCTGGAATTATGCCTGAAGTGGGCATGCGCCGCAATCAATAGGTGATCAAAAACATTTTTTTCTAATCGGTTAGAGCTTTAGAAGACACACTCATTACGCAATTCGCATTGTGCGGCACCTGGTTGCTCCTTTGATGTTCTAAAATGCTTTATTATTTATATTAACGCGATTTCTTTCCCGACAATAAACCTGCGTAAGGCCTGTTTAGAAACGATTTCCAAGCATGAGCGCGACTCAGTGCTAGAATACTAGGCTGGCACCTACCGGACCCGGGTTCGAACCCCACGGTGTCATTGGCGCAAAAGTTTTCTTTTGCCAATTTCACGCGATGTGGGACACTGGTGGCAGCGGACAACTACGGCGCTGTGCGAGACCCGAGTTGTGATCTCACAACGGCTTTCGCTGTACAAAAAAAAAAGAAAAGTAATTGAGAAGAAATGATTCGCCTTAAAAACAGCCTCTACATTTGTCTGCAATGTAACAAATTTATTTATGGTTAAAACAATGCCGCCATTTTTAAATATGGGAATAATTTAAAAAAAAAGCTTTGGAGTTACACTGGATTAACTCAAACATCTGAAAGTATCATGAGTTACCTCTTCGTTCCAGACCACCCATTGCACGATTTCGTCAATAAGTGCACAGAGCACGAAATTTCCAACGATGCACTATAGCCCACTTTTGCATCATGCTGTCGGACTAAAAATGACGTCGAATTGACTATTTTCAAGCAATCCTGGAACCCCACGTGGGCGCTCGAGGCCCTGTGGAAAATGTGGGTACGTTGAACCGATCGAACGCCCTGGCTGCAGCTGGTTCCCGTTTTCCGCTACTCCCTGGCGCTGTGGGAGCACCAAACAAAAAATAAAAAATAAAGCGTCACCGGTTGTTGACTATTAATAAATTCTAAATATTATATACACGTCTGAACGCACCTGCTTGTATCTGTACGCATGAAGTGCGAAAGAAATGATGCAAACAGTGTAAGTACTGCCGAGCGGATGTAGACGGGATGTAGCAGTTGGGCTGATTGCGGATTATCATGTGCTGATACATACAGTCAAAACTTGCTATCGTGAGCGATGTGATCCGGAACACTAAATACTGTTCACCGAATTCTGAACACCGAACACCGAATTCTAATTATTCAAAGATTACTTGTTTACAAGCTGGAGAATCGTGATCGGGTGTCACCAAACTGCAGATGGATGTTTCGTTGTTGATTTTGATTTTAATTGACAAGTCGCGTGCTGTAGAAAAGAATGAGCCCATTCTAAACATGTTTTAGCAGAAATAATGATGAGACTAGATTTCATTTGCGAGGTTTCCTGATATGATAATTTACAGTGCCTTGGTACAACCTTTCAAGTTTCTCTGCGGGTTCAACTAAACCGTGTTTAGTTTGGTGTCGGCGCCCTCGAGTGCTGTCAAACGGATAACTGTAACGCACGACATCGGATGAACACTGGAGCACATAAGATGTGCAGTAGTTTCCAGCTGCCAATTGATCGCCTTAAAGAGGCAGGGTATCTTGCTTATGGTAGCATATAGGTTCGCATGACAAATATAACTAAGGACGCCCTTCACCCGTGAATAATGAGTAAGACAAAACTCTTGCTGTTATTTCACATGTGTGTCGCACGACCTGCAAATACTGGAAAGCAACGTATAGGGTGAGGGTAGTGCTTGCCGCCACAAACAAGAATAGTCACATTTGTTTTGTAGATGGGCGCATAACGATGCTAAGCGCTACGAAATTTCCCTTAAGAGTGAAACAGACTGTACTCCCGTCTGCAAAATAAGTCGGGACTTGCGAGCGACGACCGCTATCTTATAAAGCGGCATTGCCGCGCCCGTTGACGTGGCGATTGCGCATGCGCTTTCTTTCATTATCACAGCCATATAATTTTAATTGCTTGCATCGGATCAAATGATTACGTGGAGCATTTCGCACTAGGCGTCGCTTTCTTTCTTTGATCAGTGACGCGTTCAACTTGACGGGCAATGTCGATACAGGTCCCGAGTGGAGCTTCTCTTGTCGCCGCTTGCCTGCCGCCTCAGCTTCGCGGGCTCTCACTTCGGGGTCCACCTGTCGACGAGCCTTCTTCGCAGCACAAAGTTCCCATACGCCTTTCAGATAAGTAGTGGATACTTCGCTTATCAACAGAATGACGAATGGCATAGTGGAGTAGCGGGACTTGCTTACTTCATGAAAGTTACGGTGGGAGTGCAGTGGGTATATTGCCGAGCTGTGCCTCTAGCGTACACGCAAAGGGACATGCCCCTAGCATATATTAGAAGCATGACAAGCAAGCTCCTGAAAAATAGTGGCGCTTCTGAGCCGCTCAGCTAATTCTACTGTGCGTCCGATGAAAATCGTCGAGAGGCCCTAGCAGCTAAACGCTGGATTTAATTACGCAGTTGCACCTTGCCGAATCCGCAGTGTGTGAAAAATCCTGGAATGGTGCAAGTGTAACGGTAAACCAGCAAGCCCACGCGCTCGTCGCGGCGCCGTACGCTTTTCCCGTGAGCGCTTGCATAACCGTTGGTGGCGGTGTGCTTGAAGATGGTCTATTGAAGCGTGGCGTACGATCAGGCCTACTCGTTCGCAACTTCCAGGGCTAAACTATAAAGTAATTTTCATGAAGCGGTTATTGATGAGGCTAAAAGTGCCAGGTGCGAAATTCACCCAAGACATCGTATTCATAAGTATACTCTCCGCAAATGGTTGGCCAAACAACACCAATGGCTGACATCGTCCCGCATAGACAATCCTGACCAAAGTGCTTTTTTGTGAATATGGGCCCCAATTTCTAAGCATGACTTCACACAGCTTATTCTTTTTATAGGGTAATATTGAGTCGGCCATATAACATTTTTCCAACATATAATGGAGTAGCATCATTATTAGCACATGACGCTTCACGAATCATGCGCCGCGAAAATTTCTGGAATTCGTCTGGTACGAGCGGAGTTACAGGTATTTGCCGCAGACCATCAGCCTTTTCTCATTTCGTGACAGCGAGCGCGTCGAAAGCTAATCAAAGGGGATGACGTCTTTCCGTCATCACGCGTCATGACCTCAAGAACTTTTTTTTTCGAACGCGCGACTCACTTCAAAAGACCCCTGACGGCGAAAGTTTTGTTAGCGAGTTTTTTACAGTAATTTGTAGCCTTGCGTCAGTTAATGCTGAAATTACATCATAAATGCTTGCTTTAGCGCATCATATAATTATTGCTAGTGGCGTTAATTAGGAACAATTTTGCATCACTTCGAAACACCCGCCTAAATACCATACGAAACTGGTGTCCCAGAATGAATCAGCGCCTAAAACTACGTGTGCTCAGGCTTCGGTGACCCTGAAACAGTATGTTTTTCAAATAAGGGGATCCACGGGCGGTGACGAATGAAACAATGTGGAGGCTCTGAGCATGTCCCCATCAAAAAAAAAAGAAATGGCCCCGTATCTGCTTATTAATCTGCAACTGTCATCGAAAGGCGATAGCCTTGCATGTGAAGAGAGTGAACAAAACATTTATTTGATGTTCTGCCGCAAGAAATCTGTGAATTGTGTTCTGGGGGCGCTGCGTTAAAGCGCCTCGAGCGTGCAGCGGAGGCGAACGAGCGCATCAAGTCACGTCACACGTGAGACATGAGCGCTATCTGGCAGTTTTCTCGGAAAACGAAGCGCATGGCTCTGAGACTCACGTGCGCAGCCATCTCAGAGGTGATAAGGTGTAGAACGCAAGGTGACGGGTAGGTTCCACCACCGTCTCGTTTTAGCAAAGCGTTGGAAACACTCGCCTTTTCGTGCAAGCGTTGCGTGGTCAGCGCAGCGTGTTAAACGCTACGGTCCTTAGAATTACTAATGTAAACCTTTTCTAGTAAAAGACGCACGTACAGAATATATACGTGTTGTTAAGGTGCCTCAGATAAGCGCAATAACTGCTTCTTAATTGACAATCGCACAAGTATGAACACTGAAGCTTGAGCAATATAGGTGGGCGCTGCGGATGGGGTTGGCCGTTTGTGGTATCGTCTGGTCACTTTGGTGCCTTTTCAAGTATCGTTAAAGGTGTACTAACAGACAAATGTAAAGACTTACAGACTGACTGACAGACAAATCAAAATTTTTGCATCTTGAAAAAAAAGCCTTCCTGGCGAAAGAAGCCCAAATCACCTCGAGAGCAGCCCGACAAAAGAGCCAGAGGGGTGACAAACAACAGTTCTCGCCTGGTGCTATTTGGCGTATTGTGCGCGCCCCGCAAATGTTCTTGACCTCTGCAACGTCTCACGGGGATCACATGTCTACGCGAAACCACAGAAAATGTCTATTGTGCCTGAATACTTCGAGGATCACGTAACCTTAATTTAAAACCAAATTAAAATATCTTCTAGGCAACGTTCACCACTGATAATCGGTCAGAGGTGGCCCATCATCCAGGACCATTACGCAAGACAAGCATCTTGGGTTTCCACATAGGTGGATAGCGAAATCTTGGCCCACGCAAATAATTGTGGGCTACGGCGCTCGTCTGCATCGACCTATGGTTCGAGATGCGGTGCCGCCCGACAGGCATTCTTGTCATTGCGGTTGCTTTTTGAGTGTTCCACTTAGCGCTCGTGGAGGCCTTTCCTCACAAATTGCTGCTTTATACGTTGGAGTGTTATGCAGCTTAGTTGAATAACAATTGCAGTCTTTACGAGGTAGTTATAACGGTACGAGCGGTCATAATCTTATTCAAGTAGTATGCACCTCCAGATACGTGCATGTTGTTTCGCAGCAAAGGGTGTTCACGCGCGTGTTTGCTCGCGTACAAATATATTTTGCCCATTATCATGAAACATCCGTCCATTTGTTTTCCTGTTGCTCCCTCGTAGAATTATTTGTTTAGGTACCATCTTAGGTTCCATACAGTGAAGGTCAACAGTAAATTCTAAAAATCCAATTTTCTCGCAGTTTTGTGGCTTTTTCTGTCAGTCTCACTTTACGTGAGATATCTTTCCTTCACACACTCGAAAATCTTGTTCTCTTTGCTTCTAAAGAGAGTTAGATCGTTTTATGTCCTGCGATAGCTTTAACTGGCCGGTTGTTTTGCGCCATGGCCTTTCACACACTCAGCTGTTTGCACAAATTTCACAGACAGTAGGGGATGCAGAATAGGTTATGCAAATATATTGTATCGGCGTACTTGATCAGGCAGAGTACGCGTGCTTATGTTGTCAACCTACCTTGACAATCGGCAGCATGTGTTCGTATGTGTGAGCGATTGTGAGGTGACCGCCATTTGTGGTCGAAAATACCAAATCGTTCGATTCCGCAAAAGGTTGCGGCGTGTTTCAAAGCATAAACGCGCCCGAAACCTGCCTCTCATCGTTCCTCGTGTTCACCCATTCCCACTTCTCGCTTCGCTCTCTGAATGCGCGAAATATCATGTATTCGAAATATCATGTATTCGCAAAGAATTTTAAAACACAATCAATAAAGAAGTGGCTAAAAGGCGTCGCAGAATAGCACATGTCTCCTACTTTGTTGCTCTGCGCAGCAGGCAAGTTGAAGCGGCAAAGGGATATGCCTCAAACCGGAAGTAAACTGTAAGCAAAGACTATCCGAGTTTGCGGTTTTTGCGGCTCATGACCTCTGAAAACTCTCTCACGTTTAAAATTAGTTCCTCGTGTTGGAGTAAAAGGTGGTACATGACATAGTTTTACCACCACCTCAGAGGCACGTAGCAAAACGATGTCAAAATTCAGTTTTACCTCTTGGGGAGTTTTCTACTGCGTGATTGTTAACCTGCGTTTCAGAGTTTATTACCACGTGACTGCAAGCTGCAGCTGCTTCGGTGGTATTGCCCCATACCCCCCGAGTGACGCTCACATAGAATCGTGAAGGTACACGAGGCCCACAGATGCTATTCTTTTTTTTTTTTGAAAGTCCCATGACTGACCTTGAGTCAATGCACTTTCGCTGGAATTGGGAGCAGCACAAGTAAAACGAGTGCGAGGAAAGCATTGTGTGAACAAAAAAAAAACCTGCTGGAAAATTGTCCTGCATATTTTCGCAAATCGTTGGCTGTTGCTCTGCGGCGGCCGTGGAGGCAGACGGTGCAAGAAGCTCGGGATCTGTGTGTCTGGTTGAGCTGATAGATCTCCCGTGTTTATTACAGCATCGAGTAACCATGCGCGTCCGAGTGCGAGCCTCCGAACGTGTACGTCGCGGATATCTCACTTCCGTGCTGAATCGCGAAGAGCTGCCAGTGGTAAAAAAATCTAGCTGGGGTCGTTGTCCGTGGTTGCTTCCTGGAGAAGCGGTAAGCAAAACGCTTCGCTATGTCGTCGGCACCGAGCCGGGCAGTGGCCAGTATGAGTGCATCGCCGGAGCATGTGAAAGAAACATCGCATATATTTTGTTCCACAGAAGACGTTGTCTGCTGGAGTAAAGGGCAGCTCGAATTGCCAACCCCATGCGCCCACTGTTGTCAAACATGTTGCGCAAAAACGAGAGCCGATACGAGGCATGGAGGGATGGATGAATATGGCTGTACCCTTTAGATCGGGCGGTGGCTAGCGCCACCAAGCCGTAATACCTAATGAACCAAACACTATACTTTTTTCCTTAAAAAGTGAGTTTGAGGATTCGTACTTTGCAGTGAAGAGTTTAATTTTCACTCGTGCCTTGACTTTAGCCACCAATCAGATAACCTCCTTCTAGTTAAGTCTACCTGCTTAAAGTTTATTTTACCCTCCCGGTCCCTAAGCCCCAGTGCTTTGAAAAACTCTGCGCCATCATCCTGAACTATAGGGTGAAGCCCTTTACAGAACATTATCAAGTGTTCGGCAGTTTCTTCTTCCTCTCCACACGCACTGCATACTGTGTCTACCCCTTCGTATTTGGCCCGATATGTCTTAGTTCGCAGTACTCCCGTCCTGGCCTCAAACAGTAGAGAACTACCCCGAGTATTATCATAGATCCATTCCTTGGCAATTTCCTGCTTAAAAGTTCGATAGATCTCTAGTGCGGACTTCTTAATCATGCCCATTCTCCACATGTCAGTCTCCGTTTCCTTCACTTCCTTCTTAACCGATAGTTCTTTTTGGTTTGGCCACCTGCTGTTTTCTAAGTATTTACCAGTCAACTTCCTGGTTCGCTTCCTCCATTTTGTATCGACATTCTTCATGTACAAGTAGCTGAAAACCTTCCTAGCCCAACGCTCTTCCCCCATTTCTCTCAATCGCTTCTCAAATTTTATCTTGCTGCTAGCTTCCCTGCCCTCAAATGATGTCCATCCCATATCACCTTGTACTCCCTGATTTGGTGTATTCCCGTGAGCTCCTAAAGCAAGCCTACCTATTCCACGTTGCTTAATTTCTAATCTTGCTTGAACTTCTGATCTCATGCACAAGACCGCATTGCCGAACGTCAGCCCAGAAACTATGATCCCTTTCCATATTCCTCTCACAACATCATACCTATTGAAATTCCACAGTGCCCTATTTTTCATGACTGCTGCATTCCTGTTACCTTTAGTCGTCACGTATATTTCGTGTTCCCTCATATACTCGGTCCCATTACTTATCCATAGCCCAGATATTTGTATTTATCTGTTATCCCTAGCGTGACCTCCTGTATTCTAAGCTCACTATCTTCGTTGTCATTGAAAATCATGATTGCTGATTTTTCCTTACTGAATCTAAAATCTAACCTATCTCCCTCATTACCGCAGATGTCAATCAATCTCTGCAAATCTTCCTTGTTGTTGGCCATTAGCACTATATCATCTGCGTACATTAATGCTGGTAGTGCCTGATTAATAAGTTTTTTCTTGTTTGACTAAAGAGAGGTTGAAGCCCAGTCCACTTCCCTCTAATTTTGCCTCTAATCCTTGTCGGTACATCATGAATATTAAGGGTGACAAGGGGCACCCCTGCCTAAGTCCCCGTTTCACCTCTGCAGGCTTGGATACTTGTTTTTCCCACTTTATAACTACCTTGTTACCTTTATAGATACCCTTTAAAAGATTAGTGACTACATGTTCCACGCCTAGTGTGTCCAGTATTCCCCACAATTCCTCTTGAACCACGCTATCGTACGCTCCCTTGATATCAAAAAATGCTAGCCACAGGGGCCTGTGTTCCTCTTCTGCTATTCCGATGCACTGCGTCAGTGAGAACAGATTGTCTTCCAACCTCCTGTGTTTCCGAAACCCATTCTGCAGTTCCCCCAGCACCCCCTCATCCTCTATTCACGCCTGCAGTCTTTCCTTTATAATCTGCATCGCCAGCCTGTAGACCACTGATGTCACTGTTACAGGACGGTAGTTGTTTATGTCAGCTTTGTCCCCCTTTCCTTTATAGATCATGCTCATCCTGCTAAGTTTCCATCCATCGGGAACTTCACCATCGATTATTATTGTGCTCACTGCCTCTCTCAAAGCCTGCTTAGGCTTCGGACCTAATGTCTTTATCAGCCTAATTGGAATGCTATCTGGGCCTGTTGATGTACTACTAGGAACCCTTTTCTCAGCCCTTTCCCACTCTTGTTGTGAAAATGGAGCCATTGCACCACTTGATTCGTCCTTGTCTATTGTGGTGCATAAAGTACTTCTTTGTTGAAATTTTTCTGTCACCCTTGTTCTTATATATTCAATAGCTTCGTCCCCTTCTAGCCTAGCACCTTGGGCTGTAGTTATAAAACTCTGCTCTAGGCTCGTCTCATTTCTTAGGGAGTTTAGAGGCAGACGGAACAAACGAGGGCCCTCCGGTGAGCACAGGTGAAAACCGGAATGGTGGTCCGTCTCTTTTGTTGTAAGTACATACGCGTACATCACCCCTTAAGACGCCGCAGATAGTGGACACGTATTTTTAATTCTTGTCTGAAATGACGACGAAATTCGCACAGGAGGTGCATTGTGTGATCGCCAGCTGTCGCAAAGCCGCGCTCCTCGAAAAAGCCTAGTGCGCCGTTGGTAAGAAGCCACCGCTCTTCTACGCCCCTTGTCATGAATACGTACTGCTACTGTGTTTGTGCACCGCCGCTCAATGACAATCATTGAGCTGCCGGGGTTTGTGTGTATACAGGTATATTTTATGGGCTTGTGCATCAGCAATGCTAACACGATTGGAGCGAACAGGCCGGTGTACCAGCTAATTATTGGTTAATCAAAAAGGTGAGGTCGGGTGGGTTTTTATAAAAAATCGGTGTGACTCCTGACGACCTGCAGTCTACCTTAAGTTTACACTTGCCATTTTAACCGTTATTGTTAATCGATGCAAAAAACAGCTCACCTACTGCCACTACACGACAGGTCAAAAAGTCGTGCCAATATATGCCGGATTTTCGATTCTCGAAGCACAGCCGAGTAACACGTTCAGTCTGTTCAGGTAGTGTTTTATTCTGCGTGTGTTGTGTACGTGCTTGTCTGTATCTTAATCTATGTGTCATCAATTCTTCCGTCATTTGAGAATAAATATGTCGACTCTGGATGAATTCACCCGTCAACTTTTATTTCTTTACCACCTAAAATAACTCAGAAATCCCCTAAAAACCTTGTGAAAACAGGAAAAGTTTACTCTCTCTATACTCGCTCAAAACCTCGCAGGGATAAATAATCACTACCATTACGACGTTCAAAAACTCGGTTAGCACGAGAGTAAATTTTTGCTTCGACTGGTATGTAGTAAAAAAAACCCATAAAATGTAGTGCGCTAGACGACGAGTGGTTTACCCAGTTTTTTTAGGTTATTTAAGCCTATTTTCGTTTAGAGTCTAACGTAGGTAGCAGACGACGCACCATTTTGCTGTCCAACTATTTGGTGTCAGGGGTCCTCTAAGTATGCTGGCTAGACTAGGCGTGATCGTGAGCACGGGCACGTGGTGGTATCTCGCGGCGACCACAATAACTACGAAGTTCACGACACTCAAATCAGCCAACTGCCGGAGACGTAGGCTAATATCTGTGGTTTACCGTCCCAAAACCAGCATATATTTTTATGAGAGACGCCATGTTGGAGGGCTCCGCAAATTTTATACATGAGTGCATGTTCTTTGACGTGCGCTGACATCGCACAGCACACGAGCCTCTTCCAATTCGCCTCCATTAACACGTGACCGCCATGGCCAGGATTGAACCCGGGACCTTTGGATCAGCAGCCGAGCACCGTCACCACTGTTCCATCAAGATGAATCGGACGTGGGCTAATGGTGCAGAAATTTCGGTACATGTAGGGGACATGGTTTAATGGTGTAGAGGTCCGTGTTTTCGGAGTTTGTTTTGTCTTGTAATTCGGAGGGTGTTTTTCGGAGTTTATTTCTCGTTAATCTTGAATTATCGAAAATTGTGTGTTTAATTTTGGATTATAAGTTATCGAAATTTTTTAATAATTTCATTTCTAACGAAAAGGCGATGCGTTGTAGTGATGATCACGTGTTCAATTTTTTTTGTGACTTCCTGTTCATTCACCATGTTTAATAAGGATGTTGATGTGCCCTGCTGTGACCTCACCGAAGTGTACTTTTAGTTGGAGCAGGAGCTGTGGTCAAGCTGCTTCTATGCTTTTTCTACCCGCCATCCTCCTCATCCCAATAAAAAGTCAATAAAAAATAAAGAACATATATCATCATCATTATTATTATTATTATTATTATTATTATTATTATTATTATTATTATTATTATTATTATTATTATTATTATTATTATTATTATTATTATTATTATTATTATTATTATTACAAAAGCTTAGATGAAAAGATATTCAACAAGAACGCATGCGAACACATTCGGTCTGGAAGGTTTCAACTCACAAACACATAGACGCACTAATACCTGGTTGTTCGGATCCCAACCTTAAAACTTTTCAATAGACCCAATCATTTTACGAGGTTTCGGTCACTAATGGAGGTGCGCTACTACTGGGTGATAATTGTAAGCGTTGAAAACGCACTTCGAGCGTTGAAAATGTTAATTTAGAACCGGAGCTTATGCATAAATCCGAATGGCCATAAATTTTACCAGCGAGTGTTTAACGCATTTTTTTAGATTTATCCCTGAACACAAATCCTTTGGTATATGGCATCATTTGTAGAGATAGAGGGAGCAGTCTCTAGCCGACTTTCAGAAGTATTTGTAAATTCTCGACCTTCAGCTACGCTATAATGTTTTGCTCACTTGTTCTCGGGTGCCTAGACTACCAATCGGCAGATTTTCAGACCATGATGACGATGATGATGATGAATTAACTTTATTTTAGTCCAGAGAACACGCGCCACTCTGCCAGTCTCAAGTAGGGCCCGAAAGTGTTGCAGAGGGGATGTTGGTCAGTCATACTTGGTTACAAGCGTAAAGAACACATGGCGCTGAGGAGTGCCTTGTTCCGTTCACTCGCCTGCGTCATGTGTTCTTTGCTCTGTAACATGTGTTCTTTGCTCTGTAATAGACGATGTGATTTCATGTCATTAGCGCTACAGTACTGTTTTGTTTTTCGGGACCATGAACATTAGATGGGCACGGTGTCTATTCTCAACGCGCTGCGATGCAAAAGCCGTACTTCGCACCCAGGACGTCGTCCAAACACCGTCACACCATCGTGCAGACTTTTCAGCGCAGCAGGTAACATCCGTCATTAAGCAGGTCGCCGCAGGAGCCCTAACGCGACAGGA
Organism: Rhipicephalus annulatus; assembly: GCA_013436015.1. Lineage (NCBI taxonomy): Eukaryota > Metazoa > Arthropoda > Arachnida > Ixodida > Ixodidae > Rhipicephalus > Rhipicephalus annulatus. The sequence goes on from WOVY01003812.1 coordinate 314,290, forward strand.
ACGCACACTGTAGTTGCTTAACGAGCCCTCGTAACCACCTCCGATACGGCCCCTGGGCGGCCGTCACAGCCAGGCGAGGACGCCGCAGCAGAGAACTCCACCCGTGGTCATGAACGCGACCCCGGCAAACGAGAATTGCCAGGGGTGATTCGAAGCTGTCGGCCCGTGCGCGCGAGCTTAAACAGGCTCTGTCTACATGAAACCCTCGACCTATTATAGTCGCACAGCAGGCAGCGCTTGGTTCACGCGTCCGCTCTGAAAATAGACGGCGACGAGGCCTTCAAGCTCCGCGGCGCGGCGGACGCTTTCGCCGCCCTGCAGCGCGGCTCACATGCGGGAACGAACAACGCGCGCCGCTCTGTTTTCTCGCCAGCTGCGTCTTTTGTGCACGTTTCCTGTACATTTTCCCTACAGCAGACTGGAGAATGTCGTAGCCTCAAGTTTACCGCAGTGAAATGGAACAAACGCCTCGTTGATCACGTCCGCGTAACCCACTGTTGGTCGCGTAAAGTGAGCTCCGTAAGCGAAGATCAAAGGTTTGAGATATACTAAGGCAAACTTAACTGCAAAAGAGGATGAAGAAAACAAGAAAACACGATGATCAGTAAAACGGATGAACAGCTTTTGATGTGGCGTTTCTACGGTCGCTGCTTGCATCGGTCTCTGTCGGTTCATATTACAGTGACCGTACAACAGCCTCCTCAACGATGGAAACCGCTTTCTGGCAAATTGATTGCCCCCCCCCCCCTGTCCCTCGCCAAGAAAAAAGAAACACGAATATACACGTGATACATTCCTGAACAATCGGCACAATAGGTTACTGTGTGCGCACTTTTTTTTTCGACTGTGACGAAGGAAATATTACGCTAACCTGCAGAAGTGGAGCTGTAGAAGTGAAACCCATGAGCGACATCGGATAAAACCGCACGGGGATGTCTCTTCCTGAGCATTATGCCAGAAAAGATTCACCGACTTGCTATTTGCCAACATCTTCAACCTGAAGACGCTTTTATAAGAAACCATGCTGCGCCCCTACATTTTAAAAATTTTTATTGACGCATAGCTATCTATCGAGTAAGTGCTGAAAAAATGCACGTCACTACACGGAATAAATAAGGCTATAATATGCATACGTAGCACCGTCAACATGCGGCAGAAAATTTCTTTTTGTTTTAGAAGCATTCGCGCAGCATCTGTGTGCGGACGAAAGAACAATGCACTCGCTATTTGACAGACTCTAAACGAAAACAACAGCACATCAGACGACTTTGTAAAAGAGAAACTGGCTGCACGAAGAAAGAAAGTCAGAAAGAACGAAAGGAAAAGAAAAGAAAGAAAGGAAGAAAGAAAGAAAGAAAGAACAAAAGAAAAAGGAAAGAAAGATAAAAAGAACGAAAGGAAAAGGAAAAAAAGAAAGAACGAAAGGAAAAGAAAAGAAAAAAGAAAGAAAGAAAGAAAGAAAGAAAGAAAGAAAGAAAGAAGAAACTATGAAAGTTGTGTGGTACCTGCTCAGTATGCAAGAGTTTTAATTTTTTTACAACAACCGTATATCCGTAATCGTATAAGAAAAAATTAGAGCGCTACCAAATATTGCCGATATAACTCGCAAAAGAAACCTAAGGACAGATCACAGCGTAAAGCGAGAAATATTTCGGAATACCGTAGCGAAATATTGGAGTTGTTTAAGCTATAGGCGCATCGGAAGACCAGAAAGGCGAAGGAGTGTGGAAGCAACTCCGCACAGGCAAGCCATGAGTAGTCAGCACAATGATTTCTGAGAGCACTCATTAAGAGGTTTATCTAGCGCAACCTATTGAACTTACTAAATACACTGTACACCGAATACACAACAGAAAATAAGGGCATATACTTCACAGGTTACATGACTGGTTTCTTGTGATGTGTTGCGCTTTGGATCCCGAGTCTGCTTAGCCCAAAAAGGGGCTTGAGTCGCTACTCAAATGCAATTGCACTGCATTCATGTGTACGCGGACAGCATGGAGAGCCGCTGTTTTCTACCAATTGGAAATCTGCTTTCGCGGACCAATCCGCAAGACGAAAGTAACCAATACCGACACAAGCTTACATCGTCGCATGAAGCCTCATTCGAAACAAAAGTAGTGCATTTTCTGAGAACAGCATATGCCAAGAAACGGCGACGACACACGCACACGCGCATAAATTTCGATTTCTGCCCATACCATAGACCCCCTGCGGGAGCCTGCTCGTTGGAGGCCGGGGGCGCTTGAGGACCGACCGGACGCAGCTTCCCCCATCGGCTCCGATTCTCCTTCGAGGGTCCCTCTTCAAGAGCAGTCACAAAAAAAAATTATCTAATAGCAGTTGACAAAGAAAGAGCCTCCAACAGTATACTTGAAGAAAAGGGGAAAAAAGCCTTCTGCGTGACATATGCCTTCGCGACAATGCCACGGCTGGACTCCAACACAGAGTGAACTTTTGTTACGGCACGCAATATGTCATTAAGCCACACGCATTTTAGCATATCCTGACTTTCAATTAAACCAGAAAGGTTAAATCGCATTATATACGAGGTCCATCCTTAAAGTTGCTACGTTCAATAAGGAAAATACGGAGAAGGTAGAGCGGCGCCGCTTTAGTTCTCCGCACTCGAAAGGCCTGTACTAATTCCTGTACAAAGCCGGAATACGTGTAAAATTTTGAGGATGCATTTTTCGGGCCACTTTTTTTTACAACCATTGTCAAGGTGGATATCAACAAACGGACGGTCAGAAAACGATCAGTATGAAATCACTGACGAAAACGACGAGAGAATGTCGCGGAAATTTTTCATTTGTTAAAAGGAGTTAGGAAATACGTTCAAGTATTTGGAACGCAGTTCCAGCACATAGTTGGAACACACTCACATTTGCCGAATTCGTCGAGTGAGGCGAGAAATTGAGAACGATGTGAACCCAGAAAATTAAGCCTGGTGAAAATTCATCGTGGGAGATGGTCTGGCTTCACACAGCACAAACATCGATTATGCAGTGTGTTCCTCTTGCATGGGCCTCATCTGCAAGCGCTACTTTCTTGTGCAATTTCCGTTTCTTTTTTTTGCGACAAACATCGCCGTGGGAGTATTGGGGGACATGGACCAGTGTTAGTTGCGATAACACGTATCTGGCATGCGCATTAACCATAGTAAGTCAAACAATGCTGAAATGTTCGTTTATGTATACCATAGTGTAAGACATTCAGTTGATTAGCAGTCAGAATCACTTGCATTTAAAGACACGGTGAGCTTCCTAATGCGCCGCATAGAGAGAGGTGCAAGTTATGAAACCCCTACTTCCCCTAATGACGTGCCTCTCGCTATCTGGCGCATAAAAATAAACGGAATAACTAACCAGAATACGTGCATGGGGTCTGCGAACAAAGAATTTACAGCGATTTATGTCGGTTGCTCGCTGCTCTTGGAAACATTTGCTGGAGTGCACCATGCTCTCTGTATACACTCGCCACAGGCAACGCGCGTCGTACTGAGCGAAACGCATCACCCCAGCGCGTTAAGCATGCATGCAGCCAGCGGCGTCGGCCACTCGGACTGCCTTGAATGCGGGCGGGAACTCATTAGCGTAATTAACGTCCGCGCAGTGCACATCTACAAACATTACGCATTCGGGGACACCAGAAATGTCAAACGCTGGGTGAAAAGAGAAACTAAGAAGTGCGACTCTTCCAATTTCCGAGCACGCGCACACACACAGATATATGAAAGCTCTATACATAGATATTAATGAGATCCAACAAAAAATCATGCCAAGAAAAGTATAGGGAATGTTAAATGAGGTAATTGCAAAGTAAATGTGAAGAAAAAAAGTGGATAAAAAGATAATTTGCCATGGGCAGGAACCGAACCTGCGACCTTTGATGGCGTTATTCGAAGGTTCACCTGTTATTCGAAGCACATTCGGCAAGCATTCATAATTTGAGAATGCTTGCCGAACGTGCTCCACTTCATCCTCATTGTTCTAGTTACTTCAATCTCCTTGTTTGGCTCCACGGTTTTTATCTGTCTTAAGTAGACGTACTCTTTTACAAATTCAAGTGCACTGCTACCTATCTCAAAGCGCTGTTTTTTTTTCGGGGTTGTTTCAGAATACATTTGTTTTCCGCAGATTAACTTCAAAACCTACCTTTCTGCTCTCCTTGTCTGATTCAGCGATCATTAAGTGCAATTCACCCCCTGAGCTACTCAGCAATGCAATTTCATTAGCGAAGCGCAGGTTACTAAGGTACTCTTCATTAACTGGTATCCCTAACTCTTCCCGTTTTAGTCCTCTGAAAACCTCCTGTAAGCACGCGGTAAACAGCATTGGGAAGATCGTATCTCCTTGTAACATACCTTTCTTTATTGGTATTCTATCGCTTCCTTTATGGAGCACTATGGTGGCAGTTGATCTTCTGTAGATTCCTTTCAGGATACTTACATATTGTTACCACATGTGTAATTTAGGTATGTGCACCTGTGTAGCGTCGATGCCTCGTCGATGTTTCGTCGATGCCTTGATTCCGATGTGTCTGCATGACTGCTGATATCTTTACTGAATCAAATGTCTTCTCGTAAACTATGAACATTTCATATGAAGGTGTTTTTGAATGTGCCCCTGAATCTAAAAGCACTATAGCCTCAAGGATTTTCACCTCCATCGGAAGTGCCACCGTCGTGTTTGGGTCAAACCGTGACCTTCGGGTCAGCAACTGAGTATCGCAACCACTGTCAAACATTGCCAGCTAAGGGAGAAAGCAAGAAACTGAATGCATAAGTGGCATCCGGAAACTAAACAGTTTTTTTTTCAAGAGACTCCGTACATAAGAGAGTTAACTCAACCAGCGTGATTCCTGCGCCTCGATCCCGATGCCACTTTTTATATTATGCTAATATTGTAAAAGAAGCAAAGAAAAAGGTGGACTGCATATAACGACGTTCAAGACGTCATGGTGTATAAAGCTGCTGTCAAGCGTCGAGCGCTGACCTTCCGCTCTTCTTTCAGGGTACCATGCAGCTTGCAGTCTGCCTGGAACGAGATTACTGTGCACATGCTACTATATAGCCTGCTGGCGTGCCGCCAGGTGCGGCTTAGCATCCCATTAACGTTAAGGAAGCGTCCAGAATTTCTTTTCCGTATACACTATGCTGGTACCATGCAAAAACAAATTTGTGCAGCGCTTTTCGTGTTTCACAATATGCACCTGGTGACCGTGTCGACCACCCGACGCGTCTCGCACTGTTCGTCCTTCCTACTGTCGTCTTTAGATGCGCATGCTTTCGAGGTCAATATATAAACAGCGGAACGCACGACATCAGGCGTGGCACAAGTGTTTTTTTTTTGTACGAAGCATGAAAAAAAGTACATCATCACCCGCTAAAGGGGACCATGTGTAATTGTGAAGCAGCGGGCGCTAACGCTTACACTGGTGGCGGCGTTGAGACTGGCGCTCATCGCCGCGTTGCACAGGAGGCCCCGGGGGCCCATAAGCTGCCATGTAGCTCAAGCACCCCCCCCCCCCTTTGAGCGACATAAGCATCGCCGTGCGGTAGCACAACCGCGAAGTGCGCTCGTACCTTTAATTTGGCCTCCGGTGGCCTCCGGCCAGCACCGGGACGGAATCGAACTCGGTACCTCCCACCACAAAAGCAGACGCTCGTACCATTATGGTACCTCTGTGGTAAGTTGCACAGGAGAGGAACCTGGGGAAGCGCAAAGCACGAAGTGGAAGATGCCAATCGCAGGATAATGGGCAATGAGAATACAAAAGACTGATTGAACACAGAGACCCCTATTCCGCTTTTAGTTAACGCGCACACTGCGAATTTCTATTCTTTAACAACGCACGGGAGAAATTTCTCACCGACACTAACTTAAAAGTCATAATACAATGCCTATGAACGGTTGTGCAGCGCAAGCAGCCGTTTCTTTTTTTTTAATCAACAAACCTGCTAGCAGACGCTGCCTGCGTCGGCTTACGAGACGAGAGAGGAGGGGAGCGTAGGAAACAAAGGGACAGAAGACGCGCTTGCGCAAGGGGGGTGTCAACGCCACTGGAAGGGATGCTTAGAGGAATGATTGATTCATTGATATGTGGGGTTTGACGCCTCAAAACCACCAATGATTATGAGAGACGCCATAGTGGAGGGCTCCGGGAATTTCTACCACCAGGTGTTCTTTAACGTGCACCTAAATCTGAGCACACGGGCCTACAGAACTTCCGCCTCCTTCGGAAATACAGCTGCCGCAGCCGGGATTCGATCCCGCGACCTGCGGGTCAGCAGCCGAGTACCTATGCCACTAGACCATAGCGGCGGGGCAATGCTAGAGCACAACCGCCATCCGCAGCTAGCGAAAGGTCCACGTGTTTGAGATACTTGATTGGGACCGTTCTATGCATACAACGTCTACAGCGGCCACAGCAAACAACATTGTCGAATCGCGCAGCTGCTGTCACTAGAAAGTGTCAATTGGCTAATCCCAAAGGCCACTAAGTCTGTATGTTCTAAGTGGGTTCGACAACATGACAGCAGCCAAAGTGGTAGTGTTTACGGTGCTCGGTTACAGGCCCAAAGGTCGCACTAGACCCTCTCCTTCATTTGATGTAATTGCGACTTCGACTGCTGCAAACAACCTGCTGTACCTTGTACAATGTTTTACGGCAACAGAGTGCAAGTAGATTTCAAGGGTGTGTCGTGATAGTGGCACCAAGATAACCCTGAGTACGCGACAGAAGCCTCAGAGGACTGCCCCATTTATTCCGTGACAACAGCTCTTATCTGTATGTCAACGTTCTGTGGAGAGATACGCGCTCGATGTAACCTCGCTGTTTGCGTTGTGCTCGCTTCGAAACTACATAGCTATACATTACCTTTGAATACCACCACACTTGTTTGCTTTGAGACAAGCACTTAAAGCCCTGAGAAGGTATTCGACTTAATCTAATTGCGTAATTTTGTGTAACAGGCGCTTATTATGTGGAGGACATTAAAAGGAGCACTGACATCAAATTTCATGATCGAGATGTTACCATCCTTCGATCACTTGGTATGAGTAGGTCTTCTTGGCCAAATTTCGATGGCGTTTGTCGCGTCGAAGTTATTTTATTTCAACGTCGAACAGGGTAGAAAACCTAAGGAGAAAAAACGAAAAAATAGACTGCCCTGCAACATCGACACTAGTGCTACGTGTTCGATGTGATACATTCCACAAATAGCCCCACCGCGGTGGTCTAGCGGCTAAGGTACTCGGCTATTGACCCGCAGGTCGCGGGATCGAACCCCGGATGCAACGGCTGCATTTCCGACGGAGGCGGATATGCTGTAGGCCCGTGTGCTCAGATTTGGGCGCACGTTTAAGAACCCCAGGTGGCCGAAATTTCCGGGGCCCTCCACTACGGCGTCTCTCAATCATATGGTGGTTTTGGGACGTCAAATCCTACATATAAATCAAATCAATGAGTGACGATACGCAAGTAACGATGACGTCGACGATCTCCGAGTGTGTTTGGAGCCGACTCCGAAACATGCTCTCACTAGTGGCTCTCCTTGCTGTGCTGAAAGCGTGCGTGCGATTTATCGTGTCACATCGAATGATTTGCGTTGTGCTCCACTGCGTGTGAGTACAGTGATTCAGAGCAACAATACGTGCCAGAATATCGGAGAACCACCGTGTAGTGCGTGTAAAAGCGGAAAGTGCGTGGCGTTTCATGCTATTCCAAGCCACAAACCTCAACGCAGCCAGTGCGTTGACTTCGGACGCGCCATTGGACAGAGGGACTGGACGCCTATGAAGAACAGTCACATTTGCTTCCTTCACTTTGCGGCGAGCTGCTACAGGGTAAATCATGTGTTGGCGAACCAGTTGGGTTTCACAGGCCTCTTCTCGAGACTGGGGCTATTTCTACCGTGTGCCCTGCTGCAGCTGAAAGCAGCGATTCACTCCCCAAACGTCCGCGACATGAGGAGCGTATTTGGTGCTCCTGAGCTCCGACAGTAGGGCGGGGACTGATAAGTACATTGCACTTAACGCGGAGCTTGTCAAGCAAGGATCGTCGCGAATCGCGGTGATACCCAATTCGAGGTCGCTGTCATCGTCACTTGCCGATGTTGACCGCGGCGACGGCGAGGACGGTGATGTTGGCGACCTGTAGGAAGCTCTACGCCTTCAGAGACACAGCTGGACTGACTGAACGTGCACTCCTAGCAGACGAAACGCCAGTGAGACGTCACCAATTTTTGTGGAAGCGGCATCAGCTGTGCAACAACTTCAACGTGGCCGCGAGGTATAGTGCTGCCAGCACTACAATTTGGCGTGCTTTCCACCCATTTTGAATCACGTTCGATAGCGAATATATTATTCAATATTACAGATACTCATTCGTCACTGAAATGCGTTTTAGGTCGCGAATCGTTACTAGGGGTTCGATAGCTATACTCGTTGACGCAAAAATCTTGACATGAGTAAGTTTGATGCCAGTGCTCCTTTAAGGATTATAAATTTGCGAAACATTTCATTTTCGTGTTCGTTTACCAATGACCCGTTCTTTTCGTGTCGTTTCTATAACACATTTCTAACTATCGGTATCGCTGTACATAGTGACACGTGCGGTTCTTTTGGTTTACAAAGAAAGCTGCTATCACTTTCTGTTAAGCGCAACGCAGGTCGCGTTTATCTTGTATGCCACTCTGGAACGCGTTATGACGCGTGTATCTGTTAAGCGCAACGCAGGCCGCGTTTATCTTGTATGCCACTCTGGAACGCGTTACGACGCGTGTGTCTGTTAAGCGCAACGCAGGCCGCGTTTATCTTGTATGCCACTCTGGAACGCGTTACGACGCGTGTATAAAAGCCGGCGCAGTGCGCCACTGGGGTCTTTTTTTTTTCCGTCGGCCGACGACTGTTCACGCCGCTGTTGCTGTGAGTTGTGTTTGGCCTTGTTTTGCTGGGCACAAGTTCGCCCAATAAACAGTTCGCCTGACACCACCCTGACTCCTGCGTGCTTCCTCCCAAGTGCTGCGTGTGTTACAACCTCGTGACATCTGGTGGAGGTGCTTCTCGGTCCATGTACCGTACGCCCCCGTCCAGCCGTGAGCCAAGCCCAAGCCGCCAAGAGGACGACGCCGACCCGGTCGTTCGAGTGAGCCGAAGACAACAAGGACTACCGCCCGAATACCTGCCGCTCCCCGACAAGGACAAGAAAACAAAGGCTGCTACGAAGCCGGCATCCACGATGACGGAAGCAAGGTCTTCGGCAACCGTGGTCGTCAACCAGCCCAAAGAGCCGCCTACCTTCCGCGGATCGACCTACGAAGACCCGGAAAGCTGGCTTGACATTTACGACCGCGTCGCAGCCCTCAATAAGTGGGACCCGGACGACAAGCTGCGTCATGTGTATTTTTACCTGGAAGACGCCGCAAGGACTTGGTTCGAGAACCGCGAGTCAACGCTTCGAACCTGGGACGACTTCCGCGTTGCTTTCCTGCGCACCTTTGCAAGCGTCGTGCGGAAGGAAAGAGCCGCATCACTGCTTGAAACTCGGGTGCAGCTCCCCAACGAAAACGTAACGATCTTCACGGAGGAGATGACGCGACGTTTCCGCCACGCCGACGCCGACATGTCTGAGGACAAGAAGGTTTGCCTGCTTATGCGAGGAGTGAAGCAGGAGCTCTTCGCCGGACTGATCAGAAACCCGCCAAAGACGGTACAAGAGTTCCTCTCCGAGGCTACCACCATCGAGAAGACTCTTGAAATGCGGACCCGCCAATACGATCGGCGCATGTCACCAGACGTCGCAGAAGTCCGAGGACTCTGCCCCGACGACCTGCGCGAGACCATACGCGCTATTGTTCGTGAAGAACTGCGCCGCATGTTGCCATCGTCTCAGCCCCAAATCGCCTCTCTCGAAGACGTAGTCCGCGAGGAACTACAGCGCTCACTGAGCGTTCCTGAACGGCCACAGCCCCAACCGGAGGCGATGACCTACGCCGCTACTGCACGACGACCTGTCGCCGCTCCTCGCCAACACCAGGACCCAACGTCTCCGCAGTTTCGTCGCCAGCCAACGCCGCCACCCCCGACGCCTTCCCGCTCGCCAGTAATCCAGCGCTCGCCGAGGAAAACTGACGTTTGGCGCACCCCGAACCACCGCCCACTATGCTACCACTGCGGCGAAGCCGGGCACACCTACCGCTACTGCCAGTACCGTGAGATGGGACTGCGTGGCTTCGACGTGAACGCGCCGCGTCCGCGCCCAGGTGAGCGACCTCGCGACATCGCCGACTACATCGCCGGATCGCAGTGGCAACAACGACGACCATCCCGTTCACCTTCGCCTGGCCGCTACGTCTCCCCGGATCGCCGCCAGTACACCGGCCCTAACCGGGGCCGATCCCCAAGCCCCTACCCGGGAAACTAAAGGCAGCAACCGATGGAGGTGCGGTTGCTGCACGACGCAATGCCGAAGATCCTCCTCCGCCGCCGCCGCCGCTGCCGATGACGACGACCACGACGCACGAACTTTCCCGACGTAGTCACAGTACGCCGCCTGAGCAGAGTCTTTACGACAAAGCCTCGCCGCCGACGCGACATAGCAGCACCGGACCACGCCGACGCAGCCGTGATCCGACGCCCCGACCTAACCGGAACGCCAGACGACGAACCACCGACCTCGACGTGATCATCGACGGCCACAGCGTCACCGCCCTAGTCGATACCGGCGCCGACTACTCTATCATCAGTGGTCTCTTCGCCGCTAAGCTCAAGAAGGTAAAGACTGCATGGGAAGGACCGGATATCCGAACAGCAGGGGGCCACCTTATAACACCGACTGGAACCTGCACGGCAAGAGTCACGATTCACAGCCAGACGTATTCTGTGAATTTTGTGGTCCTGCAGCAATGCTCGCGAGACGTCATTTTAGGCATGGATTCCCTGGACCAGCAAGGCGCAGTCATCGACCTAAGATCCGGGTCAATCACGCTGTCCACGGATAATGCAACGGCGTCAGACTGCAACGTCGCTCACAACGCCTTGAATGTGACAGAAGAGCAGGTAACCTACCCGCCACTGTCGAGCGTCATCATTTCCGTCGGCACCAAAGCGTCTACCAACTTACAAGGTGTCATCGAAGGCGACCAGCACCTGCTCCTAGACCGTCAGATGTGCGTCGCAAGAGGCATAGCCAAGCTTCATAACGGCGAAGCCAAGGTAATGGTGACGAACTTCAGCAACGAATATAGGCACTTGAATAGGGGCACGACGGTAGCACATCTAAGCGAATTTATGGAAGCGAGCAATGCCTTCGCCCTCACCGATTCTCAGGGAGCCGCAACGTCGACAGCAGTGTCCGCGCCCGCCTTCGACGTCAATCAGAGCCTTTCCAGGCAGCAACAAAACGAGCTCAAAGCCTTACTCCACCAATACAAGGACTGCTTCTCGTCGTCATCGAGGCTTCGTCAGACCCCTCTCGCGAAACATCGCATCGTAACCGACGAATATGCCCGTCCGCTCCGTCAGAGCCCCTACCGAGTTTCTGCACGGGAACGCGAGGCCATCAAGCAACAAGTCGACGAAATGCTGCGTGACGACATCATTCAGCCGTCTACGAGTCCGTGGGCATCACCCGTGGTGTTGGTGAAGAAGAAGGACGGAACCCTACGTTTTTGCGTCGATTATCGTCGCCTGAACAAGATAACGAAGAAAGACGTGTATCCCCTCCCACGGATAGACGATGCTCTGGACAGACTCTACAACGCCAAGTATTTTTCGTCGATGGATCTCAAAACCGGCTACTGGCAAATCGAAGTAGATGAGAGAGACCGAGAGAAGACTGCCTTCATAACACCAGACGGCCTATTCGAGTTTAAGGTCATGCCCTTTGGTCTTTGCTCGGCGCCTGCGACGTTTCAACGGGTTATGGACACAGTACTCGCAGGCTTGAAGTGGCAGACTTGCCTCGTCTACTTGGACGACGTAGTCGTATTTTCCTCCAACTTCGACGAGCACCTCCGGCGCCTTGAAGCTGTTCTTCGGATAATCAAAGCCTCGGGACTTACCCTGAAGCCAGAAAAGTGCCGCTTCGCCTACGAGGAACTATTGTTCTTTGGCCACGTTATCAGCAAGTCGGGAGTGCTCCCTGATCCACAGAAAACAGCTGCGATCGCCGACTTCCCTGCACCCACCGACAAGAAAGCAGTACGCCGATTTCTTGGCCTCTGCGCTTATTACAGACGCTTCGTGAAGAACTTTTCGCGGATCGCCGAGCCACTGACGTACCTCACGAAGGCCGACGTCGACTTCAAATGGGAAACGCCGCAAGTCGAGGCATTTCAAGAATTAAAGCGACGCCTGCAAACGCCGCCAATACTGGCGCACTTCGACGAAGAAGCTGACACCGAAATTCACACGGACGCAAGCAGCACAGGGCTCGGCGCCGTGATCGTGCAGAGGACCAACGGACTTGAAAGGGTCATCAGTTACGCTAGCCGGTCACTTTCGAAGGCAGAAGCCAATTATTCCACGACAGAAAAGGAATGCCTTGCCATCATCTGGGCTACATCAAAGTTCCGCCCCTACCTGTACGGCAGGCCTTTCAAAGTCGTGAGTGACCACCACGCCTTGTGTTGGCTAGCTAACTTGAAAGATCCATCAGGGCGCCTCGCACGGTGGAGTCTCAGACTACAAGAATTTGACATCACCGTCGTCTACAAGAGCGGACGAAAGCACTCCGACGCCGACTGCTTGTCTCGCGCCCCTGTCGATCCGCCGCCCCAGGATGACCAGGACGACGACTCTTTCCTGGGACCCATAAGTACCGACGACTTCGCGGAACGCCAACGAGCTGACCCAGAGCTCAAGATCCTCATGGACTACCTGCAAGGCAAGACCGCCGACGTGCCGAAAGTATTCCGCCGAGGACTGGCTTCGTTTTTCCTACGAAACAACGTCCTCCTGAAGAAGAACTTCTCGCCGCTCCGCGCCGACCACCTCCTCGTGGTGCCTTCAGCGTTACGTCCAGAGGTTCTGGAAGCATTACACGACGACCCGACAGCCGGACATCTTGGTGTTTCCCGCACACTGTCACGAATACAAGAGAAGTACTATTGGCCTCGCCTCACTGCCGACGTCGCCCACTACGTAAAGACATGCAGAGACTGTCAGCGACGCAAGACGCCGACAACTAGGCCAGCCGGACTTCTGCAACCCATCGAACCACCTCGACGGCCATTCCAACAAATTGGCATGGACTTACTGGGGCCGTTCCCGACGTCAACTTCTGGCAACAAATGGATTGTCGTAGCGACTGACTACCTCACCCGCTATGCCGAAACAAGGGCCTTGCTCAAGGGCACTGCCGCCGAGGTCGCCAAGTTCTTCATTGAGAACATCGTCCTCCGCCATGGAGCCCCCGAGGTCCTCATCACCGACAGAGGTACGGCCTTTACGGCTGACCTAACGCAGGCGATCTTGAGGTACAGTCAGACAAGCCACCGCCGAACCACCGCGTACCACCCACAGACGAATGGCCTCACCGAGCGTCTAAATAAGACCATCGCCGACATGCTGGCCATGTACGTGGACGTCGAACACAAGACGTGGGACGCCATACTCCCGTATGTAACTTTCGCGTACAACACGGCCGTGCAGGAAACGACGCAGTTTGCTCCATACAAGCTCGTCTACGGACGGAGCCCAACAACGACGCTTGACGCCATGCTACCGGTCGGCACCGACGAAGAAGACCTCGACGTCGCCAGCTACCTGGATCGCGCTGAAGAAGCTCGACAGCTAGCCCGCCTGCGTATCAAGAGCCAACAGACGGTCGACAGGCGCCACTACAACCTTCGACGACACCACACCGAATACCAACCCGGCGACCTTGTCTGGGTCTGGACGCCGATACGACGACGGGGATTGTCTGAGAAGCTCCTGCGACGCTACTTTGGACCCTACAAGGTAGTCCGACGTCGTGGTGAACTGGACTATGAGGTCGTGCCCGATGGCTTAACGTCATCCCAACGACGCCGTGCACGACCCGAAGTCGTACACGTGGTGCGACTTAAACCTTATTACGCGCGCTGATTAGCTGTGACGCAATGTTAATGTAATTTATTGCATGTACTCTCTCTTAGGTTCTGTCTTTAGCATCGGGACGATGCTTTTTCAGAGGGGGGGTAGTGACACGTGCGGTTCTTTTGGTTTACAAAGAAAGCCGCTATCACTTTCTGTTAAGCGCAACGCAGGTCGCGTTTATCTTGTATGCCACTCTGGAACGCGTTATGACGCGTGTATCTGTTAAGCGCAACGCAGGCCGCGTTTATCTTGTATGCCACTCTGGAACGCGTTACGACGCGTGTATCTGTTAAGCGCAACGCAGGCCGCGTTTATCTTGTATGCCACTCTGGAACGCGTTACGACGCGTGTATAAAAGCCGGCGCAGTGCGCCACTGGGGGTCTTTTTTTTTTCCGTCGGCCGACGACTGTTCACGCCGCTGTTGCTGTGAGTTGTGTTTGGCCTTGTTTTGCTGGGCACAAGTTCGCCCAATAAACAGTTCGCCTGACACCGCCCTGACTCCTGCGTGCTTCCTCCCAAGTGCTGCGTGTGTTACAACCTCGTGACAATATACACGCTAAGGCATTTTACCCGTAAATTGAAGCGCTTGGCAAGACTGCTGCTCATTTCTCGTGATGCCGGTCCCTCGAGGTATACTGTTCGGTGCATTGTGTTGCGTTATTGTACTCGGCCTATATCAAAAGTGCAAGAGCATTCTCTGCAATGGTACAGACGCTTGCAAGCTGGAGAATGGAACACGTATCAAGGCACCGCTATGCACCTAATTTCTACATCAAGGGATGCTCGGGACGCTACAGTGAATGTTTCTTTTTCTTACAGTTACGTGCAATAAGGCTGTAATTTGCGCAGAAAATACGCAGGGTTTTCTTATCGCCCTTAATTGCAACGAGTGGCAAATCACAGCGATAACAACGGCGCGGCTGGCTTGCCTCAAACCATGCATGCAGTGCAATAAATGAAAATATACCATCACAAAACGCCTCTTCCATTGCGAGTATTGTGTCATTCAACCCGATGTCCATCCGAGTATGATATACGGAAATAACAAGTCAGCCCCCTACGTGAACTATAGGGAAACAAAGAGCGAACACTACCGTATGGCGCTGCGGCCGAGCACCTGCGCTGCTTTCAGTGCCACAAGTGACTGGTCAGAATCGATAATGTCTTCAGCTTATATGAAATAAAAATTTTCTTTACAACGCTCGCATTTGACCCCGTACCTTCATGCTCCGAAAGCGAGTTTTTATCACTAGGCTACACACCCGTACTTCCATAAAGAGAATGCATGTACAGTACATCTAAACCACATTCTTGGGCAACGGAATTCTTTGTGAAAAACAAATGCCGAAAGACAAAACATTCTAGTCAGGCTTTACTGATTTTTGCGGTTAAACATTAAACGTCATCAGCGAGACACGATGAAGAGCGGATAACGAAAATTGCACAAATCAATAAAATTTTTTGTTTCAAAAATTTAATGTCAAACTTGTGTTTTCATTGTTCTTCTGAGATGGCTATTATATGTCTTGACAAAGGAATAAAAGTGAGCACGGGTACGCCATGTATCAGTTAGTCAGACCTTGTCTTGCTGGGTCGTGAAATGTTTTGAGGGGCCACTGTTCATATCGTATATTTCTCTATGCGTAAACTGATTCATCCCGAGTTCATGACCTCTTGCTTCGCCAGTCGCGTTGTCGAAAGCGGCCGCATCTGGCGGAATCGTTAGGGAGACGTGCCTTACCCCCTTCCCTCGCAGAAACCACACATCTCCGTCTCACCGCATCCCTAGGTCGCGAGATCGAAGAGGCACGCGGGGTGGAAGCCGCAGAGGGCCAAGGCAGGTTCCTCGAGTACGTAATAACGCATAAACGGAGCAAACCCAACGAGCAAAACGAACTTGTTTAGCAGCCACGGCTTGCTTTCATATTTCTCGTGGGTCACGTGTAACATTTTTTTTTAATTTAGAGAGCCTGCCATTATGCAGTCGACACGGTGTCGTAAGTGCATGTACAAATTAGCATCATATAGGGGGTCTAACAGTGAGTGGTGAAACGGCCCGTCACTCTAGCGATCAAGTTCCATACCTTCTTGCAAGGAGCTAGCAAAGACGCCATGCAGGCCTGTACAAGTTCAGAGTGAGTGTGTCACAATCCCACTGCGCGTTGGGGCATCACAAAATCAGCACGATACATCACATAGGCCGCGGCGCCCTTGCAGAGTGTGGTCACAGATGGGATAAGCGTAACCCCGCCACAAAGGCCTCGCAACGTAAGCCGCCTGGTGACTTACACTCCTACTTCTAGTGTTGGCAGATCAGGTTGGCTGTTTATGCCAACTCGGTCAACTACATATGTTACACACTGCTAATCTACGCTGACAGCAATGGACAAGCTGGACTGGTGCTGTGCTGCGCACTTGCTCGCAACAGCCGAGTGAAAGTGTCCTTCTATAGAGCTATAATCAAAAGCATCGTTTGGAAAGTGAGCCACTGCTTTCGTCATTGGTAGTATCTTCCTTTGAGCAGAAGCTGCAGGTCAGGTACAACCAACGTGTTTAGTACATAAAAAACCACGGAGGAAGGAAAAGGTAAGGAGAGGCCCTGACGTCACTCGTTGTGAAGCCGCGATGAAGCCGGAAGTCGGCCATATTGAGTAGGCAAATTCTCCTCTCTTGTTTACATATGATGCGAAGCAGAAGGCGCGACTCCCTCTCCGGCTCGGAAAACACGTGGGCTGCGCAGCGCGTGTGTCGTGACGATCCGAAACTAATGGAACTGGGCTCATCACTCAGAGCCAGCGGGACACCTTCAGCGAAATCGCTTCGTCCGAGTGATAACAAAGAGTAACAGCTCGCTGACAACGAAGCAACTACGAGAGAACGCGCGCTAGATGCACTGACAACGGCGAGTGCTTTGACGTCATTAATTCAGCAACTGTACAGACAACACGATCGGTCGTGCGCCTTGTACGGTTGCATTCCGCCACGCGACTGACGCAGCGTCCTGCCACTGTGTCCGTGTTCCGCGTGAAACTCACCTGCGCCAGCATTCTGCGACCGTGGTGACTTTGAGCACGGTGCTAGTGGCAGTTGAACGTGGTTGCTGTTACGTTGAGATTACATGCAATGCTGGGGGAGGGTGTACCAAGCGGAACAGAAAAGGTGTTTTAATACGCACATGCAAGTTGTTACTGTACACACACAACACGAAACTACGTATGTGCACATGGTCCTCACGGCGTCTTGCTGGGCTCAACAGCGTCGTCCGTTGTCACAAGCAGGAGCACTGCTCAATCGTCACTGACCTGCAAGGCGTTCGTCGTCATTCAGCTTCGTCATGGTGCCCAACGCCATTTCGCTGAACACTAACTGCTTCATCCGCGTCATGCGCCGCACGACACATGGATATGCACTTGTTCTACGCACTGTTGAAACCCCGTGATGGACAAAGAGATTTGTGAACGTTGCTAAGAGTAATGTAACAGCCAGACGAACACTGCGTAACCAATAACGCGGCGCAGAGCACAGATATTGTCCGCCACGGCTCAGCACGAGACCTGGGGAGGCACACATTCCGCCGCCAGCCGCGGCCGCTCACTGCTAGACCAGCTTCACTGCGCAACACGTAACCATAGCAACGCCGCCATTATGCCTACTGAATATGGCCGTCATGATGTCATTTCCGCCACATTTTTTACGCCCTGCGCCTGCTGGGCATGCCCTCTCCTTACGTTTTTCCTTCCTCCGTGTAAAAAACGTTCGGTACAGTGAATGAACACGACAGCTTGCGGCCGGTTCATATCACGTGCTTGCACCCACTATCTGCTCGTCATCAAGTCTGACGTAGGCTGTTGCGGTCGGCACTTGAGCTGATGAGAGAGCGGCGTTCTTTTGATTCTCAAACAAGTCGTCGAACGGCTCCCGGCCTATATCTGCCATGTATTAGGCTTCCCAGCTGGGAAGCGCGGAGTCATGCCGCGAGTTGCCGTAAACCATTTTACGAGACGACCACAAGTGTTCACGCGGTAGCAACATCTTCCTTGGAAGAGACAGTAGTGTCAGCCAGGATGTCAATTGCCCTGCTAATTGAGCGAGCAGTTCCGCAGACCCTTTTGAGATTTGTTCCGGCAACCCTTTTGCGGCAACCCTCGCCCAGTGGCGCGCACATGACAAGAAAGAGCCCCGTTGGTGCCACATTGCACTGCAGTGACCACGCCTCAATAGTGAACGTTTACTTGGCAGTGTATGTGCGTCACCCTCGCAGGTTGTTTGTGGCTGTGACACGTGATTGGATAGTGCCATCTGTATGCATTCCCCGATCTACGTATCTGGGGAGAAGGTACCCTTTATTATGAGCTACCCGGCTCATTCGAGGAGAGCTCGCCATGTACAGTGTCAATTTTTATGAAAGGGAACACGGGAGCGCGTGGCCTGCGCGCTCCGGCGGCTGCTGGCAGCACGTTCAAGCGGAAGCGAGAGCAACCACAGTCTCTTTTCGCGTCATCTCGCGGCGAGCAAAAGAACCATTCGTTGCTTATATGGAACGAGCGTCAAGACTGCGACCCTCTCCCCTTCAAGGCGATTACGGGAGAGCCGTTAATCGCCTTGAAGGGGGAGGGGTTGCAATCTTACTGTTATATATCAGCAACGTGTTTACACCGTGTTTACATCATGTTACACCGTGTCACGCCGTGTTTACAGTGCCAAGTCGTCTTTTTTATTAGTTGCGTTTCATAAACGTTGTGAGAAAAACTAAGACATGTTAGAGAAAAGAAGCAGCCGATACCGCACATAGGCCATAATTCTCCCGAGTTAATTAGTGAAAATTGCCCATTTGCAACGCTCTAGAGTTCCATATTGTCACGTGGTCGTGACGTTGACGAAGGGAGCAGTCTGTATGTCCAAGATTAAACTTAATTAGGCCGAGCTTGAGACCGGTAAATAGGAAGTCTGATCGAAGCAATACATACTGGCTCTTAAAACGGCGAAGACAGTCAGCCTTCGATCAATGCGGCAAAAAGCGGTGGCATTTACACATGCGGCAGCGAACATGCGAACATTATCAATGGTAATCGTGTTCGTTCGAGAATGAACTCGCTGTTCATGCTTGCGTGCGCAATTAAGTCTAACAGATGATCCTAAAATAATCTGCAATGCTCTCGGACATCGTGGCGCAGTTTGCGTAAGGCGGAAACAAAAAAAAGGGGGGGGGGGCGTGTGTAGCAATATAATGCTTCATATAAGAGCTCTTCATGTGGTGCGAAGTGACATAAGCTTGGTTACTTCGACTCGGGGGCAGAAAGGTGAGCAGTTTTTTTACGTGTGTGGACCCCTTCATTTCAGCACCTCTTGTAAATAATTAAAACAATTTTGTATGAATGCTTGTTCAAAGTCAATAATCCCTGGTATATTAAACAATACCAGCCACAGCCGAAGGGAGGAAGGACAACATACATGGTTTGTTGCTAACTTACTACCCACACCGAGTACAAAACTGAGCATGAAGGTATTGGTATTGTATGTTGTAAAAGCTTGTCTTCAAATTCAAAAAAACGGCTCCGTCATACGTCTTGCTGGCGTCTCCACTGTACCAGTTAATTGCAGTTGAGCATAATGAACTAGCTAAACTCTCGAAAGTTGTGCGCTGTAATTAGAGCTTCTCAAATACCTTAGTATGCTACTGATGGGCTGCTTGGTGAGCCATGATATTTATGAAGCAACACACATTGGACATAATCTCGCACACACTAAAGTAAAGCCAACACAAGCGCACTCGGTCGCAGTCTGGCGCTTGTGCTTGCGTCGCTCATTTTCACGCCATCTCGCTCTACCGTTGTCAAGAACGAGTATAGTAAGGAAAAAAAGCAACATAAGTTTCCGAATGTCAACACGTATTTTTACGGTTCTCGACAATAGCTGTCAGCGTTTGAATATACTTCGACGTGAAGTTCATTTTCTTTCTTTTGAAGTTCTAGCATCACAAAAGAGCTATAGACTGAACGGGACGTATTTTTACTTCACTGACTTGGTTGGCACATAGCACAAGTACGAATCCCCACAAGGAACGTCTACATTCTATAGAAAAAAAGAGCCCCCTCTGTCTGTTTTATAAAATCCTGGCTTGCCAATTATATTACTCATATTAAGGAGGCACGTGAACTTTAAATGTTATGATACTCTCTTCGGGGAGTTGTTGGGCCCAAAACAGAGTTAACATGTGTCTTTAAAAAATCGCATACTTAGCAAGCGCCTCAAAGCACAGCATGCTATTTTCTTATGTGTATGCGAAAAACAGGGTGAAGTTCCATTTATTCTCCTTGAACAAATCGTATCGAAATTGGCTGCGATTCATTAGCATAAAGTGCCGAATTTTACACTTTAGATATTTCCATTTGGTCTCTTCTATATGCGCATTATTAACTACAGTGCGGTCGATCTCCCTCGTGTGAGGGAGTCGGATATTCGGGCCGCAGCAAGAACAGTTACAGACACCGTCGTGTGCACTCAATTCACATTGTTTGTTGGGCACAAAGTAATAAATTCTCTCCATTTTTTTCGATTTTCCCATAATGCATGTAAATAAAGTCAATAGCCTAAGTCAATGTTTTCGTGCAGCAGTTCGTTATGCGCTGTCAGTATCTGTTCATGGCACCACTGTATATGATGACAAACATGAACGCCCGTGGTCGTGGCCAGCAGGGATTTATCTTGTTGGCCGCAATCATACTTTACTTTTGAAATAAATGCATAATTCACTTCAGATTTTTATCAGAACGACTCTTTCTCTAGGAGTGCATTTTTTTTACTACTTTTCAAGCTGGTTCCCAGGTAGTCAATATTTCCGGAGCCCTTCACTACGGCGTCTCTCATAATCATATGGTGGCTTTGGGACGTTAAACTCCACATATCAATCAAATCAATCAGTTCGCATGCTCGTTTCGTGAGTATTAATTCTATTGAAAGGGTGTTTCGATTCTGGTAAACTTGGTATGCCGCACGTACCGTGAACTATTCGCAGTTACGTTGTTTTAGGCAATAGATTGCATTCGCGGTTAGAACAACGTAACAATAGAAATTATGTGCTTGAATGTGCCACTCCTGCAAGACACATATTGCAAAGTTCTGATGTCGGACGTGCACGCCCACTTATTGTAAAATGCATGTTTGTAATGACTTCGACGAGTGAGCCGTAGGGGCCGATTTATTTGTGATCGGTGTGTGCGGGGCCGATTTAGCGTTTCAGGTGCGCGGGAATTACCATGATGGTGATAGCGGTTAAATGATGAAGCTAGCCTATGCGCGTGTTCGTGCGCGTACCTTGTGAAAAGCTGTGCGAGTACATAAGAGCAACAAAGAGATTACCCTGTTAGCCTATTCTTATTATTTACGGCTACGAGACTACCTGATTGCCTGACTTAGCACACTTGATGATCCTGCCGCCCAGTTCTTGGCCGATCCCCCTTTGTGGGCGAGTACCAGCAAAGATGAAGGTTCATCATCATCATCATCATCAGCTCCCGAGCCACGGGGACAGCTCGGCTAACCTCGGAGAGCAGAGCGCAAGAACAAGTTCGCGCCACGCCCCAACTGTTCGTTCTGACCCTCGGTGTCCGGGCCTGTTCTGGACTGGGCATCGCCCCACCTCAGCCCCGGGTTGGTCCGAAGCAACGTTCTTCACGGCCAGCCGCTGTTCTGGTCTCGGAGCGAACGTACGCAGCCGGCTTCGATGGTTGTCGGGGCTTTCGACCCCGTGTCCTGGGCGCTCACTTCAATCGAGCGTGACCTGGACGTCAACAAGACGTCATGGTGCGGGACAACGACTTAAGCTCGAGCCAGCAAGCTACACGAGAAGGCGTGTCTCACCGTGGACGCTACTGCGATGGACACAACGCCACATTGTCCGGTGCTGATGTCACCGCAACGACGGCGCGCATGAGTGTGGTTTTCTAGACTTGGTGTCGTGGGAGCGAAGCATGCTGACCGTAACAACGTAGACTTTCTCCTCGCGCAAAAGAAACTTTATGGTAAAGTTTCTATTTGTCATTGCGAGATTTTTTCGTGTGTGTCCTTGTCCTCGTCCGATATAAAGAACGTCTTCGTGTTATCAGGTTGTCATGAGTACGTCCGATGACCTGGGCCCATTGAGTAAACCCCCTTGCTCACCACAATGTTTCGTTCACACACACACACACACACACCCACACACCCACACACACACCCACACCCACACCCACACCCACACCCACACCCACACACACACACACACACACACACACACACACACACACACACACACACACACACACACACCTTTCTCAAGCATGGCAAATATTTCGAAATCATTGCGAAAAATACTGCAAAGACTAACCAAGCGGTCTGTTTTAATATTGTATACACGACAACATTGCGATAAGTCACCAATACAAAGAGTACTTAAACGCGAGGTCAGCTGAGGGCTTACATGGGCAGGTTGGCTAATGTCCACATAAAATGAGTAGTAGCGCGAACAACGGCACAAGACAGTCGTCTAGCGGGTTATTCGCACTGCTACTCGTTTCCACCGGTCGACTTAGAGCGTGCGCACACAGTATTTCTTTATCCTTACACGTTAGGCAATAACCGGCGCAAGTTAACTTCTCGGCTGACCTCTGCGAAATCCAGACGACCCGGACAACGTAAAGTGCAAATAGCTAAGGAAGCTAAACATGCTTTTCCTGTTGGCACAACGCGCGTCCTTCCCATTCACCCCACCATTCGTGGGTTGTGAACACAGCGCGAAAAAGAGACAAGGACTAGCCCAACTTTCTCTTCTAGTTCACCGTGCGTTGTTCTTTTTGTATTACTATTCTGATATCGGAATTCAAATCGCCAGTCATTTACGCGCGCGCAATCGCAAAAGAACTCTCTCCGGGCAACGCGCACGCCAGTTTAGCAGATACCGGCACAAGGAAGGGGGCGTGCCCGCTCTCGGCTCCTCGATAGAGCTGAAGAGGAGACTGCGGAAAAGCGCGCCAAGGGCAAAAGTGCCCCGAAAGAGTCGATACAACTGCCACACGCGTACACCTTCCCGCGCATTTGTGCGCGCCCTAGAACTTCTCACTTCTACGAGAACCGCTGACGTTCAGAGCAGCAAAAACAGCGCCGAATCACCTACCTGTAATTGGCAGTAAAAGCGAAGGTCCTGCCGCCTCGGTTTGCTTGTATTCACAGCCGGCGGTCGACAGCCGACTAACTCAGCGTCAAGGAGAATGAGAGCGGAATGAAACGAAAGAAGACTGCAGGCGCACCGAGCGAGCTGCGGTGAAGAAGCGAACCGCGCTTCGCGGCGGAACTGGCGGGCCAGCCGCCAGAGGGCAACGGCGCGGAGTCGAGCGTCGCGTCGGCTTTTTAGCATCGGCTAGCGGAGACAGAGGCGCGCCTTCTGCGGCCCAAGTAGCGACTTTTCGAGGCGCCAGCAACGTGTAAACAAACTTTGACGGGCTGGTCGATTCGGATGGCGCGGCCCCGTCAGAAGCGTAACTAATCAAGACTCATGTGAACGGAATACGTGACACTGTCACGTAGTTGGCGTTTTGAACAGATCTCTGTCGCTGCCTCTAAGTGCGGGCGAACAGCCTGTGAAATGTACGAGCCGGGATGCAAATCGAAGCATTCACAACAAAGTGAGCGAAAGTTTTGCTGAAGGCTCATTCCCAGCATTTTCTCGTGAATTGTTACGCCGCTGCTGCGGTGCAGAGATGCAGGTGATTCGCGCATGGGTCCTTCGGTGCGGCAAATGAGACGCACGAGGGTCGAATTGTTCACGTGGTTTTCTCTCTATAAGCAACCAGCATGTCAGGCCGACTACGCAAGCAGGCACTGTTATACCTTTCTCACGCACGCTAACGGCGCGTCTGGAGAAAATGGAGCAAGAAAAATAAAATGTAGACAAAAGGCAAGCTGGCGGCGAGTGGCAGAAGCGAAACGTGACGAATGTGGAATTCAGTGCACTTTCCTGAGCGCCTGACACCAACGCGTTTCCCGTTACACTAATGATAAAGGGTGGCTAAGTGAAAACACGCCAACGCGCTGGATTGAAGATTGTCAATAAGACGATCTAAAGCATTCATTCTGTCGTCCAATCAGTGTCGTGTAGTGTATCCGTGCTTGATCGCACGTGTATACATACCAGCTGCGGCAGGTGCGTTTGCTCAGCTAAACGCACTTCTGGGCTGGATTATTGGCATTGGCACAAAAACCTTATTGACTGTTTCACCCATCAGCTTTCCGCTATACCATTTACGTAGATATATTTTACCTTCGTCGATAGAATGAAAGTCCGTATTTTGGCACGACGTAATTAGGGGTTGTCTTTTAAGAGCGGAGATGTTTATGGTAGCCATCGGTCGTCATCCGTGAACAGAAAGCCATCGTTATCGTAAAACTGCATTTCTTATCTCCGTTCTCTTCTTCGTCCTCTGTTTCATTCTTAAAGCACGTGCTCCAGTATGTCCGGCGTGCGATGGAATAAATCTGATGGGTGACAGAGAGAAAGATCTATAAAATTAAAGAAAGACAGATTATTTTTACACAAATAAAAGTGTCTTGATAAGGTGGAACTCAAACCCACCTAGCCACACTCCAAAGGCGAGCATTGTAACAACTTCATTATCCGGGCACGCTAGCAGAGAAAAAAAGCGCTGAGGGTGAGGAGGAGAGATGTGATACTGATGAAGAAGAGAAGGAGGGGAGAAAGTAAAACATATAATAAAAATAAAGAATTTGAGAGAAATAAAGGAAAATTGGCAGATTCCATGTACAGTGGGAATCGATGATATGCGAAGCACGAATGAGAAAGGTTTATATGTCACTTTAAAACCAGAACAATGTTACGAGGCGGACGTAAATTATGCCATATTAGAATTACATGTCATAATTATTATGTTCGGATGTGTGATTTACATTCGTTGCCTATTAACTTCACGTCATACCAAGTAGGGTATGCTTATAGCCGCTAATTGGAATATGCATTTCGGTTACAAGTTTGCACTTGTGTTTCAGGATGAATTATCAGATATAGGAACCTAGAGCACTGTTCCCTACTTCGCGTTTATGTGTGATTGGGGACATTTAAGATATAATACTTTAATCAGCCATAATTAAAAAATAGGAAACATAAGCAGCGGCCAAAACATGTTACCGGACTCGCTAACAAGCCTCAGTGCATATATGACTTGTCTTCGTTGAGGCAACAGCATTGACTAGGCGAAGAAAGGGCCGCTTGCGAAAACGTTGTCTCCACGGCATTCTCTGTAATACCTTTTAGAAGCATTTAGTCCATCACGTGTACTTGAGTGACATTATTAGAAGTAAAGACTCACAAATTTTCAAACCACTGCTACAAGTATATTATGAGCAAGAGCGACCTATTACTACTTGACATCATTTGAACTACATGCCTAAGGTAAAAAGAACTAAAACTAAGTAGCCAATCCAACTCGAATTCAAGCATTTCAATAAACGCATTTTCCCGACAGGAGCTTGACTGCATTATTCAATAATTGGTCAAGCGACACCTTTTCTGACAGTCCAGTTATACTTGCGAAGAGCTAGGTATGATAATATGTATTCATGCAAATGAATACATTTTCAAATATAGAGTATAAATTCTTGTGCTCACTTGTTGCCTTTAGAAAACACTGAAGAACCTTCGCGGAACTTGAAATGCCCAGGTTTAGCACACCGCAGTGTCCCGCAAAACATGTTTTGCCCGTTTAAGCCACCTTTGACGAATGCATTGTTGACTTGTCCGGCATATAGCTCCCTGCAGCTCCTCTCCTCTGCCCACCGCAACTTACAGTTTTTATCTTTCCCGTGGTTAACGCGCAAACCAAGCACGATCCAACTTCTTATATCGCTTATCGAGGGGCAAGAAGGAGCGGAGGCAAGCGCTACGAACGCAAGTCAATCACTTCCCGCGCTTCAACTGAAATAAAATTCACAAAATAAGGAATAACAAAAGACGTAAAAATTAAGGAGAAGTTATTCGCAAGAGTATCTATTTTTTATTGCTGAAAACGTTTAAAAACCAATAAATGCGAACATTAACACCATCCTCATTGCGTTCAACCAGATCTTAGGATGTCCCGCAACCACTACTACGTGCATATTCTTTGAAAGTTAAGCTAGCGCTGAGTGTCAGTCGCCTGTCTTTTAACCCGCAGCTTGCGGTTTCTATAACGCGATATTTTCAAGCTCGTCAAACCATCCCGCATACACAGCAAAGGAAAGGAGGGGTAGTAGGCGCGCGCTGTCATGCGGCGAACGGAGCGGTCAAGCCCCCCTTTTGCAATTACGCCTCCTCCGTCCGAATGAGACGGCCGGAAGAATACTGCCGCGCGCACCGATTCAGGAAGCGGCGGGGTCACCACGTCAGCGGCACGCAACAGGCGGCACCTTATTTTTAAAGACGGTAGTCTTTCTTGGATTCCTTCAACGCAAAAAAAAAAATGCCAACATATCCACGGAGTGAATGATGGAGAGTGGGGTGAAGCATCCGTCGGTCCATTCGTTCTTGCTTCCATCCGTCCATGCGTCCGTCTGTGTGACCGTCGGTGCGTCCATTCGCCCGTCCGTGCGTGCGTCTGTTCGTGTGTCCGCACGTCCATCTTGGCGTCCGTCCGTGCGTTCGTCCATGCATCCGCCCCTGCGTCCATCCATGTTTTCATTCATCGGTGCAGCCATCCGTGAGTCCGTCCATGCATCTGTCTGTGTGTCCGTTCGTCCAACTATTCAACACTACAAGTACCACCATCTCGCATCTTTTCATCATATATTCCGCATATAGAAGCACCATCATCCAGCGGACATTCCAAGGATAAACGAGAGGTGGCACACGCACACTTTCTTACGGCTTGCGCTTCGTGTCTACTTCTCACCTTTAACCACCTCGACTTCATGGTATATACTTGTTCACTGTATTCATGGCACTGTGGCCCAACGCTCGCTAAACATTTCTAAAACCAACGAGGTTACGCTCAGCGAGTATAACGTAGCAACCCTTTCTTGTCAGATCGTGCTCAGTGTACATGCCAATGACTGCTAAGGGGGAATGAGAGACAGGAGAATTCGGCTTTTAGTTAACGCGCACGCTGAGAATTGTTTATTGCTCAACAACGCACAGAAAAAATCTCTCACCGGCACCACTTTGGAGGTCAAAATGTAAGACTCGTTACACACTACGACTACAACTACAACTACGAGGACGAACAGGTGTCTCTATAAGGAGCTTCAACCCCTGAAAGTTTAGGGTGAAGTTTAGGGTAAAAGTTTAGGGTTTAGGGGCGGGGAGTATATCAGAGCATTGGTTCTTCATGTGTGACACGGCACCACGTGCAGAGCAAAATTGGCTGTCGATTATAATTGTGCCACGGTAGCACATCAGCCGCAATGTCAAGGATAGCCAAACTTGGCTATCGGTAATAATTACGCTGCAAGTAGCATATCAGCTCCAGTGTGACCAATTGCAACTTACTTTTCAAACGACTCATTGTCCACTTCATTTGAACTGCAGCTATCGGAGGAGTCGCAATCGGGTCTGCGGAATGGATGGTCGTTTTTCTGTTTCATTCCTTGCATCATCCTCGGTACCTAAGAATATATGACCAGTAAATAACTTCAGAATGACTGCTTCCTCCTCTTTGTTTTCGTATTGGGAATACAAGAGGCGTGGACTTATCGTAAAGCTTAATCACTTGAGCTTGATAGTGGCCGCAGTATGTGTTATCCTTCCAGAACACCCGCTACCACTTGTAAGGATCAAAATTGCCCGTATCCTTCGGATTGATGTACTTACATGCACTTACCGGGACTATTAATTTTTAATTATTATCGCAAAACCAAACATGTAGGAGAACTGCAAGTGTACAGGCGCAATACTGAGCAATTAAGAGACGCAACAATGTTCACATGCGCTACACATGCACCAAGGCCGCGACGAAATTGCTATTTATGACGATGACAGTAACATTTGTGGATCTCCAAACTGATAGGTGTTCTGTGGATCTCCCGAGTAGTTTATGCAACCACGAGTCCACGACTTCTTCGTCAACACAACGCAGTTTAGTTTTTGAAAACAACAATATATATTTGCAAAAAAACTTTCATGTTTTTACAACTTTATAGGGTAGTTGTTTTAGAGCTCACAGCAAATAATACATAAACAATGAACGCAATTACTGTAAAATGGTGACGCCGTGCATAGCCTCCGAGATTGCAAACGCACAATGACGCGTGCGCAGCGGCAATTTCAGAGGTCAGGAGCTGTGTCGCCATATTCGCGTTGGTTAGGCTAGGTAGCGTTAGCCACCACCCAATTTAAAGGGTACAGCCATATCAATCAATTCATCCATCTATAACATCATTATGGCTACAATCCTCTAGCGATAATGGCAGTCAGTAACCACCATGGCGACGACCACCTTCCTCCGTGGCGACCACAGTACAATACACCTTAAGCACGCGAGGTGTTCTATAGGGTCACTACGTCGCGCCGTGATCTCGAGGCACAAGTTATTGTTTTCGGCAAAATCCGCGCCGCGTGCTTAACATTCAAGGCGCAGCAAGCAGGTTGTGAATGTGAAGCCTTGGTCGATGTAATCGATCTTTACCCGTTCGCTTATTATAAGTCCCGCAGCCTCATTTTGCGTGGACATCATCAAGCGCGCTATTTGAGGTTTGTGTCGAGTTCGACAAGGGATGGATTCAACTCAACCCCAGCCTCGATCAAAAAGAAAAAAAAAACGCTATTTGGAGCCTGGATCGCAATATGTAGTACCTCGGACAAGGAGCAGTGGAGGCGCAGTCGGCCAACCAGCTACACTCAGCAAGAGCTTTCCTCAGTCGTTTGCTGGTAACAGATGTTCTGGAGTAGCGGCGTTCGACACGCGAAGTCTGAGGTGATGCGCATGGTGACAGCGATGAAAATCAGGATCCCGACGACACTTACGGCTTCGAGGAAAACTCGCTCAACGATTCCGACCGGACTGCAGATGCGGCTCGCGACAATGTTGGCATGAGCGACACTTTTTAAATGCAACAGTGGCATGTATTTTACACTGGTGCATGTCAATAAACTGCCAGGCTCTGTGTGTGTGCTCGTGTGTGTGCTCATGTGTGTGATGCTTACATCAAAACTATTCAAGAACACATCTAACATTGGTATTTGCTGAGAAACGGAGAAAAAAGTTGTGCTTCTGCCGAAGGATGTGGCCAGTGTGTTTGCACATGAAAGTTGGATGTGTTTGCTATGTTGCTGATGTACCAGACGTCTTTAAAACTTGTGACATATATAGCCAGTCTAATATGAGTTTAGTTTAGCAAGGTAGGACAACTAAATGTTGGCTTGCTCCTTTCTATTGTTGTTCTCTTCGCAACTGAACTTTTCTCATGGTAGGCAATTTATTGTGTGTGTGTGTGTGTGGGCGTGTGCGTGTGCGTGTGCGTGCGTGTGTGTGTGTGTGTGTGTGTGTTTTGCAGTCAAATGCTTTAGCCTTAATTATTACATGGTTTTTGATTTATCAATCTTGTGAGGATTACAGGCAAGTAATATAACAGGTCTGTGCCACCGCTTGGGCTTTGTGAAAAGACACACCCGTGAATAACAGATGCTGCTATCAACATATCAGCCAAATCTTGCAGTTGCAAGTGACTTTTTTCATATAGATGACTGTGCTCACTTTGAATTTTCGGATGCCCGTATGTGGTGTAAAACAACTGAAAGCATGCTATTGGCCTATAGCCAAAATCAATCAAGAGCAGTGTTTTAATCGAATGTGCTTCTTGCCACAGTGTTCTGCCACATGCTGGCACTGCTGTCCAAAATCTTCTAACATTGCATAGTCACACTCGCACATGGGAGTGGCAACACGAAAAAGCTACTGTGTTTTTTCAAGCATGCTCTAGCTGATAATGTGTGCTGACATATCGCACTTCTTTACTGCAATTCCTCCCCGTAGTTTTCGGCGCAGCTTGTTGGGACCAACGAGAAAAAAAAGAAAGCGGTTGAAATGCGCAATAAACCCATCAACTTGCTTTCAAATATTTCTGGCAGTGGATTCGCGAGGCAGTAAGTTTTGATGATGAGGTCAATTAATGATTACTCAAAGAAGCATTTCATTGTTTCTTTAAAGGATCTCATCCAGTGTGGATTATGACACTAATGTTCTGGCTCGTCATTAAAGGCAAAGCACGACGGGGAAGCGACAGCTAGGGTTGGCTTGTGTTGTGGAAGGGAGAAACTGCAGCACCACCCGAGGCTTTCGAATCCATGCTGTTTCAAAAAATTATTGTATCAGCATGCTCATTTCACAGTAGTGGACTGATTATTAAGTTATCTCCCTTGGAATTTTTACTGACCCTATAACTAAAAATTTAGAAATTGTGTTATTATAGCTCTATGATGAGAAGTTTTGTTTGTATTGTTTCAAGTTATGTTTATACTGTCTACTGATAAGCTTTGGATACTAGTATTTTGAAATTTCTAGATGTCATCTATCAGTTTCAGCATTAACTGTGTTGCTATCTGGCACCTGCCATCCCATTTGTACACAGAATAAAGCGTTCATCTAGGCTAAAAGCTGATTTGCATATTTAAAGCTCAGTTTTTCAATTATGCACCACCATGAAACATTGTACATTTTATTCTACGCATCCAAAAGCTGCCAGTTGCACTCTTTGAGTCATCATAATATTTCACACAATGGTCGTCAAGTGTCGTCAATAGTCGTCAATACAAAACACTGATACACTAATATACATGCAGAAGTGACCAATCACATATATGTGGGTAGTGTGTTCAAAAAAAGATACTGTTAAAATGACAGTAATGTATCTTATGAAGATTCGATAAATGAACAAAATACTAAAAACCTATAGACTAATACATACCATATAAATAACCAATCAAACTTTTTCAAAAGCTGGTAGCACTGGTAAGACTGTGTATTAGTCTGATATGAGACTCGTAGCACTGGTAAGAAAATGTATCAGACTGATATCGATGTCTATAAGAACTGGTAAGACTTTGTGTCAGTCTGGTACAAGACTGGTACAACTTATAGGAAACTGTATTAGACTGATTCAGGCCTCTATCAGAATTTTTGCTAGAGTTATCCATCTTTCAGGAAAAGTTAAATTCATAGAGCCATTACGCACACTTGTCTAGGTATAAAGACCTGTTGCAACATGTATAGTTACTTTAGGACATTTTTTTCTTTATTTATTTTTTCAGGGTACACTAAAATGTTTAACACATTCACAGTGGCCGAATTTATTCGTTCTCCTGCAACCCCCCCCCCACCCTCCCGAAAAAAATTCCTTTGTAGCAATGCGCCGAATGTTTACAGTTGGCGAAGCTGAATATATCGTATCTCTGTACTAATGCGCACTGTAAATTTCACCTTTACGACAGTATGAGGTCTCAAAACAAGTTCGAGTCTAAAGTAGTTGGACAAGAAATGCACTGTGTAAAAATACTAGCGGCTGTTCTAAGGGGCATTGCATATGTTTAAGATAACCCCTTTCACGTAGAGTTCATGACTCGGAGGCACACGCGTTCCTTCAGCTCCGTTCCCTGGCTGCCTAAATTATAAGCGCTTGGAGTTTGCATAAAACAAGCTAAGCGCAAAAGCACGTAACTAAAACAACATCAACCTTTCAGAAAGCAATAAATATTATCTTTCTTAAAATGCACGCAAAAACTGAGTCGTCACCGACATAAATGTTGTGACAATGTTACTTATACTCGGGTTTCTCATGAAACAATCGAGTATATGCGGACCCATATGAGGGATAGCCAGTGTTCTGGATATCGTAGAGACTGCCGAAAAACGACCGTATGATTTAATCGTCGTTTTGATACCTCTCGT
The DNA here is from genome assembly GCA_013436015.1 of Rhipicephalus annulatus. NCBI lineage: Eukaryota > Metazoa > Arthropoda > Arachnida > Ixodida > Ixodidae > Rhipicephalus > Rhipicephalus annulatus. The sequence goes on from WOVY01003812.1 coordinate 346,278, forward strand.
TGTAGTTCACCAGCAGCTAGTTATGATTTAGCGCAGCTCAAAGCGCTGCTTTGAGTTATATGCTAGGCGGATCCGTGAAAATTCTGATTTTGATGTGTGTGTGTGTTTGGGCAGCCCCTTGAAACAGTGAATGTCCCGCGCCAATTCCGCGTGCCTGCATATTCACTCGTGCTCCATTGCGCGTAGCAGCTGTGCATACACTGATAAAAACTCAGAAACCCATTAAATGCACTATAAACTAGCAATTAAACGCTTTCGCAGGCTACGGCGCGCGCGCTCCCAATGAAGGCGCTCCCTAGATAATCAGCACCATGTGACTACAGCGCCGCCACTACTGTCACCCACCGAAGAATCAGCCGAGATACGACGCGGCCAGAGAACCATATAGTTAATATGCAGAGAACATCTACCACTTTCATCTGCCGTCCCATCCTTACACAAGGGCATTTTTTGACGGCCGTAAATGCAAGCAAATTCATAAATTGTAACAAGTTTTTATTGATTGTGAAAGCTGATGTGCAGTTGAATGAGTGGGGAAAGTATAAAAAAATTTCAAAATGATTTTTTTAATCGTCGTCAGAAGTTTCCCTTACGGGCTCTTTTCTTGAAGTTAGTGCAAATATACCTTTTGTATAAAAAAGTGATGTCAATATCAGGTCTGGCCGTTTTATAAATAAGCATGCTGAGAAAGTGATGATGAATTTTTACCTCTCTGCTATGCGCCCTATGTAAAATAAAGGCCTGCAAACTAGTGAGAAAACTTCTTATATGTTAAATTTGAGAACATGTTAAATTTTAGAAGTTTTATTATAAAGCAGACGCTCGGAATATAATTGAGCCTAAAGAGCAGTACGCCTATATGTAGCCAAACAAATTTGAGGTACGTAGTATTAAAATATTTTTTGTAATTAAGTCATCGGCAAATTCAAAAAACGCAGCAGAGCAGTAAATTAAGCGTGGCACTCCACATCTCCGTCTAATTGATTTACTGTGCTTCCAAGAAAGTTTTTACGGCAAAACAAATTGCGGATCTCTTCTTTACACAAATCAGGCAGCAATATATAAAATTTTGAATGAAATTTAAGAAGTCGACCAGCCATGCTGTGTTCGATCCTATACGTGGAATCACGCAGCTTACGCCAGCTGCGTCGAGCGTACGAATCTATTGACGAAAAATGTCGGGGCTTGCAGGAATCGAACCCAATCGTTCTGCGTTGCAACCAAGTATTCTGCCACCGTCCGCGCCGGCTCAATTGCGCTACATATCAGCTTCCCGCTACTGGTGTTGATAATATCCATGTCGCTGTTGGCATCGTTACAAAACAGTACATATTTAACTGTTTAACATGTCTGCGTACATTTGTAGATATCTTTAGCGAGACAAAAAAATACATCATAGCTATCTTTGATTAACACCGATAGTCAAGGCACGTGTGGACCATCCAAATTTGTTTCGCGATCGTGGCTCTACGGTTACCTAACACGCATGGTCGCAACACATACCACCCTCCTGTGCGTAGGTACGCTGCTTCGAGAGCGTCATATGACGTGCATTATCCCAGAACAACCACGGATTGCATAACCTTGCGGAATTCATAACGCCGTTCCAATTCTGTCATTAATGCTTCATCCCTTGGACCAGGGACATTACGCCATAGAGATTCACACTATACTTCTCAGACAGCGACGCGCGCACAAGGCGGGCCTTCAGAACTGGTGTAAGAGAACTTTATTTCCAGATATATCTTACATGGCTTATGTGCACACAGAGAGATAGACTATGATGATCATTCGTATGTACAGTGCAAGCTGTTATATACGGCCAAAATAACTTATTTGCGTATGCAGTGATGTACGTACGATGCAAAAATTGTACAACTAAGGCAAGACATTCATGAGCATTGAGATAAAGTTTATAAACGGGAAGGCTATATGCACAAACAGGGGTTCACATAGGTTCATGGGGGGGGGGTTGAAAAGGGGGTAATGATTTGGAGTACAAGGTACTTCACAATGGAGAGCTTAAAGCCGTCCCGGGCTCGAAAGGACAATGAATGTGTTTAGAAAAATTGGTTAACGATACAAAGCACATTGTACTCTACTATGGAAGAGCTTAGAGCCGTCCCCGAAAATTCACAGTTCCTATGGGGGGGGGGGTAGTAAAAGTGGGTAACGATTTAGAGTACAGAGTACTCTACTATGGGAGAGCTTGAAGCCGTCCCGTGAAGACAGAGCAGATGAATATAAGTTCTACTGAAGCATCGACAAGCACAGCTTCAATCGAACTAGTCACCATCCAAGTCCACAAATGTGGTGCTGTTTCTCTTGTATAAAACTGACAAATGCAGACAATTCTTTCTGATACTGAGACATTCATTTTTAGTGCGCAATAATGCCTTGGTCTTAAAACGCAAACCTTTATTTACAATTATACCTAATAATTATTATCAGGTTGAACGAAAATTTGTAACTGCCTGTGCTTTTAAACCGTTGATGAACGCATCCTCTTCTATTCTCACAGAATCTATCCGGGTAATTTGGATCTGGAGAGGCTGTGTGGTAAAAAAGAACTGATAAGCTAACAAAAATTAACGCTAAATGTATATATCTATGTTCACTTTTTTATCGGAATGAGGTTTTGAAAAAAAACAAGTGAGGCTTTTTTTTTCTTCTCAAACGTTGCGATGACCGCATTTACTTCATTTCTCTATGACGAGCTCGCACATTTCGAGCGTCTCTGCTTTGAGCGCGTTTGAAGCATTTACTGTGCGCGTTTTGTAATTTGTACACTTACTGTGGTAGCACTGGTACTCGTATGGGCTGAATGTTTTTATAAGCAGATATGGCCAAGTTCACAGTAAAGAGACGGTTGCAACTAAAGTTCTAACGCCATCGACGAGAATGTTCCCCTTTTTTCTTCCTCCATGGAGGCGCTGTTCGAACCGTCGGCCACGAGGAACCTTGCGAACTTGAATGAGACCCTTTACTGCACGGTAATGTGATAAAGCACACACAAGTGGTTCTAAGAAAGAAAGGAAAAGTGAGCCCCGTATTGTCCGCTTCAGCGAGCGACACCTCAACAGTAGCTCACAAGGGATGGGGGTGAGGAGGTATTGAAAGGATAGGAATAAAGGTGTAGAGAAAGATTTATGATTGATATGTGGGGTTTAACGTCCCAAAACCACTAAATGATTATCAGAGACGCCGTAGTGGAGGGCTGCGTAAATTTAGACCACCTGGGGTTCTTTAACGTGCACCCAAATCTGAGCACACGGGCCTACAACATTTCCGCCTCCATCGGAAATGCAGCCGCCGCAGCCGGAATTTGAACCCGCGCCCTGCAGGTCAGCAGCCGAGTACCTTAGCCACTAGACCACCGCGGCGGGGCAGGTGTAGAGAAAGAGAAAGAGAGATTAGGTAAGCCAGAGAGCGACGACATATCGAGGGGATAGGAGAGATAGGAAAGATGGAAACACGGTCACAGGAGTCCGAGGACGGGGCACCACTTGCGAGAGCTCTTGTCGGCGTCAGGAAATGGCGTAAAGCAAGTCCAGTCGGTCAGAGCTACGCTGACGTCGGAGACCGTGAGGGCACAACCAGTCGGCACGGAATCCAGCGAGGTATAGTTTTATATAGCTGTATTCAGGAGCTGCGATTCGCCCTTGCCGACTGTTGGCGAACATACCAGTGCCGCTTTTTTGCATTCTGACTACCAAAACATATCTGGAAAGCTTCGTGAAGCTGATGAGAATGTTGAATCTATAGATCAGTGAGGAGTGCCGCTGCTGAAGTACTACTAGGTGTTCTGTGGTACTACGTTGTGTTGTGCCAAGTAGTGAATGTGTTGTGTCAGTTCAAAGTACAGCCAGCCATTTATCTAACGTGAATGCGTTAGCGTCGACCGTGCCGTCGATAAGCGCCGTATAACGAAGCATTGCGGCGAAAGGAAGGACAATACACACATGTTCCTGATGAACAGTCATGTGCAACTGCTTTCTGCATGGCTGTTCAGAGAACCGGGCACCAGTGGTGCGATTATATACAAATTCCAAATCCGGACAAAGGCGGTCTGTTCCATTGAGTCGTACGCGATTGGCCTATACGAGCCGTGACGAATGCTGTGACGTTCTGAGTGACGTGGGCTGGGGTGTCACGTGACTGTTTTTGTCCGGTTTTCGGGGGAAGGCGAACGAACGATCGGCGAGACCGTTCGAAAGGAACCGGATGGATTGAAATGGCTGCAGGGTGGCCTGGATTGGATTGAAATGTAAGGGCTTCGCGACTTTTCAGCATCCGGGCACTTAGACAACATGGCATTTCTCACTGCCACGGTTTTTCGTCTCGCCTGTGCGGCAGCTGCAGCCAAGCAGAGGCGACGACGCGAGGTAAAAGATGCATTTGAAGAGTTCAGCGAAGAAGAGTTTCGGCAATGTTTTCGTCTGTCCATACGAATAGTGCGTAGCTTGTGCGACGAACTTGACACTATCATCGGATGCCAGCGAGCCAGTGGCCTTTCCACAGAAAGAAGGTGTTGTGCGCGCTGCGATTTTTCGCCACCGGTAGCTTCCAAAAGAGCATTGGTCGCGAGGAACACATCGGCATGTCTCAGCCGGCGGTGAGCAACACCATCCACGAGGGGACGGAGGCGATCATTGCCGTGGCTGCTAGAAAAAATGGTGGCGGACATCCCACTGATAACAGCTGCTAAGGATATTGCAAGGGTGGAGTTTGTGCTACGCGGTTGCATCCCAGGCGTGCTGGCGTGTATCGATGGCACGTTGGTCACCATTCGCAAGCCAGAGGGATTCAGACTGGTTGACATGGAAAGCTTCATGTCCAGAAAGGGCTAATATGCCCTGAACGTCATAATCGTAAGTACTGTTAGGATCCTTTCTTACTCGCCCATCGGAGAAATTGTTCAGTTTGACGCCAAAGCTGGAAAAAGTAATAATGCAACGAATGAAAAAGAACCTGCAGTGAATAGGGTGCGAGCTCGATGGTGGCTCGCAAGGCCTCGGTATTAGGTGGCAAGTGTTTTGTGCGTGAGCCACTTTCCGTTTTCGCACTGGCATGCAGGCGCAATTGAGTTGTGCATTTTAGAGGTAATCGGTAATATGGGCAGCAGACGTAGCAGAAATATATACACGATAGGGAAGTATTTCCAACACGAAAGTGCTTACAATCACAATTGCACGAGCTGGCTTTGGCATTTACGAGTGTTCTTTCCCAAGAGCAACGCGTAGGTTTTCACTTATCGATCATTCAGTAGAAGTCGTAGCCATGTGTACAGCAGAGGTGGGGTCGTTGCCCCCACCCTCCCCCCTCCTCAGTGTGCTACACCCTGTGTTTCCTTCTAAGTGAAGCTCCTTGTACCAATGACTGTACTAGTACGCATTGTTTCCTGCGTATGCGTAGAAAAACAGGGATTCATCTGGAGTATTAATGCAGTACTATTTTATATCGCTCCTCATCGCAGGTGTGCAAAGCATGGCTGCGCATCCTTGTCATGGACCCATGATTCCTAGATTCGTGCCACGACTCCTGGGTGTGGGAACACAACTCACTGCGTGCACGCCTAGCTACACATCTGCAGCCTGGCGAATATCTGCTTGGTAAGTATAATTGTGTACTATCTGGACAGAGCACTCAGCTTTTATGCTTAAATTGCAGGAGACGCAGGCTATCCCCTCAAGCCATGGCTCCTAATTCCAGTCCTTGGCAGTCAACCGTGCAACACATCCGAAGGCCGATACAACAAGGAGCACGCATCCATGCGCAATGTTGTGTAAAGATGTATCGCCGTGTTGAAGTTACGCTGCTTGCAGCACTTTCGAACGATGCTCTACAACCCCTATCGGGCAGCGCCAATCATCTATGCTTGCTTCGCTCTCCACAACATTGCGTTGCATGCAGGCGACTGGACCTTGGACGAGTATGTTGTGGACATGCCACCAGCTGAGGATGACGATGGGGAGCCAAGGGGGAGCCATATGCTCACACCACGCAACGTGCTGCTCAGAGACGGCAGCAGCGCAGCGCTGTCTTGGACCTTTTTTGAAGTACACAGTAACGGTGAGTTTTCATGTTTTAGTATCCCACACATAATTTATTTACACTGATTCTAGTGCATCTAGACATGACCGGGCTGTGTTTGCCACATTTGAATACACAAAGTATTTACTCGTGCTTCAATATGAAGCAAGGTGGCAATGTCAAAATGCTGCATTTTCTTTAAATGGCACATGAAATATGCAACAAAAACACCCTTTTCCATATCAGTGATCACACTCACAACAGACTAGATTGGAGCAAGCATATATGAGCGGCACTCTGTGCTGAATGTTGGTATGACAAAATTGTGCGAACAATGCAGCAACGTCTCAGAATTTCTTTCACCAGAGCACATAAAAATCGCGATTCCATTAGTAACATGTTGCATGAACACATGATACATAAGTCCATATCTTCTCATAGTGACTGACTACAGGCATTCAATTGTGCACGCCAGGCTTGACGAGCAATTGTGCTCGTCAAGTTGTGCTAGTTTTTTTGCTCATTGTCAAAAACATTGTATGAGTGTTAAAATAACATTTGATTTGAATTCTCGACTGCAGTCACGCTGCAATGCTAAAAAATACGCAAATCAAGACGGCAAACAACAGGCGAGTTGTTTTGATAACATACAGCATGAATAATTCGCTCAGCCATCTCGCAGCTCCCAAGCCATACCACGTTCAAAATTTATTCCCGCAACGAGTCGTTTACAATGAAAACTAGATGAAATCAATCGCTGGAATGTGGCTGTGATGATGACCATTTTCATTTGTGAAACTGTGCGAGATGACCACTTCCTAGCTTAGCGCTCTCAAACAAGATTCAGAATGTAGTTGTTGCACCTTAGCCTCATTGTGCTGAAATGAAAATATCACAGTGAACTGCAAAACAGTGTGATGCAAAAAGATATCACATTACTACACTATGTGGTAATGCTGCATAAAAAGCATAGTGAGCTGGAAAACACAGTGGGACAATACAAATATCACAGAAACATTACCAGAAAATGTCAACTATGCACTCGTGGTCTCCGTGTGATTGACTAGACACCTTTGAAATGTGGGGAAAAAACACTGCCACTGGAACAGCTCGAACATACATTGAGAAATGCATATTTCGAACATGAGTGATGATTCGTGGGGTTTAACGTCCCAAAACCACCATATGATTATGAGAGACGCCGTAGTGGAGTGCTCCGGAGATTTTGACCACCTGGGGTTCTTTCACGTGCACCCAAATCTGAGTACACGGGCCTACAACATTTCCGCCTCCATCGGAAATGCAGCCGCCACAGCTGGGATTCGAACCCGCGACCTGCGGGTCAGCAGCCGAGTACCTTAGCCACTAGACCACCATGGCGGGGCCATATATTGAACATAAAAATGCTGTACTCCTTGTACAAAGTAAATGCTAACCTAAATCTAGTAATATGTACTAAATGCAAACAAAAAACGTATTAAATAGAACATGAACAGCAACACGTAACATATCAAATACACTAAACGAATTATGAATGATAAAAAGTTGAGAACATGGCGAAAAACAAACTAAACTATGTATATGTCTCCCGAAGCGTATAAAATTGAACATGAACAGCAGCACCTAAACACATTGAAACCGACAAATCATTAATAAACGATGACAACAAAAAAACATTGAACACATGACGAAAAATTAAACTAAACTACGTATCCCTTTCTCGCAGAAAGCCCTCAGCCATGGCCAGTGCCCTCCTGTGCCGCTGCCACACGCCGTGCTGCAGAAGCGATGCAGGTGGTCGATTTTTTCATCTCCCGCAGCACCTGCGATGAATCGTCATGGTGTAAATGTTTAAGTGAGCTGCCGGTAAACCCTTAACCCTCTCGTGGCTGGAAGCTGCAGCTGCTGCCAAGAATTGCAACGAGCACAGCAATTTCCCCTCAGTTGAAGATCAACTGGCCTGATGGCATCCTTTGAAAGTGTGAAGCTTCGTGTACAAGCTATGCCCTCCTCGTGCAGACCAACAAACATTTGTTGAAACTACTCTTTATTAATGTCCTCAAGTTCATCTCTCACCATGAAACAGCCCTTTTCAGGGCTAACCAACCTTTTGCCCAGCAGTTTATTATTGCAGATACCCGATACCATGCCCTTAATACAATGCATGGTTCTTGTTTACAGCACAAGTGTTTCAGTCATCATAACAGAGCATGGAGAATGCTTACGCCCCTTATGTAAAATGTAAACAAAGGGTCTACTCACCTTGAGCACCTTGTCGCCCTGCTCAAGGTTCCGGTCCTGCGCTCAATAAAGCACTAAGTTCTCAGATGCTTGCGTGTTACTGTGTCACTTGCATCTTCAGCCGCTTCAGTGGCCTCCACATCCATTTCCACCGCAGCAGTGGGAACATCCGCCTGCTGGAAAGTGTAGTAAGCATGATCTTTCAGAAAGTGGGTATTCGTTACTCTGGCTATTTTGCAATCTCACGTACTAAACATCTGCAGAAATGTTCTGCAGCTATTCAGTGGTCACTGATATCATGTATTACCATTTTAGTATTACCATGTATTACTTGCCCACAGGCATTGCGTGTTTTATGATAAATTAATACCCCTTGTACTGCAAGGGCTGCAAACTGAGATTTTAGTTAATAAACCTACCTACTTTTTGATACTTTCTCCTGCGCTTTATTCCCCTTTAACAAGGTGCCGCTAAAGGCACCCCTTCCGATATCAAACTCTGTCATGGTACCGCTCAGCAACCCGTGATACTGCGGCGGCAGAGTGCTTACCTGTAGATAGGTGAGACCAAAGACGCCACTGAAGCGTATCATCCCAATCAACTGTAGAACCCCGCCGCGGAATCCAGGCAGCCAACCCCCTCCAGTGCCCCTGAAAATATACACCAATGTCAAAGAACAAATCGCCCGCGCCATTCGACGGTCACTCACGTTTGTGCCTCTCTGATGGCGGCGGCGTCACGGCGGGCCTCGTGCACCGGCCGGCGCCACCAAGTTTGCCACTACTGGGCAGGCACTTCATGGTTCAGCACGTCGCTGAGCTCTTGCCACAGCAGCCGCTGGTTGGTGACGCCGTGCCGCAGCTCGATGGCTTTCGCCACGACCTGGGGGTGTTCGTCCATATAAAGTCGAGCACCAGCGCGCGCTGAGGCTCGGAAACGCGGATGAGCCGCTGCTGCTGTTGGCTACTGGTGTCGTTGCCCTCCACCAGGATTGCGCTCGACTGAGCCAACAACTTCGAAAGTTGCGCCGTTTAGGTTTGTATAGTGGTGGAGATATAGAAACAGTAACAGCTTGAAACGGGGTTGTACTTAGCGCCACTACTTACCGTCCCGCTAAATTTAGCCTCATTTCAAAGAAATAACGAGAAAAATACGTTTATATTGTGCCGTATTCCTTACTGAACATTTGAAAACTTGTGCCAAAACATTTGAATAGTGAGCGATAGTAGTTAAACATTTTTCAACATGTGACAAACACTTTTCACTTTGCTATACGGTCCCCAAGTCCACGTCAAAATGATGACGCAAGGCTTCATTTCCCTCCTTGGCTGTTCACTTCCCTTCGTCCTCGCGACCGCTGCGGACCGCCCACTTTTTGACGTCACCGACAGACCGCCTCCGTCCTGATTTGGAATTTGTATATAATTGCACCACAGAATACCATTCACCAATTTTCTTGCGCAGATATTCAAATCAACGTTTGGTTAACTCTTTCCAGACGCAAGACTATCGTATTTCGACAACATTTGCAGGGTAACATGCAGATAAGAGGCTAATTTTTCATCCAGTTGCCATGGTTGTGAGCTGTACCTGTCTATTTTTCAAAAGTTGGTAACGATTTAGGAGTACTTGGTACTCTACTATGGGAGGGAAAAAAGCTGTTACGTGGGTTGTCACATGTCACAGAAAACGTTCCCTATTTTTTTTAATGTTAACGATTTAGAGTACGTGGTACTCTACTATGGGAGAGCAAAAAGCCGTCCCGTAGGATTCACCTGACATGTTCAAAAGTGTGAATCATGTTTGTTTCGTCACGCCCAAATTGTTTTGCCTAGGTCATAACATAGATTCACAATTGTATCACTGGTTGTAGTTTGTAAACCTTATTGTCTCAACGAATTTTTTTCGAAGCAATGACAATACTGTTCAACCCCTCATATTGTTATCAATGGTAACAACGATCTTTTAAACACAAATGTGCGTAGTTACTATATTCACCGAAAAACCGTACTTGGCGCTTGAGCGGAAAGCACCAACTAGCGCGAACCTTCCACAGAAGGAATGGCACGCTGGCAAGCGATTTGACGGCAAGCAGTTCGGAGAAGCCGCCCGCAGGAAGGTGGAATTACCCTATACCAAACATCCGAAAGCAATACATGCCCAAATAATCATGCGATGCTGGTTGAATGGGCTCAAGCTTTCGTCGAACAAACTTTGCAATTTACTATCTCAGTCGAAATTTCATTGCGAACTATCTTTTTAGCGAACTTCAGCGACTTTCACGTATCAATTTGTCTATCTACACTGCAAAAATGGGGCGTATTTGCGGACAGAAAAGCGGACATAGAATTCAAAATATAGACATACTCCACCCCTTCGCGAACATCAAGGATACAGCACACGTTTAGGAATCACAGACTTCACCACTTCGGGAATATCATGAATGTCGCATACTTTTACCAATGATGTTTCGCTGAATAGTGCAAAAAGCAAGTGTCTCCTCCGTCAAAAAAAAGTACGTGAAAGGAATCATTTGCGATACGGATAACCTCTTGAAATGTATACCAATATGGGCGTCGCATACCATCACTGTATCCATCGCCGCGACGTGTTCTGCACCACTTCTATTCTACAAAACTGTATTTGTTCCTAAACGGCGGTTTAGGTGGGCATCGCGGTAAGAGAAACCATTCGACCATGGCGGGCGCACCACCATCATCACTCATCCGTCAGCCGTCACTACTCTAGTCAATAGCCACTACCCCCCTCAACGGTTAAGACGCACACAAGGAACGGGACCCGCCTAGGGCTGCTTTTGCTTCCGGTCTGCTTCTTGAAGGTGATGTGCCTAACTTCTCATTTATTCATCGTTTGGGTTACAGCTTGTGCCACTAATGATTAGTGTCATGTAGTACCTACGCAATATCTCAGATTTGGACACTTCGAGTAAAGTCGAGGAGATAAACGCAGTGCTCCTTTATCGATGTCGTTTTCGCGCGGCTTGTATTATGCATGCTTTTTACTGAGACGGAGTGCGTACTGAGAGCAGAAAATACAGCATTCACGGAAATCGCCGAATTATTGTGTTGGTCGTGTTTACATTTCGAGTGTGACATTTTCATTGCGCTCTGATTGCTTGTCCACACCAGTTGCGTTACTCTATGCAGAGAGTTTTCAGGCATGTCAGCGCCGTAGTGCAGCCGTGTAATGTGTGCGCCTTCCTTTACGCTGGCGGCGTTAGGTGAGCCACTTTACGGTGCCGGTACGCCCTTGCGCCGTAAGACAAGACGATATGTATACTGTGAAATCTTGGTGCGTAGCAGCCTACCCGCGTGTTCTCCCCATCGGGCCGAAGTTCATCTCCTCCGCCTTGTCCATAAAAGGTGGCTGGCGGCAGATTGCACTGAGGGGCGATCTGTCTGTCTGTCTGTCTCTGTCTGTCTCTGTCTGTCTGTCTGTCTCTGTCTGTCTGTCTCTGTCTGTCTGTCTCTGTCTGTCTGTCTGTCTGTCTGTCTGTCTGTCTGTCTGTCTGTCTGTCTGTCTGTCTGTCTGTCTGTCTGTCTGTCTGTCTGTCTGTCTGTCTGTCTGTCTGTACATTTGTCTGTCCGCCCTTAACGATACCTCAAATGGCCGACCCCATCCGCAGCACCCACCGTTATTGGTCAAGCTTCAGTGTTCATACATGTGCGATTGTCAATTACAAAGAAATCATTGCACATATCTGAGGTACCATATCAACACGTCGATGTTTTGTATGTGTCTCTTTATACTAGAGAAGGCAACCACAAGTAAATCTAAGGACCGTAGCGTTAAACACGCTGCGCTGACACTGCAACGCAGTGCTCAAAAATGCGAGTGTTACTAAACCTTTGCTAAAACGACACGGTGGTGGCATCTGCCCATCGCTTTGCGTTCTACACCTTATCGCCTCCGAGAATGGCACGCATCTTTCTCCGCAGGCACGCAGTGCCTTCCATCGTTTTCGAAGATAACTGCCAGACGGCGCTCGTGCCTAACGTGCCTCGATGCACTCGTTTGCCTCCACTGCACGCTCGAGGCACTCTAACGCAGTGCCTTCAAAATGCCATTCACTGATTTTCTTGCGCAGAACATCAAATAAATGTTTTGTTCACTCGCTCCAGATGCAAGACTATCGTCTTTCGACGGCATTTGCAACGTAACACGCAGATCCAGGGCCAATTTTTAACCAAGAAATCTAAAGCAGCATGTGAATTCTTCCAGAAAGCTAGAAACCATGACTCGTAAAACGCGTTCAAAAATAAAATATTAAAGAGAATCTGTGCTTCGTCTGCCGCGGTGGTATAGTGGTTACAGTGGTCAGCTGCTTAACCGAAGGCCACATGCTTGATGCCGGCCGTTGCAACTTTAAAGATAATTTTTCAGTTTCTGAACTCCTTTCTGACTGGCTCGATTGTGCCTTAAACATTGGGAACAAGATATATATATATATACATATATATATATATATATATATATATATATATATATATATATATATATATATATATATATATATATATGTGACGCTATGATGAATGGGTGACGTGGCCTGGCTCATACGCCATGTTTATTCGATTCTCTCCGACTTCTTCCTTCTCTGCTTCTACCAACCGTCGCTTCATACGTCACACGATTCCCCCTCCCCCCGAAAGAAGGTGTGGATTACTAACAAAAAAAAGTAAACAAGGCAAGGTTGAGAAGTCACAAATGTCAAAATGCACAACTGGTTTCACAGCCCACTGGTGTTCCGTCAACTCGCAAAACTTCAGAAAAGAGTGCGGCAGTCCGGTGAATGGGGAAGTTCTGGTGGACGAGGTTGGCTGTGGCGTTCTGGAGATGGTAACCGCGTCTTGCAAAACTGCACTGACCATGACATGACTTGAGCAGCTGCGAGGAACGAACAAGGTTGGAAGTCCTTGGAGCATTTGTAGGTCGAATGTCGTAGGCGCCAAAACCTCTGTCGTACGCTCTGTATTTTGTGTCGCGGCTGAGACAGAATCAGTGCTTGCAGCCTGCGTGTACAAGAACTGAAGTTCAAGGAATTCTGTCTATGTTCGTGCGTTGCACAAATTATAACGTTCAGTCTCTTTCGTAGTTTTCTGTGGCGTTGGCTCCGTTGTCGTAAACTAATGGGATGGTGTCTGAATCTTTGCAAGGTAGAACTGGTGACTTTTTGTCTTGTTCGGTGTTTCCCGAGGTTTCGGAGCTGTAATCTTAGGCGCAGTCTTGATATTTTATGCCAAATGCATTTCTGGCGCCGATCCTTTATGCGAAGTTGCCTCGCTTCTTGAATTTGTTTTAAGAGGCTTGCTTTGCGTCGTCGTCCTCGTTGGTTTGTCCGTTGGAGTGTCTGCGATTCACGGACTTGCTTTTGCTGGCGTTGCTGACGTTGCTGTGGACCATATTGCGGTGGAAGCCCTTCTTGAACATCGCGCTGGTTTTCATGACAACCTGATGGGGCCTCCAGTCGGCAGCTGGTAGTCTTTGAGCAGTTGTCATGCAATTCAGGCAATGAAGATGATGCTTGAGAGTTGATAGAAAGTTCCTCAGAAGCTTTTTCTGCACTGTTCACTACGAGAGGCTCTTGCACATTGCAGCGCGCGACGTTCGATGCGTCTGAGCCTTCGGTGTTGCTTCGACTGTCGAGTGTGTATGCACCGGACGGCGACGCATGAACTCGTGCGGAAGGAGCATGGCTCGACTGGGTATTTTCTCGGTGTGTCAACTCGTCTATCGTGAACACGGCGTCTTTATGAGGCAAACGGTGAGCGTCAGGAACGCTTGAAGAGCCGCGTGATGGAAAACCGGGTGGTTTACCACGTATGCGAGACGAAAAATGATGTGCATGAGGTGGGTAAGCAACGTCTCGTGTCGTGTGCTGGAGCGACGACTTTGAAAATACCGGCTTTCGTGAAGGGAAACCCGGTGGAACGCTACGTTCCTTGAGAAATAAGCGTGGACTGTGACGGCCGCGTGTGGTTGTATGCAGATGGCCGGTAATGAGGAAGTCCTTGTCGTAGTCGTTAAAACGGGCAGTCATCTCTTCTCTGATCTTTTTCCATGATTCGTCGGTTTCGAATATGTGTATCAGGTAAAATTAAATGCCTCACCGGAGATGTAATCAGTGAAGTTTATGATCATCTCCCGTTCCGACCAGGATGCAGCGGCGGCGTGGACCTCGAATAGGTTGAACCAGTCCTGTACGGGTCCGTCGTCCGCTGATCCGGTGTACTTGGGGATGTCGAGCTCAGTCGATGGTTCTGTCATGGTGCCGATAACTGAATGCGCCTGAGATCACCTCTTCTGTGGTCGATATTCAGTTGAGGCGTACTGCAGGTGGCTTCGTGAATGATGTGAGGTTGATGAGTGGTGGCCAGGTCTTCATCCTGTCGACTTGTGTGACGCTATGATGAATGGGTGACGTGGCCTGGCTCATACGCCATGTTTATTCGATTCTCTCCGACTTCTTCCTTCTCTGCTTCTACCAACCGTCGCTTCATACGTCATATATATATATATATATATATATATATATATATATATATATATATATATATACTGACGCTTCTACGTTCAATTCACATATATACCCAATAAAGTGTAAAGTGGCTAGGGGGAGGATAACTGCCGTGGTAGATCACTGGTAGAGCATCGAACACGTTATTCGAAGGTCGCAGGTTCGGTTCCTGCATACGGCAAGTTATCTTTTCACCCACTTTTATTTCTTCACATTTACATTGCCATTCGGTCCAACAGTTTCCCCCATATTTTCCTTGGCATTGTTGTGTGTTACATCTCATTAATATTGTGTCAAAAACACAGAAAAACGAGCCCTTAAGTACACACTTCTTTCCCTTATTCATTAACGAGGGTTTCGTACAGGCACACTTGGTGCCTTTAGGTTGTATACGAGGGACTAATGGTCAGATGGCAGCTCGTAATAAGTTCACGTGCTACGTGACGCCAAACAGGCTCGTAAAGAGTGTGCCACACTCGCCGTCATGGCTACTGGTGGCGCTGACTGACACTACCACGTTTAAATTTACATATATACCAAAAAGTTGAACCTTAATTATATACCCAATGAAGTGGAACCTATATTTAGCTTGTACATAGAGATTTAAATTGAAATATTATGCTTCTTTTTAGTCTAACCACGAAGGCAAGTTTTTGATGCTGAATACAAAGCTTTTCCCAATGTTACACACACAACTTTAATCAGACTATCTCCTACAACATCAGTGCCTAAATTAATTTCAATTTGTAGCATGTTGACAGGCCAACCGCACATATTTTATTTCTATCCTTGGTTTGGGATTTCTTTTCAAGAACGTGGTAAATCACGTTCTTGAAAAGAAATCCCAAATTTGGCAACATTATTCAATACTGCTCATGGGAAAAGCCCTCAAAAAAGTGATATACATAAGTGAATCATTATTTTAACGTTAAATACCTTCACTACCTTGCCAGAAATGTCTTCTATCGAGTGAATTCGAAAAACCTCTTCTGAAAAAAATTGTTGTTTGATGCTTCTTACCTCACTTCGCACCAAACTACAGACATTTATAAATGGGGAGTAAAATTTTTGGCAATGAAAGTAAATGACCAGGACGAGTTTCCCACTTCTAGAAACATGTGGAAGTTTGATCAGCCGTATTCGTGATGGTCGGAAAAGTGCTGCATAATTTGGCATGGAATGACTCATAAGAGATAACATCACCAGATTTACAGGGTGCTTAAAGAAGCGTGTCAAGTTTTTTTTTTTATCAGAAAAAAGACGTTTTTGCGTGCTACTTAAGGGCACCAACATCAAGGCATCAAGATTCTTCTGGCATAAATAGTCATAGTGGCGCTTCTGTGAGGGGCAACAGCTGGCTTAAGAACAATAGAAGCAGCACCTGGAAGAGGATAAATAGTGAGTGTCATATTGTAACAGCTGTGTCATAGCACCTTGACAAATAATGTGACATGCTTGTCTAGTACGATGTCAAATCTTTTTCAGCAGCCACGTGTGTGCACACCTGCAGATTACTGCATGTGGAATGTGGGTATGACCCGCATGTGATTCACTGCCTATGTTAACTCAGGAAGAGCCAGAATGCCCCTTGGAAATCTCTGAGTGTGCATTAAGGAGACAGTAGAAATGAAGATCTGTTGCCAATAGCCGCAGGTTCACAACGAGTAAAAAATACCAATAAAAGATACAGTAAACATCATAGTTCCAGCTGCATATGAACGTTTAATTCCAGGTGGTGTACATGGCCTCACTAGTGGTGGTAAATGCTCCATAAAAGACTAATCAGGCATCATAAAAGCAATGCCCAGTGTGTTCGTGATGCTGGCTATCCTCGTTTAAAACAACGTAATAAAATATAACTATGCACGCATATATGACTCAATAAGCTACACTGAAGTTCTGTTCTACGTGGCGGAAATTATGATACGCATATCATCGCACCGTGGCATGGACCTGATTTTGATAAACCTGAAATCTGTGCTTTTAAAGGTACAGATGTGCGTGCAGCCATCTTGTTGTTTCATCAGCTACTCCTTAGGCATCAGTGCGATCAACATGCCTGGTGAGCCCTTGATTTGCGGACAGCTACTAAGTTTACACAAAAATATCTATCAACTTAGTAACAATTGACTCAAGGAGTAAAAAAATGCAGCCGAGACGGCTTACCGTTGACTATTTCACATGAAATCGATTTCCAGAAATCTTGATATTAACTGTATTGCATTTGGATTTAGTTCATTAAATTGCTTAAAAAGCACACTTTTTAAAGTTATTTTTGTGCCTTCTGCTGAAATGCAAATAATAATTATATCCCAAGTACAACACCAGAAAAACTTTTTAAAAAGCCAGTATGTTTAGAATATGTGTGTTAAATCTAATACTTGCAACAAAATAGGAAAGTATGCATATATGGGCTTGAAAAACATGTCACCACTAATCCAGCTGAGCCAATTATTTGCCCTGTAATATTTGAGTTCTCTCTGAAACAATAAGAGCTTTCCTATTTAGTATACAAAGTTGGCACTATTTCAACCCATCATGTAAACCATTTTACATTTAAAAGCTAGTAATGACCAAAGAACATAAACTTGAGAGAGTGCAAAAAAGGCAGTTCTTTTGTGAATGTAAAAGCTTCTGCCGAATTGAATTGTCATGTTTGTTTCCAATTAAAAATTATTCATTATATTTCGTTCTCAATATAAGGTATCGACTCAGTTTGCAAGTAAAAATCGAATTATTCTATTTTATTAACAAAATTAAGGTACCAACTCTGTTCCTATTAAGGTGGGGACTGACATCGAAGATTGTAAGTAGCTCTCACTCCGCAAACTTCAAACAGTACTGAAGAAAAAGAACACAGCTTCTTAATGAAGCTCCACCTTAAAAGAATCAACTACCTTCATGATAAGTGCCTCAATATAGTTGAAATATTTTATCACTTGTCCAGCAGTTTTTTAACTGGATATAGCAGAAGCCATGTAATCTGCAGAGGCTTTAATAATTGCCAGTAGTTAGCAGTGTCTTCGTATTCCATTTTTTCATCTATGCGTCGAAACTTAGCTGCGACTACTCGACATGCATTGTCACTTCAATATAAATGTAGTGGTTGATGACGAAAACATGCCCTTTTTGTGATTTCAGTAGATCCTTTTTCCTAATTGTGGTGTTCTGGCCACTTCCAAATGTTTTCATCAGGTCATGGGTTGTTGTATGCGTCTGTGTGCATACGCACACTATTCGAACTGCCAGAAGATAGCTTCATGTGGTTAAATGCACCCTACCATGCTTTGGTTCTTTTATTTACTCATGTAGCCTAATACTAGATCGTTAACTATTGAAGTAAGCACAAACAAAAATTAAATGTTGTCTAAATGTTCATAATATCTTTGCAGCTGAGTACTCACCACGAGAATGTATTGCTTTAAAGTGTCAACACGAGCAAGCACTGAGTCAAGCAACCACCTCAAAAATGTTTTTGTCTCTTAAAAGAAAAAGCCATTTGATGACTTTCTCTAACAGTAACCAATGAAGGTTACTACTAAATATGTTATTTGCCATAATTTGTAACTAGGACCAACTCAATGCTAAATTTACAACCATCAATGTAAAAAAACATCTTTGCAACTTTTTCACCAGCTGTAAAAATTATTTCGCGCTGTATATGACATTATATATCACATTAGTTATATCGCATTATTTTTTTTGCCTGCAGAAAAAAAACTCTGATAATCAGCCAATACGAATCATCATATTTCACTAAATGTTCTCTCTATAAAAAAAACTAAAATGAACCCTATTCTTCATATACTGAATATGCTACTATTGTTCCTCACAAAAATTTTTGTCCTAACCAATTTGGAGATTAACAGATTTTTAAAAATAACTCCCGAGGTTTTGCGTTCCAAAACCACCTTATTATTATGAAGGATGCCATGGTGGAGGGCCCCAATAATTTTGACCATGTGTTCATCTTTAAGGTGCACTGACATTGCATGGTACATGGGCCCCTACCATTACCGTCCATCACAACGTGACTACCGCGGCCCAACGTTTATAGATACTTTATCAGTTTCGGAACTCTGCGCTTCACTTTCCGGGAGCAGGCAACCGGCTGCAGTTGCCGCCACTGCGGCTTTGCTGTCCAACTTTGCGTCAAGCAAACGAGAGTCGTCTGCTACAGCTAGGCGCGGTTTAGCGGGTGAGCAGCGCTTGCACACCACCGCAACTTCATGATTTAGGCACGAAGAGTATAAGATTAAGCCTGCGTGGCAGCGTCTTTCCGGGTCCTTGGTAATAATAATAGCTCGCGTAAGCGTGGTGCTTGGCGAGCATTTGTCGATTAAAGAACCCTTTTGTCACTCTGTAATTTCTTGTTCTTCCAGGTAGCAGAAACAAAATTTAGAGGTGAATTGCGTCACCCACATCTTGCCAATGCCTCGGTAAAAGCTGTGACACATCTCGTTCCAGCTTAGTTGTTTAGAAGCTCAAAACGAGCCATTGCTGCAAGAAATCAGCCATGTTTAAAAACCCACTGAGACAACGCTATTTCCTTTTTTTATTTCAAAAGTCTGGCATATTAACTTTTTATTAAAAAACACACAGACGTGTTGTTCAGCTGCTATAAACCAGCGAACTTTTTTCTACTGAAGTATTCAGATTTATGGGTGTCTATGAGTGGATAATACTTTGTATTGTTAAAAAAGGCAAATTTTGTGAAAGTCGGGAAACATCACATCCTTGACAAAAAAAGAAAAAAACTTCTCACTGTCACAAATTAGTAACGAGCATTAGGTTTTCAACAAGCGCATCGCTGAATTCTTGTAGCAATTCGGTCATGTGAGCAGCAAACAGAGCATGCAATCTGTAATGTACCTATACCCAATCGGTGATTTTACTTGTTGCATAGTGAATGTACAATGAATGGACACTTTCTGCACTTCAGGTAAATGTTCAACTAGATCATTCAGAGTCGCTGGCGATTCAGTCTTACTTTTATTTACTCACTCAGCCCAGCTGGCGTATCTCAAGTTTCCTCCATTCTCGAACGATGGTGGCACAGATCAAGCGTTTGCTTAATTCACTGGTTGCAATCTGCACTTTGTTCTTGGTTGTTTTTGCCATTCTGTTTTTTTTCAAGTGTTTTTGCTAATAAATGACAAAAGACACACGTACCTCTGTTAGCACGACTCATATGTCTACGCAGCCCTTAAATATTGTTTCCTAGCAGCACACTTTCTCCTATCGTTGTGCCAGCTGATATTTTTGTTTTAATTCAGCATTAGAGAAGAATATTACCGGAGGTTCTTCCACCTCCTATAGAACCGCCGTTATTTCGTTCCAGGGAACTTGAAGCACACTTTTTTTTTCGAGGACTCAAAAAAAGCCGAAGTCCTCCGAAGGAGCGGGTATCTGTTGCCGGGATTCTTTTGATAGATCGCAGCGGCAGAAGGTTGTGGTACGAGTACCCTTTCTCATGCTGCTTCATGACAAGGGCAACGGGAGGTTCGGAAATCAATAAAGAAATGCATCTCTCATGAATGCCCAAGCACCTTGGTCGATTTCAACTTCTCCACTTATGATATGCTTATATGTCTTCAGGAAGTCCCTTTCTTGAAAGAGAACATGGTTCATTGCGGGTCTTTTGCAAACTTTCTCATGGATCTTTCCCACTTCTGCCGTAAAGGCGGGTTGGATGGCGGAGAGAAGTGGCATTTTTCGGGGCTTTTCTAGTACCAGCTGATGGGCCTGGGCACAAGACAAAAACAACAATATGATGTCCGGAAAATCAGACCTAGGGCGCATGGGACAGCAGCAACAGTAGAAACAACCTCGGAAAACGTACAAACATGCCCCGTCCATCCACACGTGGTCGGGCCAGCAATGCCAACAATTGGATAGTTTCTTACGTCGTAGAACCTGGGTGTCTTCGTTACTAGTCGAAAATTGCGGAAGCATGCCACGTGTACAGAAATCGGCGTGACAAACACACCCAAAAATAGTGCGACCGAACACTAGCACGGAACGCAGGAAACCGCAGCCGCAGCAAAGCCAGCGCAGAGTAGCCGGTTACTTCGCGCTAAGTTAGACTGCAGTGCCCCCACACTCTCTTGGAGGAAGTCACACCCGCCTCGAAAAGAGGAGTTCGGAAATTAAAAAAAGTACCCATAAATGTCGCCACGGCCGGTATCAAACACGTGGCCTTCGGTTCAGCAGCCGACCACTGTAACCACTGTACCACCACCACAGACGAAGTACATGTTCACTTAAATATTTTTTAGAGCGCGTTTTACGAGTCATGGTTTCTCGGCCTGCACTGAAGGCAAGTATTCTTTTTCTGTTTGTTACAAGCTGCCACTATAGCGTCGCCAGCGTGAAGTTGGCGATGGGAATGACAGCAGGTTAGTTCGTTCCGTACGCAAGCACAGACAGTGAAGAGATCAGAGACGTGGAAAAACAAAACAAACTTTACTCTAGTGATATTGCAGCACACGGGATCTAGTACAACACTTCAATACAACTAACAAAATACATCAACACTTGATACAACTAAAAATACATACAGAAACAATAAATCAGCTTACGAAAGAGAACTATTACAAACTACACAAACTAACAACAATAGAACTACGGAGGAGAAAGTTCGAAGATACAAACAGGTGAAGGCATACGTGTGATGACCGGCAGCGTTGCGTCCCCGACGATCGGATGCGAGAAGTCGAAGAGAGTTCTGGCACGACTGCGATGTCGGCGGTGTTGCAACGCTGGTGGCTCCGGGAGGCTAGTGCTTGCAGGTGACTTCGGGCAGGTTGAGCTAACTCGAGGCGAAGTCCCGATGTCTACGTTGCAGACGTTAATATCGCGTCACAACTAGACGAACGGCTACGTTTAGGTGGCAAGCTGATACAGAGCCACACTAAAAACTTCTGGAAGAGATACTTGTTGATCTGTTTCTACACCATGTTGGTCAGCGCCTAGTCTGCCTAGCAGGGCAAAATCCTGCGCTTAAATCCCCCTCGTGTCTCCTCGCTCTCTTCCTTGGGGACAAGAGACCTCTACATGGGTCCAATCATGCGCGTTTAATTGATGGAAACTCCGCCCCAAAAGTATATTGACCCCACCCCTTTTTAATTGGGAGAGGGCCCTCAACTAGCGAGAGTGACAACCTGTTGGGGTGTTGTCATACGGCTTGGCCACCAGAGGTTTTCCCACGGTTCCCCCCGTGGGAATGGTCCGACTGTTTGGCTCTCAGCCGGTGCGTCCCGTAGTCTAATACCCCTGTCACATGGTCACCACCAAACTCCGTTGAACACCGTCAACGTAAATCTCCCCTAGGGTATTCGACGGAGAAGGAGTTGTGGCAGTGTCACACGACAATGACAAGTTTGTAACAGTTGCTGCGAGAGGGCTCAGCTGGCGCTGTTTGATTTTTGGAAAAGTATTCTAATTTCATCTCTATTGATTTTTTGTGAATCCTCGTTATGCGGTTTTTACAAAAAAGAACTATTAAGTAGGTATGCGACAAACAAACCATTAAAAACAATTTCAAATAAAAACGCATTTGCTAAATGTAGCGATGCTGCTAGTGACGCTGGCCACATTGTGCTTTTAGTTGTTTTGTTGCCCGTTTACACGCCCGGTACGAAAATTCTTATGCTTCCTTGCCTCGTGAGGCACATTTTGTGTCCTTCGGCCATGAGTGACACAGCGGACGACGTGAGGAAGTGGTACGATATTGCGCTGGTAATGACGTTGATCGGCTGGCGCTGGCCGGCCCGACTCGTGAGGCACGGTGTGTAGGGCATTGGTGTGGAGAGTAAGTGAACTCTGGTGCGCGTAAATATATGTAAGCAAACACGCGTTGTGAATGAGTACTACAATGAAAGAACGTTTAATATTGCCAAAATGTATCATTTTTTCACTGCGGCCACTTAGTACTCGTAATTTTTCTCTGACCTATAGACTGCTGGCGACGAGAGTACCTCGTTTCGCTGCGAAGGGAGATCGTTGAACGTCCTTTGCGAAATGCTCCGTTTACCTTCGTTTGCGTAAGGGTGGCCGTGTGACACAGACGGTATCTTCGTTGTCGTAAGGACGAGGGAGTTAAACAGTCTTCACGTGTGCCCGTGTGACAGGGGTATAATCCTTGTTCGGGGTACATCGCGGCCTTCTACGACCCTGCAAACGCCGCCGCAGTTACAAAAAGATCAAACATCGGTGGCGAAGTTCGAAGAAGAGCACCCCATTCTGCACTTCTCAGCTCTCTTTCATGCGCCCGCCGTTCCCACGGTCAGTGGGGGAGTACGGCGCCCGTTAATTGCCGTGACGCGGGGTCGCCAAAATTGGCCGTCCGTGACATTGCCCCTCACTTTCAGAATGTTATTCATAACATTTGCTCACACGGAGGGGAATTTTTCGACAACCTGAAACAAAACACCACCAACAAGGGAGACAAGAGGACTGTCCCTCTCAAACACAACATAAATAGGCAGAGTGCATCAAAGCAACAACAAAAGGGAAAAAAACAATTGTTAGAGTACCAGCTTCAGTTACACGCGACAATATCAATGCGCCATACAAACAAGAAAAAGAAAAAGCCGTATACGGCAGCCATCAATACAGAATACACTGCATGAATGTATACTACGAAACAAAACGGAACAGGTGCGCTCTTCTACTGTGGTGAAATCCTTCAATGTGCATTACAACATGTAAAAACAACCAATCCACCAAGCAAAAAGAAAAATAACTCAAAATACACTTCTTGTACAATGAAATATGCACATACAAACAGAAAACAAACGACGAAAGGAAAAAAATAACATGCTCATAAACCTCAAGAGCTATATCTGGCTCAAGTAATCGGCTCCTACGTTTTCTCTACCCTTAATATGCGTAATGGTGAACTGGTACTCTTGGAGTAGTAAACTCCATCGAAGTACTCGAGCGTTCAGCTGTTTTGCCCGTTGGATATAACTCAGAGGCTGGTGGTCTGTCTGGACACAAAAATGTACTCCTTATAAGTACATAGAGAATTTCTGAATTCCCCATACCAACGCGAGACATTCACGTTCGATGGTACTATAGGAAGCCTCCCGTGGAAGCAGCTTTCGGCTGGCATAAGCTGTGGGGTGGAGCTTGCCTTCGTGGGCCTGCATGAGCACGGCTCCGAGACTTGTGTCCGATGCGTCCGTTCGAAGAACGAATGGTTGGTGCAAATTTGGTAGCCGTAGTATCGGCTCCATAGAGACATGTTGTTTGAGACTTCGAAAAGCCTCCTCGTGGGCTGCTGTCCCTCTCCTCGTATCTTTTCAGTAAGTTGGCGTGAAAGATTTTTGTGCCGCCAGCCGTGTTTACGACGTAGTCAGCTTCACCTTTCTTTTCCCGGACTTCAAAAGGGCCCTTCCATTGCAGCAGCAGCTTGTTCGTGTCGGTGGGAAGTAAAACCAGTACCTTGTCTCCGGGGTTGAAACTCCGCTCCTTCGCCTTTCGATTGTACAGCTTCGTGTACCGTGCTCCGGCTTTTTCCAACTCCTCGTGTGCCAGGCGGCACGTTTCCTCCAAACGGTTTCGAAGGTCGAAGACATGCTGGTACGTCGTCTTAGCTTCTTCAGTCAAGTCGGCGTTCGTCCACAGCTCCTTGAGTATCGCCAAGGGTCCCCTCACATGGCAGCCGTAGAGAAGCTCGAAGGGTGAAAACCCCATACTGGCCTGCGGAACCTTCTTATAGGCAAAGAGGAGAGGTGCCAGGTAGCGGTCCAAATCTCTCGGTTTTTCGGCGCACATGCGCTTCAACATTAATTTCAAGGTGCCGTTGAATTTTTCCACCAAGCCATTCGCCATGGGGTGATATGGGGTGGTGTGGAGCTGGCGCACGGAAAGGAGCCGCGCTACTTCCTTCATCAGGTCCGATGTGAAGTTCGTGCCACGGTCGCTGAGTACCTCGCGGGGGACGCCAAATCGGGAGAACATCTCGACCAGGGCTTCGGCCACTCGTTCAGTTTCGATACTCGGGAGTGCCACTGCGTCTGGATACCGGGTGGCATAATCCATTGAAGTCAAAATGTATCGGTTCCCATGCTTTGAGGGCGGGTGAAGCGGTCCCACTATATCGATCGCCACTCGCTTGAACGGGGTGTCGATTATGGGTGCCCTCCCCAGTGGGACATGTGGTACATGGCCCTTTGGTACGGTGCGCTGACAAATGTCACATGAGGCGACGAACCTTTTTACGTCAGCTGTGATGCCTGGCCAAAAGAACTCCTCCGAGATCCGGTCCTTGGTTTTCTACATGCCCAAGTGTCCTGCCAATATACCATCGTGTGCTGTTTTAAGCACAGCTTCTCGGTGGCAGTGCGGAACGACTAATTGGCGTACCAGCCGTCCGTTGGCCTCTGTGTACTGTCGGTACAGCAGTCTCTGTTCTTGTTTATACTCGACGCTTCCCTTCTCATTTCGGCATGTTTGCTTCCTGCCGATCATCTCAAAACACTGTTTGAGTGTCGCATCTCCCCTCTGCTCGCAGCCATAGTTATCTCCCGGCAATCCCGCCATGGTCCCAGGCGAACGAAGCTTGGCAAATTTTTCCGGCTGTGCATGTGCTTGGGAACGCGTGATAGCTGCTGCTACAGGCTCTTCCCTTAACTCCTTTGTCTAGACAGGTTTTTCAGTCTCCTTTCTGGGATCATTAGGAGGTCTTACGCCATCGATATTGCCCAGAATGAGGTCATACAGTGGATCTTGCAGGCATAGTGCTGTCAGATTGCCAGTAAAGTAGGGGGTGTCAATCTCAATCCCTGCTACGGGCAGCATCCTCGCTGTTCCGTCAACCAAGTAGACGAGTCTGCTTGTACCTGTCAGCTCGTCTTCCTTCACCAACTTCCTCCGCACGATTACTGTATTGCACCCCGTATCCCGCAACACTGATATGTCAGTGCCTCGGAGGGTCCCTGTGGCCAATGCTAGGTTCTCGGCCAGATTTTTCGACGGTGTCACCATTACGGCGTTGACGACGGGGACTTTTTCGCCATTCCTGAGCTCGATATACCCGTCGCATATGGGATCCTCACGCTTTTCCCTTGGTGCGTAGAGGCAGGACGCCTAGAGTGAGCTGTTTGCTCCTGACCGGCAGTCGTTTGCCCTATGTCCTTTTTTCCCACACTTGAAGCAGACGATGGCTAAATTAGTGGCAGGTCTGTTGCGACACAAGTACGGCGGGTGATTCCCGCGATTGCAAAGATAGCACCGTGGTAGTGGTGCGTGGCTGTTGGCTCCTTTCTCGTATTTCCCCTTCTCGTCCGTTATGGGACTATCTTTGTTTTCGCTAGGCTTGCTCCACCCTGAGCTTCCAAAAACTGGCCTGCCAGCTCAAGCATGTCTCCCAGGGATTCCGCCCTCCTTTCTTTCAAACATAATGCCAGGTTCAAACCACATCCATGCAAAACCTCTCTCTAATTAACAATGCGCGGAGAGACTCAAATTCTGTCTCAGTTTTGGACAGTTCAACCCATGTATTGAAGTAATGTCTTCAGCGAGCCACGTACTGTGTTGCTGTTTCACCCCCTACTAACCTCTCCTTATTAAACTTGTCTCGGAACCCATCCGCCGTGAAGCGAAAGCTCTTCAGGAGGGCGGTTTTAACCTTGGTGTAGTCCACTGCATCTGTAGGTGGCAGCCTGCCATAAACACTTAGCGCCTCTCCTGTAAGACATGTCGAAAGCGCCGTCGCCCATTGGCTTTCAGGCCACTTTTGCCCTCTGGCGATGCTCTCAAACCGACGTATAAACGCATCTAAGTCGTCCCTTCCTTCGTCAAAGGTGACGAGCAGTCTACCTGTGTGTATTCTCAAACTCGGCTCCCCCCGGCATCTCCGTGCTTACTGCTGGATCGGCTCTCCCTGCTACTCTCACTGAGGCGAATCTTCAATTGGAGTAACTGAACTTCCCGTTCTCCGGCTTCCCTTGCCGCTTCCCTTGCCGCTTCTTGTTCTTTCTCCCTTTCTTCGCGCTCTCTCTCCTTTTCTGCCCATTCTTTCTCCTTTTCTTCCCGTTCTATTTCCTTTTCTTCGCGTTCCCTCTCCCTTTCTTTTTCCTTTTCCTCCCGGGCCAGTGCCCGCTCTTCTCTGGCTAACGCCTGCACCTGTTCTTGCTGCTCCTTAACCCATTGTCTCAGTTCGGCGCCCTCGAGGCCTAACTGTTTACCGTGCGCGATCCACTTATCAAAATCCATACACTCCATACTGCAAACTGTCACTATAATGCCACTGTAAAACCAGCGCAATCATATGCAGGATGCAACCGCTTCAACTGTGCGGCTCTATCACCAGGCTGTCCGCACGGTTCTCGTTCACCCCTCACTGTCTTACTCTTGTACGGAACGTCCTCGTCGCGGACGCCAGTTTTGTTACAAGCTGCCACTCTAGCGTCCCCAGCGCAAAGTCGGCGATGACAATGACAGCAGGTTAGTTTGTTCCATACGCAAGCAGAGACAGTAAAGAGATCAGATACGTGGGAAAACAAAACAAACTTTACTCTAGTGATATTGCAGCACACGGGATCTAGTACAACACTTCACTACAACTAACAAAATACATCAACACTTGATAAAACTAAAATACATAAATAAAACAATAAATTAGCTTACGAGAGAGAACTATTACAAACTACACAAACTAACAACAATAGAACTACGGAGTAGAAAGTTCGAAGATATAAACAGGTGAAGGCATGCGTGTGATGACCGGCAGCGTTGCGTCCCCGACGATCGGGTGCGAGAAGTCGAAGAGAGTTCTGGCACGACTGCGATGTCGGCGGTGTTGCAACGCTGGTGGCTCCGGGAGGCTAGTGCTTGCAGGTGACTTCGGGCAGGTTGAGCTAACTTGAGGCGAAGTCCCGATGTCTACGTTGCAGACGTTAATATCGCGTCACAACTAGACGAACGGCTAAGTTTAGAAGGCCAGCCGATACAGAGCCACACTAAAAACTTCTAGAAGAGATACTTGTTGATCTGTTTCTACACCATGTTGGTCAGCGACTAGTCTGCCTAGCAGGGCAAAATCCTGCGCTTAAATCTCCCTCGTGTCTCCTCGCTCTCTTCCTTGGGGACAACAGACCTCTACATTGATCCAATCATGCGCGTTTAATTGATGGAAACTCCGCCCCAAAAATATATTGACCCCACCCCTTTTTAATTGGGAGAGTGCCCTCAACTAGCGAGAGTGACAACCTGTTGGGGTGTTGTCATACGGCTTGGCAACCAGAGGTTTTCCCACGGTTTCCCCCGTGGGAACGGTTCGACTGTTCGGCTCTCAGCCGGTGCGTCCCGTAGTCTAATCCTTGTTCGGGGTACATCGCGGCCTTCCACGACCCTGCAGACGCCGCCGCAGTTACAAAAGGATCAAACGTCGGCGGCGACGTTAAAAGAGCACCCCATTCTGCACTTCTCGGCTCTCTTTCATGCGCCCGCCGTTCCCACGGTCAGTGGGGGAGTATGGCGCCCCTTAATTGCCATGGCGCGGGGTCGCCTAAATTGGCCGTCCGTGACACTGTTACTGCTTTTATTTTGATCCGATCGGAGAATAAAAACATGGCAACTGATGGATTTTACTTATATAGACCATTGTGAGAAGGCATTATTTCGTCTTTGACAGAGGCATTCTAGCATTTCCGCTTACAGGATACACGTATGGGGGTGAAGATTGGGCTAGTTTTTTGTGGTTGAATCACATTGCTCTCCTATTGTTAGAGATCGTTTTAATATTTTATCGTGTACCGATACTTATCAGGTGGCCAAGTGAATTTCACTTACGCTCTAGATAAATAAGTGCGCTGATCGTGTTACTTGTTATATGATAAGTCATTTTTCCGGAATATTGTGAAAGGCGACGATTAGCCAACCTGCATTTTCTCCCTACATCCTTTACAGTGATAGTGCTTGAGTTATCGTCATCTCCTTTTTTGTCTTATGTATTTCGATTAAGATTTGGTTGCACAATGGCAAAGTCAGTACCACGTTCATTTACAGTTATTTCTACTGAATCCAAATCAAAGATCGCACATGCGGCCAATCGGCGTCTTTCAAAAAATCAAGCATTTGTCGAGGTAGACTACTGGAGAACAAATGGATCAGGCTGTCAGATTTGTTTCTTTTTTCGCCAGTGATCCCAACCCCCCTTACTATACAGCCCGCGAACTTCGATGTATAGGTTCGAGCACATGCGGATGCCTTGCAGAGGCATCGCAATTTTAATGGTTTTAATATGGATGGCACCAATCTATAGCAAAATAAACAAAAACCATTTGAAAATAAAACGCCCCAGCGTTCACTCTGCC
Organism: Rhipicephalus annulatus; assembly: GCA_013436015.1. Taxonomy (NCBI): domain Eukaryota; kingdom Metazoa; phylum Arthropoda; class Arachnida; order Ixodida; family Ixodidae; genus Rhipicephalus; species Rhipicephalus annulatus. The sequence goes on from WOVY01003812.1 coordinate 375,417, forward strand.
GCTCGTACACCTTGACCCGACATTTCAAAATGAACACGACGGTATACAATATCACCCCGCAGCGGTGGTCTCGTGGCTAAGGTACTCGGCTGCTGACCCGCAGGTCGTGGGTTCGTATCCCGGCTGCGGTGGCTGCATTTCCGATGGAGGCGGAAATGTTGTAGGCCCGTGCGCTCAGATTTGGGTGCACGTTAAAGAACCCCAGGTGTTCGAAATTTCCAGAGCCCTCCAATACGGCGTCTCTCATAATCATGTGGTGGTTTTGGGACGTTAAACCCCACATATCAATCAATCAAGGTATACAATTGCGCAAAACTATTTTTTCTCGCCACATGAAAGCTTCGCCGACAGTGCGGACTCTATAGCGCAGAACAAAAGGACGACACAGAGGCAAGAAGGACACGAACTATCGTCATGTCACACCAAGTAGCCCAAGCATCCACACTTCTAAGCACGGAAGCCTTTTTAACAGAAAGAAAGAACGCCGCAGTGCGGAGAAAAAGCAGACCACGCCCACCTCCCGAAATATGCGCTCTGCGGGCGATATAGACAGCCGGAGAGACACCCACCGCGCGACTCACTCGCTGGATTCCGTGCCGACCGGTTGTGCTCTCGCGATCTCCGACGTCAGCGTAGCTCTCGCCGACTATGCTGGTTCTACGTCATCTCCTGACGCCGATCTCCGACGACAGCGTAGCTCTGACCTACTGGACTTGCCCTACACCATCTCCTGACGCCGACAAGAGCTCGGACTCCTGTGACCGTGTTTTAATCTTTCCTATCTCTCCTATCCCTCGATATGTCCTCGCTCGCTGTCCCAATGCATCCTTCTCTTTCTCTATAACTTTAACCCTACCCTTTTAAACCTTCGTCACCCCCATCAACTGTGAGCTATGGTTGAAGTGTCGCACCCTGATGCAGACAGTTACGGGGCTCATTTTTCTTTTTCCTCTTATAAACATAGGCACTCCCCCCCCTCCCCAGCCGCGCACCCGCAATATTAAAGGCCATGATAAATCCTCCGAGATGCCAATCGCCACCGATAAATGATAGATATGAATAGCCTGCCGTTTTAGCGTTGAAGCAGGTGACGGTTCGTGGCTCCGTGGTTACGCCCCGCACTCACACTTCAGAGGTCGGAGGTTCAATATATATATATATATATATATATATATATATATATATATATATATATATATATATATATATATATATATATATATATATATATATATATATAGTGAAGGTATGAGATATGGCACAACGGGAGCGTTGTCATCAAGGATAATTATATTTATTTCCCAACAGTTTCGGGAGGGGTCCTCCCTTCATCAGGGGATGAGTTATACTGACATGAGCTTCCAAACTTCGTTGCTGCCGCGTCCCTCTCGTCTTGAAAGACAGTTGCGAGAGTGAAAGGGAACTAGAAAAAAGAAAAAAACACAAAAAGGGGGAGAAAAAAGACGAAAGAAAAGAAATAAAGTAAAAAAGAGGAAGAACCACTGTCAACACTGAGAACGAAGCCAACTGTCCGTCTACATCCACATACTGTTCATATCACGTGCTGTTCAGTTCTTGACGTGTGTCGGGCCACCCAAGATTGTCAGCGCGGTGCCGGGAGGGTCCGTGACGGCGCGCGTAAAGAAAGGGGTTTCCCCGTGATCGGTCGTTCGGCGGGCGGCGGGCAGCGTGCGTAAAGGAAAGGTTTCTCGGTAATGGGTCGGTCGGCTATTTACCTTTAATCTTCGTCCGTTTCCCTTCAATGACCATGAAGTGGTAGGCGAACGTAAACACTTTGTATGTGCACGTGAAAAAAAAGAAAAAAAAGGACAGTGTACACGTATGAGTCAGAAAAATGCATTGTCTCCAGCTATCAATCTTTGTCACCAATTTTCTCCTGGCTTACTTCTCGGAGGCAGTTGAGTTTTCCGGGGCCCTCGTTGATGCCGGCTACTAATGTACGAAATTTGAAAATAAATTATGCCTCACGCTGTTCGCGCTCGCGTCTGTTTGAGAAACCGGACTGCAAAAACGTTACGCTGATATTTTCAAAACTGTGGTTTGGCAGGCGCAGATGTCTAGATAAAGGTAGCTTCGGCAGTGAAGTGGCGTGGTACCGGTGATTATTGAACCGCAGCCGAAATGGCATGTCTGTTTGGCCGATATATTCTTGTCCGCAGATGTTGCAATGTAGCATGTATATTACGTTACTGGAGTCACAATTAAGGCTTTCAGTTATGCAGAATTTGAAATCCGAGAAGTTCGCTTTGGATTCACGTGTTGTGACCATCTGTGGACATACCTTGCATCGAGCTTTTCCGCAGGGATGGCACCTTGATTGAATTTTCGGGGTATTTGTTTTTGCTCTGCCAAGAATGTCCTTCTGATTTTTATCCCGGCAGTACACCACGTGAGGTGGCTTTGCGAAAATAGAAGTTAGTCGTTTGCTTTGCCTGATTATGTTGAAATGGTGGGAAAGTATGTTGTTGATTCGTGGTGCTGATGAGGAGTAAGTTAGTACAAGGTTCGTTTGGGAAGTCGTTTTAGATACTCTGTTTGGTCCCTTAATTATATCATTCCTGTTCACGTTGCGAGCACGTAGTATGGCATCGTCAATAATGTCTTACGGATAATTTTGTTTCAATAAGGAATGCTTTAGGTGTTCCGCGTGTCTGTCGAATTCCCGCATATCGGTGCATATTCTTCGGTACCGGTAGGCCTGAGAATATGGAATACCCGTTTTGCAATGCTTTGGGTGGCTGCTGTTGAAATGTAGGTATATTTGACGGTCTGTATGCGTTTTGTAAAGGTTTGTTGACAAGCGGTCATTTTCGACCGTGACAGTGACGTCCAAAAAGTTAATGCTAGTTTTGGAAATTTTGTGCGTGAATTTTATTGACGGGTGGCATTTGTTAAAATCCTCTATGAAGCGGAAAAGACTTCCCTCATCATGGTTCCATATCATAAAAATATCCTCTAAGTATCTTCTGTAGTAGAAAGGTTTCAAGGTGCGTCCCTCAATAAATGGGATTTCAAGTGAAGCCATAAAGGTGCTCGCGAAGTTTGAGGCCATTTTCGTGCCCATTGCAGTGCCACTGACCTGAAGGAAATGCTTGCCGTTGAACTCAAAGTGGTTATAATTTAGTACAAGTTCAAGAAGTGTGAACAGTACCTCGCCACTTACACTAGTTGATGAGTCAGATTTTACATATTCAGAAACCATAGCCGCTATTCCGTCATGGTGGGGTATGTTGGTGTACAGTGAGCAGACGTCCATGGTCACCAGAAAACTGCCGCCTGGGATGTCGACTTGAAGTTTCGCAGATGAAGTGATTTGTGTCCTTTAGGTACTAGGGAACATTTGGTGGGATGTTTTTATTAAGGAATTGATGAATTCTGATATATCTTCTGTTGATGTGCTGTTACTGGATACTATCGGACGTCCCGGATTACCTGCCTTGTGTATTTTGGGGAGCAAATAGAATCGACCGGGAACAGAATGGGCCGGTAACATTGCTTTTAACATTTTGCCGGTAATTTTCTCGTCCCGGCGGAGATTGTTTAGGGTTACTTTTATATCCCTTTCAAATTCGGGAGTCGGGTTCGTTGGAAGTTCTTTGTAGAATTTTGTGTCTGATAGCTGTCGTTGCCCTTCCTTTAAGTAGTCCGACGTGTTTAGAATTACTATGCAGCCCCCTTTATCAGCCGGTTTGATAGTAATTCCAGTGTTTTTTCGTAGTTAATCGGGTGCCCTTCGTTCTGATTTTGATATGTTGTTTCGAAATGGCCGATTTTTTTTTCATACGCTCTGATGATATCTTTTTGAACTGCTGATATATACATATCGAGGTGTTTGTCCCTCTGCTCACCCGGACACCATGATTTGTCACCACCAATCACTATTCTCGTCCGTACAGTCCTTGTGATCATGAAAGTATTCACGGAGGCGGAGATTACGCGCAAAGTTATCGAGGTCTTGGTACAGTTCAAATTCATTGAATCTACCGGATGATGGACAAAAGGTCAAGCCTCTCGACAAAAGTTGAAGCTGAGTGGGTGTGAGTGTTGTGGTTGACAGATTGAGGACATTTTCCTCATAAGTTTTCGGCTCTCTTGGCTATCACGTGGCACGGGAGTGTCAGCGTCATGTTCGAGAGTAAGGATGTTTTGATTAGGATTGCACTGTAGTTTTGAGTTCCCATTTTTCTCCTCAAAGTTACGTTGTGGTACGGGTGGTCCCTGGCGTTCTTGTATGGGCTCATTCCTATTTCCCTGTTGCAGAGCAGTGGAGCTACTGCAGTCCCGCTTGAATTTTCTATCTTTTACTACTGAAATTTCGCCTCTCTTCTTTAGTTCATATCTTTCCAGTTCTCTTGCCTCATGCTCTCCGAGATTAGATACCAATTTCTGCGTGGCCTCCGTGACACTGTATTCGGCGGCCTACGCTCACTATGGTCCGCAATGACCCGAGTCAGTTGCAAGGATGCTTCTAGTAATATTTTTTCCCACTTCCCCCTTTCTGCTTCACTTAGTGTAGACATTGAGGGGTTGCAGGCTAGGCGGAGGCCCTTAGGTGCAATTTCGTGAGATAGATATTTGGTTAGTTGTTCCGCGTGTTTTTCGTATTGCACCCGCTTTTCAATGATTTTCCTAATCGATAGAAATGAGTGGGACCATGCGTGTTTAAGAGTGCCCGTACCTTTTGTTTCCCCGTCTCATTTGGAAGCCGCCGCATTGGTCTTCGCCGCATTCGTCCGCCTAGTGTTTTAAGGCCTCGCTGGTGGGAGTGGCGACGTCGTCACTGCTGGGACCCTGGATGGCTCTTTGTGTCCCTCGGCTCCCTGTTGTTGAGTGGGTTTGGCACTAGAGTTTGCCGTGCAAGCCGTTGCCGCCGATCTCTGACTCACTGGTGGAACTCGCTGGCTCGCTGGCCTCGCTGGTGGTAGTGGCGACATCGTCACTGCTGGTGCCCTGGATGGCTCTGTGTGTCGCTCGGCTCCTTGTTGTTGAGGGGGCTTCGCACTGGAGTTGTCCGTGCGAGCAATTGCCGCCGATCTCCATGCCGCCGACGTCCATCGCAGCTGCACCCTCGTGTGCTGTGCCAGCAGCGCGACTCCCTCGAAGCTTGCATGTAAGCCGTCAGCAGCCAGGAAGCGGCGCAGCGGGAGTGTTGAGAAACCATGTTCGACGTAATAGACGCCTGCTCCCAACAACCCGTAGTGGCAGAGACGGCGGGCCTCTCTGCTGAATCGCTGTACCTCCATATTAAACCGATTCATTGATCACCAGTTCGAGTCCCACCGTCGGCGATTGGGTGCGCGAGGTAGTGGCAGACTAAGATGCAGTGTCTTGATGTTCGGGCGCATCTGCCTCATTCGCTTCAATGCCTCCCTCAACGTATCCAGTGATCTTGAAGAGCTCGTCTTCAGGATGTTCGTGGTGCCCACATGCAGAAACAACGTGTCCACCCGGTAAGGTAGGTACTCAAGTAGCCCCGGAATGTCCGAAAACATAGCACAACCTTAGGAGATGAAGCACGGCGTCGAAGAGTCGTTCGGGCTGAAGTGCGTGTGGACGTACCGCATGATTGAGTCCCCGATGACGGCACACTTCGTAGGGTAATTTGGATATCTCCGCGACAAACGCTCCGTTGATGATGTACTGGCAGCCATAGTTCAGGTCAGTGGGAGTAATAATTCAATGGGCCAGTTAGTCTTCGTGAAGGTATGAGATATGGCACAACGGGAGCGTTGTCAACAAGGATAAATATATTTATTCCCCAACAGTTTGTCGGAGCGTTTGTCGCGGAGATATCCAAATAGATTTCAGATATACAGATATCCAGATAGATTGCGGAGAAAAATGGGAACTCAAAACTACAGTGCAAT